>CM035433.1:112339499-112679499 GCA_020310875.1 Ceratopteris richardii
GGTTTATTGTTATTTTTTGTCATGTTATTTTTTCATCACATGCAACAAGAATATGTTTTATTTTTTAGGATCTGTTGGTTGAAGTGTTGATCCAATATTGTATGAAGAGATCGAGTGTTGTCCGAAGAGACTCAAAATTGTACAAAGAGGTAAAGCATTGCCCGCTATGAAGACATTGGAACCATGTTAACCCTTTACAAGGAGATTGAGGGTTGCATGAAGAGAGATGAAATGAGGAACAAATAGATGCCTGTTGGTAATTTTTATTTATATCTATACTTGCCTTCATTGATATAAGTTGTTCGTGTGGCTCATATATTGCTTTCACCAGTTATGGTTGTGATGTCACCAGTTGCACAAGCTGTTTTCTCTTTGAACTTTTGGTCTAAATTTCTACTGAAGAGATCTTTTGATCGGGTCCTTAATACTTATTTTATGTAATGATCATGAACTTATTTTCTTCTTATGGATTCAAGTGCTTCATATATAATATAGACTTTTGGAGATTCAAACATTTTATGTATAGGGTTAAAAAATAAGTGGAATTTCTACAGATGGTTCTATGGATGTTATTCATCTGATTAGTTTATTGTTATTTTTTCTCATGTTATTTTTTCATCACATGCAACAAGAGTATGTTTTATTTTCTAGGATTGGTTGGTTGAAGCTTTGATCCAGCATTGTATGAAGAGATTGAGTGTTCTCGGACGAGATTGAGATAAATCATTGCCCGCTACGAAGAGATTGGACCCATCACAATCCTTTACAAGGAGGTCGAGGGTTGCATGAAGAGAGATGCAATGAGGAACAAATAGATGTGTGATGGTAATTTTTATTTATTTCTATACTTGCCTTCATTGATGTAAATTGTTTGTGTGGCTCATACAATGCTATCACCAGTGCTAGTTCCAAGGTCACCAATTGTAGTTGCACAAGCTGGTTTCTCTTTGTGCCTTTCTGTCCAAATTTCTGCTGAAGAGATCTTTTGATCAGCTCCTTACTACTTATGTTATGAAAGGATCATGAACTTATTTTCTTGTCATGGATGCAAGTGCTGCATATATAATATATACTCTTGCAGATTCAAGAGTTTTATGTCTAGGGTTCAAAACATGAGTGGAATTTCTACAATTGGTCCTGTGGATGTTATTCATTTGATTGGTTAACTGTTATTTTTTGTCATGTTATTTTTTCATCACATGCAACAAGAGTATGTTTTATTTTGTAGGATTGGTTGGTTGAAGCTTTGATCTAGCATTGTATGAAGAGATCGAGTGTTGTCCGAAGAGACTCAGAATCGCACGAAGAGATAAGCATTGCCCTCTATGAAGACATTGGAACCATCTTAATCCTTTACAAGGAGATCAAGGGTTGCATGAAGAGAGATGCAATGCGGAGCAAATAGATGTCTGTTGGTAAGTTTTATTTATTTCTATACTTGCCTTCATTGATATAAGTTGTGTGTGTGCTCATGTATTGCTTTCACCAGTTATAGTTGCGATGTCACCAGTTATAGTCGCACAAGCTGGTTTCTCTTTGTGGTTTTTGTCTAATTTGCTGCTGAAGAGAGTTTTTGATCAGGCCCTTAGTGCTTATTTTATGTAGAACTTATTTTCTTATCATGGATTCAACTCCTACTTATATAATATTGACTATTGCAGTTTCAAGCATTTTACATGTAGGGTTCAAAGCATGAGTGGAATTTCTATAGATCATCCTATGGATGCTATTCTATTGATTGGTTTATCGTTATTTTTTTCATGTTACTTTTTCATCACATGCAACAAGACTATGTTTTATTTTCTAAGGTTGCATGGTTGAAGCTATGAACGAGCATCGTACGAAGAGATCTAGTGTTGTCCAAAGAGATTGAGAATTGCATGAAGAGATAAAGCATTGCTTGCTACAAATAGATTGGACCCATCACAATCCTTTACAAAGAGATCAAGGGTTGCATGAAGAGAGAGATGCAATGAGGAACAAATAGATGCCTGTTGGTATACTCGCCTTTATTGATGGAAGTTTTTTGCATGGCTCATACAGTGCTGTCACCAGTTATAGTTGCGATGTCACCAATTATAGTTCCACAAGCTAGTTTCTTTTTGTACCTATTGTCTAAATCTCTGCTGAACAGATCTTTTGATCAGGTCCTTACTGCATATGTTATGTAATGATCACAAACTTATTTTCTTGTCATGGATTCAAGTGATGCATATATAGACCGTTGCAGATTCAATTGAGGTAACACACAACAGTTTAGGAAGTAATTTTACATGTGCATACTAGAGAAGGGCACGTCAGATATGCTCGTGTCCATCTGGGAAAGACTCAATATCTTTGACCTCATATGTGTTGTTTTATCATGTAGGTTGCAAGTACATTAATTTCCCATGGTGAATGCTTGCTCGCTGCCTAGCTGCAGCTGGATCAAGCGCCTCTATTGAATGTGTTTGTGTTTCTCGAGTGCCCATTCCTAAATGACGTTAGGCTTGACTAAAACGTAAGCGAATCCTTGTGCCCATGAGGAAGTTGCAACCACAACTTATTGGGTAATAAGAAAAGGGGGCTCCTCCACATATGTTAGCAAGAGCTATGCGGATCGATTCTAATAGTTGAGGCTCGTACGTCCATGGTTTTTTTTCTCTTTTGGCAAGGTGCTAGGGGTAACAGTACCATGATTCAAATAACATATGTAGTCATAGAGAAAGAAAGGGATAGAGGGTTTTAGGGGAAGAAGTGTGAGTGCGAAGGGGTAAGAGAGTGAGCGTTAGAGAGAGTAAGGATTGAGGGACCAAGGGTTGGTGTGATAAAGGAGGAAGAAAAAGGGGGTTGCAAGGGGGTCTGTCACTCCATAAGAGGCTTGGCCTGCGCATAACCCTTTGCAACAAGCCTAGCCTTATATTTGTCAACTGTACCATCAGGCTTACGCTTAAGCTTGTATACCCACTTAGTCCCAATGGCCTTCTTTCCCAGAGGCAAGTCACATAAAGACCAAGTACCATTCTTCATTATAATATCATATTCAGATTGCATAGCAGCCATCCAATTTTCTGAATCTTGTGCTTCATCAAACGAAACAGGCTCATTCTCATCATAGAGACTAGACACAGCCATAGCATAGCAATCTCATGCAAAAGGGGCACTATGAGAGCCTGAACGAGTACGATATGACAGAGGTGCATCTAATTTGTTGTCACGCAAAGTCTGCACCGGCCATTTTGGCATAGTTTTTGCCTCCTCAATATCAACTCTCTCATCAACAAATGCATCATGTAAATCTGCATCAGAAATGGGATGATCTGCATCATCACATGAAACCTGCAAAGGTTGAGAAGTTTCCTCATTAGGACTAGAAGTTGTCCACCTGTAAAAAGAGGTAGCAAAGTATCATACATGTCTTTGGAGCTAACATATGTCTCCTTAGTACATGAAAGCAATGGCTGAATAGCATCTTCTACAAAAACAACGTCACGGCTAACCAGAATGTATTTAGTCTGTGGATGATACAGACGATAGCCTTTACTTTCCGAACAGTACCCAACAAAAATACATTTTATTGTTTTATCATCCAATTTTATGCGATGTTGTTCAGGCACTAATGCATATGTTAAACAACCAAAAATACGCAGATGAGCAACAAATGGCTTGCGATCATGCCAAGCCTCGTATGGAGTGATAGACTTCAACGCTTTAGTGGGACACCTGTTAAGTACATATGCTGCACACGTGACAGCCTCAAGTAGAAACTATGTGGTAAAGCCTAACTCTTGACCATACACCTCGCCATCTCCATGAGTGACCTGATCTTTTGTTCAGCAACTCCATTCTGTTGAGGTGTATATGGCACTCTACACTCGTGTTTTATCCGACGTTCAGCCACAAATGCATTAAAATCAGAAGATATATATTCCCCCCCTCGATCAGAATGGAGGGTGCCCATTTTACATGCTGTCAGCTTTTCAGCCAAAACCAAAAATTGTTTGAAGCACATGAACACTTCGGACTTTGCCTTCAATGGATATACCCATGCATGCCTGGAGAAATCATCGATGAAAGTCACGAATTAAAGATAATTTCCAAAAAGGTGTCTGCATAGGACCACAAACATCACTATGTATAAGGTGCAATTTCTGAGTAGCCTGAATTGAACCATCTTTTGGAAAGGAGGAAAGCTGCATTTTGCCCAAAATACAGCCTTCAGAAACATGTTTTCCGGGTGCTTCAAGTTTGGGCAAAGAGGACACCATTTCAGATTTCTGTAGGTGTAGCAAACTAGCAAAATTCAGATGACCAAAGTGTGCATGCCAAAGCTTTACATCGGACATAGCTTGAGAATCATGTACTCCAGATGCCAAATCATTTATAGATCTTTCATAGTGTCTGAGCTTATACATCCAACGACATAAAATGCCAAAAGCAATGATCACGTCGCCATTTGACAGATCATGATCTGTACATCTGTCATCAACAAATTTCATAACCAAGCCAATCTTGGCTAATGTAGAAACTGATAACAAATTTTTCTTGATCCCTGGCATAAACAAAGCATCTCACAGTGAAAGAACTACCATCAGTAGTAGTCAAAATGATCTTACCAACTCCCATAACAGGATAAGAGGAGTTGTTAGCGCATGTAACAGTATTCCCTATAGGGATAGGCTCGAGTGAAGAGAAGAAATTGCCCTACGAGATAATATGTTTGGTCGCCTCATTGTCAAAGTACCAAACATCTGAGTCTACTGCAGACATGCATTGCTCATCAGAAGATGGGTCAAAATTGCAAACAATAGTAAACGCCCATTCTTCTTCCTGCACAAGATTAGTAGGTTCTATTTTTGGTGTAGAGGCTTCTGCAACAACTATTCCAGCCTCTTTCTTCTTTGCCTCTTTAGCAGCCTGTTTTGGATAGTTCTTTATGATATGATCATTTCCTTTACAGTACTTGCAAAACAATTTCTGCTTTTTTGATTTCTTTTCATCTTTGTCTTCCCTCTTCGATTGTGCAGAATTAGCAGATTTCTGCTTACTAGTTATAGAGCTCCATTTTCCTTTGCCCTTCTGACTAGCCAGGAAAGCTTGATCTGCAATACGCCTCATGGACCTGTTCTGCCTGGATTGATCTTCTTGCAATAGAACAGGGAATAACTCCTCAAATGACAAGGCAATTGGATTGCCTTTCATCATCAACCGAAGATTAGAAGCAAAACTCTGATATGAATGAGGAAGACCATTCAGAACGGTCTGCAAGTGAGCTATCTATTATAACCTCATCAACAGAAATCAAGTGTTCCGTCAAGTCTTTGATGTTTGTTAGAAAACTGCCCATGAATCACCTTCATTCATGTGCTCTCACTCTCCAACTATTTTCAGAGGTAAGCAACACGAGTCTCATTCGTAGCTTGGTACAATGTGGTAAGTGTATCTCAAGCATTCTTAGCTGTTCTGCAAGAGCGAATGTGAGAAATAATGGCACGTTTGACAGATAAAGCTATCAATGCATGTGCTTGGGCCTACCATCCCAACGCATTTGCTCTGTAGTAGGTGCAGTAGAAACCGAAACACGAAGAGGAATATGCATAATATCATCCTCTTCGACACCATCTGCGTTAGCTTCAATACTTGAAGTTGTAACAGTTGTAGGTGTGAGAGGATGTTTTTCAACACCGTGCACAATGTTCCACAGTCCTTTTACAACCAATACATGTCACATCATATAAGCCACAATGGGTAGTTGGTACCATCCAACTTATCCTCAATATCCAACATACAAAATACATCATTGCTTTCAACCATGGCTGGTGACTAAGATATCTTGATGCAGAAAATGGATTGCATCACAAAAAGTTGAACAGAACTGTCGAGACGAAATTCTGTTAGACTTGTAGCAGACTTTAGGACGCTTATACTGGCGAACCGAAACTGGTATGGACAAAATAGCTTATACAAGCGCTGTGATAGTGTCTTCGGAGGCGAAAACGAGCTCAGATCGCGATTTCGGCACCACAGAGCGAAGCCGTTCTGATCTCGAAAACACGCTGAGTATGCTCACCAAAATTCGTGCGATTCTAAGACTGCAACCGGAGAGGCATAGACGACGCCCTATGTGAAGCAACGACCTGCTCTGATACCAATTGTTGGAGTTAGACCATAGTTACCTAGGATAGGGAATGGGTCCCGGGACGGGGACGGTCCATAGGGGGGGTTTCGGGACGGGGCCCGGGACGGGGAGGGGGGAGGGGTGGGACGGGGACGGGATCCCGGGACAGGAACGGGATCCCGGGACGGGGCCGGTCCATAGGGAGGTTTTGGGACGGGGCCCGGGACGGGGTCTCGACTCCCATCGTCCCAAGATAACACTTAATTAAAAATTCAGCTATAAAAAAAGTCATAATTGAGTTAGTCCACTTAACATGTAAATAATAAATTCGCTATTCAGCCATAATTCAAAATTCAGAAGTCATCTCGATTCTCTATACATAGAAAATCGAGTAATAATTAATGCACAAAATTCAAATAAGTTAATTACATGTAAAATTTGAAAATTCAGCTGCTATTATCAATTCATGGCAGATAATACATATCCAATGTCTATACATGTGAAATTCAACCACAATATGATAGCATGTAAAATTCAGCCATGCCATATTACTCAATGCTCATATCCATATAACATGTACATTATAAACTTTAAAGTTAAGCTTCAGCCATAATTTAGAGGTTTAAATTTATATCCACATTCATATAACATGTCAAAATTCAGTCATAAGTTATAAAATCTATGATCATAAAAATTAAAATGATAAATGATATCCATAAACGATAAATCATAAAACATCAATTGTGAAGTACAAATGTCAAAATCCATGTCCATTATCAAAATGGAAAATCCATATGAAAGTTTAAACTAAAGAGACTATATACTATATAGTTTCATCATATACATCATCGTGATAAAAAAGATTGTCAATGTCATTAGTTACATGCTCCTCATCATCATGTGCCTGTTTTCCTCCTCCTCCTCTTCAATGTTAGTTGGAGTGATGACATCATCTTCTTTCAACTCCCATTCTATAAATGGATCAGCTTTATCTACTTTTGATAACATCTTTAAATTGCAACTAACATATAGTAAGTCACTAGTCTTTTGAACACTAAGGCTATTGCGTTTTTTTAGCCAACATGTGCATAAACACTCCATAATTGCTCCAAGCAAAATGAACTACATGCTTGGCTCAAGATACGAATAGCCAAAGCTTGTAGCTTTGGTGTGTTAGCTCCATAATCCTCCCACCATACAACACCGCCAACACGAAAACAATCTTCTTGTGCATCCAAAAAATGAAGGAGGCCTTGCTTTCCATTTCGATACATGGCTAGCTCGTCCCGTATGGCTCTTCTTTCTATGTCACTTGGAACTAAACGCTCCAAGACTTTCATCCATCCATCCATAACCTCTTTATCGGTATATTATTTTCCCGATTGAAACTCGGGATCCAATACATAAGCAGCTGCATGAAGAGGCAAATAATATGAATTCCATCGTGAAATGCATATTTCTGAAATTTCTTCAACCGTACAAAAAAAAGACACACATAAAGCTAAAAATTAAAATAATAACATAACTTATTATATATATACAGAATACATACATATATAATTTTTATTATCCATGATCCATAAAAGGTAAAACATACATTTCTATATCTGAAATGTTTTCTTTGAGTGACTCAATCATAGAATCCATTGCTTCATAGATTTTTCCAATGCACATGTTGATTGAATCTACAAGCCATAGAAGATGTATGATTGGTTTTTCAATTTTATCAATGGTGTGTAATTCCTCCCACCAAGCTCCATTTTCAGCCAATTGAAGTAGTTCCCTTCCTATTTGTGTGCATGACTCCAACATACCTCCGAATTCATCACTAAGCAATAGCCCACGCATAACACCACTGCATATAGATAATCTATGAAGCATAATAAAATTATATGCAAAGCGAGTCTCTGAATATTTCAATAGATCAAGTTTTGAACGCTTTGAAAATTCAGCCCGCACCTATTTCAATTTGTAAATGCCAAAATTAAGAAAACATAAGAAGATATAAAAACATAAGAAGATAAATCATAATATTGAAAGAGTAAAAGTAAAATAATAAATTACCTTTTGATGATTCAAGATAAATGCAACCATTTGATTTGCCTTCTCAATGGTAGGTGAAATCCAAGAGAGGCAACCAATATCCTTCAATAGATTATTTAGGCAATGTGTCATGCAAAAGGATATGGTGATATGTGGATACATATCCTCAATAATATGGGAAGTTGCTCTATTTGCTGCCTCTCCATCCGTCACAATACACACTACATTTGATGGACCAACAATTTCTATGGAAGTGGCCCATTCTGAAGCAAGAACACTTGCACTTTTTCCTGTGGATGAAACATCATGGGAAGAAAGAAAATACATCTCTCCTCTAGAGTAGGCAACTACTCCATGGATAGATCTACGTCTCACATCACTCCATCCGTCCACAATAAGAGATACTCCATTCTTCTCCCATGAACTTTTTACTGCAATGCATGTAGCCTCCACATCCCTCTTCTCTTTCTCTAATAGTGTGGTGCGTAAAGTCTCTGAAGAGGGAGCCACATATGCCTCTCCATATTGACCAATTATTTTCACCATGTCCTTGAAGTATGGAGACCTAAAAAGAAAACATATAGCAATTAATCAATGTATGTAACTTTGTAAGACACATGTCATATAAATATTAAATATGTATGAATAATATATGTATTATGTAGTTACTAACAATGTATGCATTATATCATGATTCATGATACATAATTATTTAATACAATGTACATGTATCATGCATATATACTCAAGTCTCCAAATAAGAAAGAAGAAATAATTACCGTGCTGCCCGAAAAGGAATATGATCATGGTAGAAGTATCTTGCCACCACTCTATCTACTTCTTCCTTCAAAATCGGTTTCCAAGATGATTCCAATGTACTTTGTTTTTTTCCAACATGAAATGATGATGTAGAGGGAATCGATGTACGAAAATGATGAGGAGTGGATTCTTCACGAATATGATGTGCAGATTGTGATGCATATGGTGAATCCTGCAAATTATTTGAATGGGAAGTGGATACTCTCACAGAGGCAGCCTCAGACATTACCGTCGGATTCACAACATATTTTGAACTCCGTTCTCGGGTTGCTTTTTGAGTAGCCTCAAGAATACGACACTTGTCTATAAGAGGTTGCCTTTCAGCCATGGACAAAGTTGCGGTACAAAATCTCACTTGTTGATCGCCTTCATGCAAAAGATGAGTTTTTACCTTATGTATGCCACCACTTCTATGATACCCACATCTTTTGCATGTCCATGCTCTAGCCCCTCACCAACACCAACTTTTGGAGCATTAACTTTATCCCACCATGACCATGAACAACGCTTTTTGGATGAAATTTCTTGAGACGACAATGATGCCATATTTATGTTTGTATGTACTATGTATTTAGGTTTGGCACGTATGTACTATGTATGTATGCAGTATGACATATGTAATATGTATGCATGTAATAAATTAATTATGTATGTATGACATATGTATGTGTGCATTTACTATTTATGTATGTGTGTGTATGTGTGGCATGTGCACTTGCCACTGTCACCTGTGTGTATTTAATATCTATGTATGTTTGTACAATCATCAATGTATGTATGTACGACTGTTGAGTCTAGTATGTACAATGTACATTGTATGTATGCATGTATGACATCATCATCAATTAGCAGCTTCAAATTTGAATACCTCAAAAATTCACAAGCAGCAGAAGCCTGAAGGTAGCATGAGCAGAAGCCTGAAGGTAGCATGATTGTAGTCACTAGTGGGAACTTGGATTCTAGAAGCTGTATAATAGCAAGTATTGGAGGCATATATAGCAGCTCAATTGATTATTTTATTCAATGCATATAGTAATGAAAATGTGCGTACCTTACTCAGTAGTGTCAACTGAGGCTTCAGCCTTCAGTGCTTCAGTCTTGAGGGCTTGAGGGCTGAGCAATGAAGCTTTCCAAAATCTCTCTCTCTCTCTCTCTCTCTCTCTCTCTCTCTCTCTCTCTCTCAATGCTGACGTGAGCAATCTGCAGAGGCCGGAGCACACGCAAAGTTGAAGCTTAAGTTGTGCACATAAAAAAAATGGACACATTTTTGGGCTGGTATGGGCCTCGTCCCTGTTTGGCGTCCCCGACAAGGAACAGGCCATCCCCAGAAATCTAGGACGCGTTCCCTGTCTGGAACGCCCAACCAGGATAGGACCTGCCCCCGGCCCAAAAGAATTTGAATGGGACGGTGGGGACTACCGTCCCATGTCTTTTTGGCCCTCGTCCCCCCGTCCCTTGTCACTATGAGTTAGACATCTGTGGAAGCATGCGAACAGCACAAGGAAGAAGAAGCTTGGAGCACAACACACAATACTCAATGTATTACTAGAATATATACAAAGATAAGTAGCCCATATATTAGGGCAATAGGCGTATATACAAGGGGGGGGGGGGGAGGGGGGAACCTCCTAAAGAGGGAAAAAAGTGCCCCGACAGTCCTAGTGTGTTTACACATCACTACCTAAATATAACAACAACTGCTTCTTGTTGTTTGCATAGGTGACATAGTTAGAGGGAGCATACGCTTTGCCAATACTTCAAGCGGGGGAAGGCCATAACAGTGGAGCAAAAAAAAGGGGGTCGTACTCGACCATAAAAGAACCTTGGAAATAGGATAAAGAGATACATTTGCGACCATATCGTACAATCTTCATTTCAGTGATCCTACTAAGGATCGGAAATGTGAGCCAACTCGAGCACAATTGTGGCTTGAGGGTAAAATAAACTGGCAAGTTACGAGAAATAGAGAAGAGATAGCTGGATATAGGTGCGATTATTTGCACAATTCCTCTGGGTCAAGGCCTTATACATTTTGGCGATCGTACTCGGGAAGGTTAAGCATACCTCGAGGAGATTGCCTTGGGCTTGCCTAGTTCTCCTTAGTGAAACACAACCTTTAGAACCCATACGAAATGGCTCAAAGACATGCAACTCCTCTGAGTGATTTTCCACGATTTCTAGGCTCGCGAGGTGAAGATTCCGATGGACACATGCAATTGTTTGAGGTAATTTGTGGTGCTCATGAAATTATGGATGACGACAGAAAACTGCTTATCTTCCTAGCGACACTGAGAGGTGATGCAAGTGAATGGTATGCGAACTTGGGCGTTCAAGACAAAACAACTTACAAGTATCTAAGAACCAATTTCTTGAGAAATTTTAGAGGTCCGAGATTTCAAGAGAAATTAGTAGAGCAATTGGACCACTTACAACTAGGGGCCAACGAGAGTATTGATAAATATATTGATCGAATGGATACAATTGTGAGAAAGTTGGGAAGTAGTGCACTTGATAGGGAGACCTTAAAAAGATGGTTCCTAGTTGGCTTGCATGATGAGAAAGTTGAACAATATATTAGGTTGAAGAGGCCCGCTAGTTTAGAAGAGGCAAAGTATGAAGCGAGGATATGGAAAGAGGTCCAATGTGCGCTTTGATTGTAAAGAGATAGATTGATTTCACATTCAAGAAGCATAGAAGAAAACCAAGAGAACACTATGTTTGTTGATATCAATGAGAAGAAGGAAGTGGAGCTGTTAGACAAGCTAAAAGCTGATACATTTGCAAGAGTCAAACCCACTTGCTCGCCTATGTATGTGAGAGCATTCGACTGTTCTCAAGAATCGAGTACACTACAACCAAATGGTGAAGGGCAAAGAAAGAGGATGTGTGGTGCAAATGATTGGAATGGCGGTGTACTTCGAGCCCATCAACAAGATGGAATACCGAAAAGAAGAATGAACTGGAATCCACGACCACATATACAAAAAGTGCAATTCGACTTAAGGGGATTAGTTTGTTGGAGTTGCAATCAAAGAGGGCATATGGCTAGAGAATGCCTAAGTGTACAGGGATCGAGGAGTGATAGTCCCAGGGCCAGACATGATGGGATAAGGGAACTGAAAACTAAGAAGTACACTACAAAGGTGAGATAATTGCGTAGAGGAGATATATCCATGAGCCCTTGTCTTAGTCCATACTTGAGGAAACTTGAAGTTTCTGACGAGTTTAGACTTAAGGTGCAACCGAATCCATGAAGAAACATTGTTGTTGACCAAAGCATTCCTGAGGTAGGAGTGATACCTCGAGTTCAAAAAATTAGATGCGAAGGAAGAACGTGTGGAGATGATAGGCATAAGAGGTGTGGACCCATACTTGCAACAGAGAGAGATGGGCACAAGAATGATGCAATCGTAATGTCTAAACCTGTTGAGATAGTAGAATGTGAAACCCTAACAGATGTCACATCGCAATGCAAAGGGCAACAACTAGAATGTGAGCTCTTGAAGTAAGAGATGTAGTTTCCCACCTAGAGAGCAAGTTGGCACAAGAAAAGACAAACACGATACAACAAGCAAAAAAAGTGAAGGAAACAGAGAGGGTGGGGAGTCAAGAAGGAAAGGGAAATAGAATTCAGCAACGAGGAGGATCCTTGAGAGAAGCAAAACTAGAGACTTTGGGAAAGGATGTCCGAACAAAATAGATGATTGCAAAGAGAAAAGAAAAGGAAACTCAAGGATCCATGGTAAAGAAATGGATCATAATGAGCAGGAAAGTGTAAGGAAAGGTGACAACGACATAAGTGAGGGAGATGCTCTCACAATGGATCAAGAGGTCACAAGGAAAGATAAATTTTCAAAACAGGTCAATGTTTTGTACGAGAAGATAGAGAGAGGATGCAAGGATGTAGCAAAGTGTGAGCAAAAATTTCATGATGTACATGATGTGGCTAGCAAATTAGAAAAGAAGACATTGGGAACTATGTGGTTGTGTCCTATGAACCCGTGCTTTGAAGAAGACGATTATTTTGAAGAAGATGAGCATTTTTAGGGAGTTATGAGCTTGCGAAGGTGAAGTGATACCGATGTTAGAATGTCGAGTGCAAATAAAGAGAGGATGAAGGATATTGATAATAAGTTGTGAGTGTGTCTTTTCCTCGGTGGTATGTTGACATGGCAGCACTAGAGGAGGATAGATCGAGGTTCTAAGGCATGGATATGAGAGTCTTGTGAGGCGAGGATTTTGGGTAAGGGGTGGTTTTGGGAGAAATCTAGAACATGGTGGATTTGAGGAGAAGTTAGGGCAAGGGGTGGTTTTTGACGAAGAGAGAGATAAAGCTCGAAAAGGGGTGGGATCCTTTTTAGTATTTGCATGCAAATGTCCTATTGGGAGGAATGAGAAAAGGGAGAAGTGAAGACGATGAGGTGAGGATTGAGGAGGTCAAATGTGAGTTGAAGAGATAGGGTAGAAGAAAAAAAAAAAGAGCAAAAAATAAAGAGATTGGGAATGAATACAAGTGGAGGGGAGAGTTAGTTTAGGGAGTGAAAAGTTTCAGCATTGGAAAGGTTGAGTGAGGAAACCTAAGGATGTAAAGGGAGAAAGAAGGGGAATTGCTAGTGTGCTGATTGGCACGAAAAGTTGTGGAAGGAAGGAATGAGTAGAAATGAAGTCAAAAGAATGGTTCATGCTTTCGGCCTTCACCGACACTAAATGAAGAGGTGGATGAACGATGGACTCCATCATGAGCAAGTGACTTAGCATGTGGTTATGATATTGATGATCAGATGTGTCATTGGCAAGGATAGCTTAGGTCTAACTAGGGATTGCTTCTTTGAGATTGCGAGTATGAGGTGTGAAGATGGATGGATCAAGTTGTGTTGCAAACGTAGGAGATCAAGTAACACTCTCTAAGGTTGCAAATTGATGAGATGGTTAGCATGTGCAGGTCTTAAGAGAAAGAGTTGACTATAGAGTGTAGTGGCTGAACTTTAGCTGGAGTAGTGGCAGAGAGACGATATGTTTCATCGGGATGTCCACATGGGGGGTTATATGTATGCATGTGATGTGTTGGGATGGTTGGGAAACAAAGCCCTTTCTTCTGTCTCCTAATTCTCGAGACTTTGGAATTAAAAAAATAAATGTGTATATGTGTGTGTTGTTGGTGTGCTACAGTGGGCTAGTAGGCAGGTGGAACAACCTTGATCGGGTGATTGAGGCCACGAGCTGACACTAGTTTTGTAGTAGGCCCAACCTGTATGTGGCTATGTGCCTATGTGGGCTGATAGGCAGGTGGAGTCACTTTGGTTGAGTGGTCAAAGCCACGAGCCGACCTGAGTTTTGTATAGGGCTAGCGTTGTGCATCGCGTGTAAATAAATAAATTTATTAGGAAAAAAAAAAGAAATTCCTCTCTTGAGGGGGGACAGAAGAGAGGAGAGAGCATGATGCTCGGATGGGAAAATGTGTATGTGTTGTGGGGATATAGGCTGATCAAGACTCCTGATGAAGCATGTCATATCAAAGCTCAAGCTTGGGTGAAATTTAGTTCGTTGCACGTCTATAGAATACTTAGACTTGAGAGATCTAATCATGCTAGTTATCTTGTTGGTTTGTGAACCTTCTGGAAGTTGTGCAATTGGACTCTTAGGGTGTGCAACAATTGGTGAAGTCTTGAATCACATCGACGATGAACAGTTTTGTGCAAGTAAACCCAGGTTAGACTTGAGAGGTTCTTGTCGATTTGCTTGCATGGTCAAACATCTTCAAAAATAAGCAACTTGACTATCATGTGTTGAAATGGTGGATTCGATTGACGAATAAGAGGGGAATGCTGAGTAGAGAAAACGGAAAGTAAGAGAAGTAAATTTAGGTAGAGAAAAAATGGGAACATGAGAAGGATACAAAAAGGGAGGAAAGAGAAGATGTGAATCATCGGGATGTTGATTACAAATATTGAAGAGGTCCATGGTAGGATAAACTGGAAAAATGTAGTAGAACCACGTGTGCATTGACCCATCATTTTGATTTGCATGATCATTATTGTGCTCTGTTGACATACTTGTTGGTTGATGTTTTTGGTATTACTAAGATTTTTTTCTTCAGTAGCAGATTTCTTGCAGTAAGCAGATGACTCGAAGAGAGAAGTGGAGGCCAAAAAAGGGTAAGGTTAATTGGATCAAAGTTTTTTTGTGCATGTAACTTGAATGTTTTGCAGGGACATTGAACTGAAACACATCGCTTGTCGAAGATGATGTCGGAGCAAGGATAACTGTTCGTCAATGGTGATAAATTACAAATAAATGATGCAGTTCGGAGGAGGTAATGGTATCAGATACATTTGCAATATGTGTGATGTGGGATGGAGTTAGAAATCGCAACAAGACGTGCATCGATGGCGAGCTCACGATTTTGTTTTGTGATCATAATTGTGTCAGAAATAATGTTTTTGTTTTTGTTAAAATTATTATGTTTTGGGGCTCAGGCACATGCATGCATTGTATTGTTCTTATCTTTTGATTGCATGAGGGCATGATACAGGAAGGAAGGAAGCGATGCATAAGCATGTTGGAAATAACGTACACGATGGAATAATGGATGTGTTTACATGAAGGTATGATGCATGGTTTTGTGAACTTGGATGGTGGGATGAAAGAAAAATGTATGAATGAGAATGTGCATGTTGATTATGCATGAGAAGAAAGCATCATATGTGTATTTATGGTTTGATGTGATTTTGTTTCATGAATGGCTGAATTCTTTTTATTTTTAAATATCCCAATGGAAAGATTTAATATTGTGAATGAGTGGCAGGAGGAAAAGGACACGATGACTTCTGTGAAGGGCAAATTTGAGGTACAAAAAGTGATTATGTTGTTAACATGTTTTATTGATATTGGAGTAGAATTTGCAGGATGGACCATTCGTCGAGGACGAGTTCACATACAAGTGGAGGGTATGTTACACTAAGAATTGTATTGTTTTTGGAATTACTAATGTATTATATTATGGCAGATATAGCAGTTGGATATGTCAAATGCTGTTTAATTTCCAAACACAAAAAGTTTTTTGGATTGATTTCTGGTGCATAATATCGTCTCATGGAGCACATTTATGTGGAGATATCGACAAGTTCATATGGGGGGGCCTTGGCGGGGATTGGTCGAGAAACTCCCATTGACGTGGTTGTACCTCCAGTGTGTTAGCAGGAAATTCCTATCCATTGGAAGACAAGTTCATGCCCTGATCATCCCCAAAATTTACTTCATTCGGATGTTCTTTGCTTGTGGCAGCTTGGAAGAGGCAAAAAAAAAGTTTCTTTCTACACCTTTCTGGGATGTATATGGTTGGGAAGCTTTGCTGTCAGCTCATGGGAGGACTGGATAGCCTATGCTATCTATATATTTACATCGGAGATTCATATCTTCGAATGACCTCAGGTTAAATGAAGACATATATGTGGCTTCCTTGAGGGCATGTGCACATTCTGCCAAGATGGTTGAGGCCATGATCATCCACAACCATATCTTGCATTCCAATCTGTGTGTAATATTGCATGTGGGCAGTGTCCTTGTTGAGATGTATGCAACGGGTGGCTATATTGCAGAGGCAAGTACTATCTTCCGTTGTTTACCAACAAAAGATCTAGTGCTTTGGAACACCATAATTGTAGGGTATGCCCAATTCAGCTTTCATGATCAGGCTCTGTAGTTCTTCAAGAGCATGTAGACCAAGGGTGTTGTTCTCGATGCAATCACATTTGCATGCCTGTTCAAAGCATGCAACTCTACAGAAGAAATAGAAGAGGGTAGAATCTGCACATTCATTTGATGCTATAAATTAGGTGCAAACCAAATGTATTCATAGAAAACACTCTAATTGACATAGATGTTAGGGCCAAGCACTTTGATGAGGCTATATGGATTTTTAAATCTATGTGTGAATGTGATGCAATATCATGGACTGGCTCGATAAATGCATATAGGCATGTTAATGATTTGGCAATGGATATTGTTTGTTTTGAGGAAATGCCAAGGGAAGCCATAAAACGGATATGACGTATTACACATCAATATGGGTACATGTGAGTACAGTTGGTAGGGGGGACTATTATGAACCTCTATGCTATGATGCATGGTTGGTTTGATAACGACAATTTGAGAGGCACATACATCGGCCACGATTGTCGGCAAGGAGAAAAGAGGAAGGGAAAATCATTTTTGGGTCTTCTTATTTTATTTTTTTTAGGGGGGGAGGGGGGGTTTACGAGGGCACAAGGAGAGGAGAGGTATCGAGGCTCTTCTAGGCAGTGTAGGTGGGCGCTCTCTCACATGCAGATGAGGAAACAAGGAGCATGACATTGAAGAAGATTGACCAATAAGTGCAATTGTTTGGAAAGACTGTCGAAGAAACAAGGAAGGCAGGAACGGGGGTGATCATCTGAGAGGCTGCTTCTTGCTGTTTGCATAGGTGACATAGTGAGAGGGAGCAGACGCTATGCCAACACTTGAAGCGTGGGAGGGCTATAATAGTGGAGAAAAAAAAAGGGGGTCGGTTGACCCACTCGACCATAAAAGAACCTTGGAAATAGGATAAAGAGATAAATTTGTGACCACGTTGTACAATCTTAATTTCCGTGATCCTATTAGGGATTTGAAATGTGAGCCAACTCGAGCACAAGTATGGCTTGAGAGTAAAATAAACTTGGCAAGTAACGAGATCTAGAGCAGAGATAGTTGGATATAGGTGCGATTATTTGCACAATTCCTCGGGGTCAAGGCCTTATACAGCCCTAACTTTACTTTACGTTGCATGGCGGCTAATTCTTTCCCAAAGGCTTCTATAATGGCATTTTTGGGTGTGCTTTCTACACATAAAATCAGATTTTTGATCAATTCAGGTAGTACACATTGTTTTCTATCTTTGAAATTGGTACATAATTTGGGGATCCTTCTACATATGCAGATAACTAGACTTACAGAGATGGCCAATGGACGACTTCACTATGCAAAAGGATAAATTGGAAACCTTGCATTTACTTTTTTTGATAGGTCTTTTTCTAGAAGTTTTCATGTGATTGAGATGAAACAAAGTGATGCAATCATAGGCATCGACTAGTTAGTTCAAAATTCTTCAATAATTGATTGCCAACAAAGAATAATCACTTTAAGACTAGATGGTGAATCCTATCCACATTCTAGGTGATGCATATAATCCTAGAACTATTTGTATTTCTCCTATGCAGATAAGTAGAGGTATACATGATGGTTGTAAAACATTTGTAGTCTATGTGAACAATCTGCATGAGAAAGATAATGATGAAAGTATTCCAAATTATGTAGAAAATCTTTTGAAAGAATATGCCTATGTATTATAGAAGATTTTCCTTGTATACCACCACCTAGGCAGATTGACCATGCCATTGACCTGTATTCGGGAAGTGAACCATATTCTAGAGCACCCTATAGATTTAACATCGATGATTTAGAGGATCTTAAGATTCAATTAGAAGATCTTTTGAAGAAAGGCTTGATAAGATCGAGTGTCTCACCTTGGGGTGCACCTGTTTTACTTCAAAAGAAGAAAGATGACTCTTATAGATAATGCATTGATCATAGCGGGTTGAATAAAAGAAAAATTAAAAATAAGCATCCACTCCCTCACATAGAAGATTTAGTAGGTCAATTAAGTGGAGTGACTGTATTCGTCAAGATTGAATTAAGATCTAGATATCACCAAATTAGGATCAAAACAGAGGATATTCCCAAGACAACTTTTCAAACACGATATGGTCATTACAAGTTTACGGTTTTACCTTTTGGATTAACAAATGCTCCTACCATATTTATGTGTTTGATGAAAAATATTTTCAATGATTACCTAGATGAGTTCATCTTAGTATCTGTTGATGATATATTTGTATACTCTAAATATGATCTTGAGCATGCGGTACATCTCAAGGAGACTTTGTAAACTCTTAGAGAACACAAATTGTATGGAAAGAAGAGTAAGTGTTTCTTTGCGAAGGATAAACTTGTGTATCTAGGAAGAGTCATATCAAAGAAGGAATCCATGGCCGATTCCTAAGACTGTAAGGAATGTTAGAAGTTTTCTAGGGTTGGTGCAATATCAAAGAGTGCATATTAAGTATTTCTCGAAGGTAGCAGCTACTTCCCTCACAGATCTGACTAAAAAGAATGTAGGATTTGCATGCAGTGATGCTTCTCAAAAATCATTTGAAACATTGAAACAAAAAGTTTTTGAAAATTGTGTTTTGAAAAGAATGTAGGATGGTCGCATATGAGTCCAGAAAATTAAGAAAACATGAACTTAATTATCCTACTCATGATCTGGAAATGCTTGTTGTTGTGCATGCACTTAAGCATTGGAGACATCTATTGTTAGGGGGTTAAGTTTGAATTGAAAACATATCATCAGAGTCTAAAATACATTTTCACACAACCATTACTTAATAGCAGGTAGAAGCGTTGGATTGAGTTATTAAGCATTAAGTCGAACACGTTTATGTAATCTCCTTTCTGTAATAAATTCTAATTTTCTCAATCAAATTTTGGGATGAGAAGATGAGTTTATCAACTGTAAAATTAGATAGTGTTTTCAATCATTCGAACAAAGGTTAAGATAATAGATTCCCCTCTATTTTGATCAAGTATCATATTCTCTCTCTAGACCAAGTTTCATATTCTCTCTCTAGACCTTATTCACATTAAGTTTTGTAATTGAAATTTGAAGGTGAGGATGAAAGAATTAAGAAAAACTCTATATGAGAGAAAGGTAAGGCATGTATAAGAGAATAAAATTTTATGTGTGAAATTTTTATGAATCATTTTTTAAGTACCTCATTCAGGGCTCTACATTTAGTTGATTGTAAGAAAATGCCTTGATTTTACTCTCTCTAGAATTTTGAAACTTGCATGGCTCAAAAGCGGCATTTGGAGGCGAATTTGGACCTATGTCATTTCTAACACTATTGTGCAGATAAAAAAAAATGAATAAAAGTGTCTCTCACAAGCTTAAGCTAATTCCTCGCCGTTTTTTAGTTACATGGCTTTGAAAAGTGCCCTATTCCAATACTTTAAAAAGTGAAAGAAGAAGAAAGAGGGCTTCTCTAATTGTATTCAAATCTCTGATTCTGATGCTTATCGAATTTTTCTAAATTTGGTGGATCCCACATTTGTTTGGGTGGTGATCAAACTCTGCTATGGAGAGACCTGCACAGAAATCAGAGAATTACCTTGTGAATGAGAAAGAGTGAGAGTGAGAGTGTGATTGAGAGTGCGAGTGTGATTGCGATTTTGATAGCTCGGGGGTGATCCAGAGGTAGAGGCTTTGTCAAGAAGCTATTTTCCAAAGCTATTGTAACCACTGAGTCATATCTTTTCTACACTTTTGCATCACGTTTTCTCTTATCTTGTGCAATCTTTGCATTTTTCTCTCCTCTGTTATTCTTGAATTATCAAAAGATTGTGATTCAGGGTAGATTGGGATTCAGGAAATGCTACAAGTGGTATAAGAGCATAATCAATTCTTGAGAATGATGCAAGGTTTTACACAGAAGGTGCATGAGCAAGAGGAGCTTATTCAGAAGCTTCTTGGAGAATTACACAAAGAAGGAGTTGGAAAGCAACTAGAAGGTGCAACAAATTTATTCCTGGAACTGAAGAATGAAGTGGATGAAGATGTGGAACATCTAGTGTGCCTTGACAAAAACAAAAACGCAATTATGAAGATATGGAACCAGATGAGTTTTCCCTTAACCAAGTCTTCAAGAAGGCAAAGTTGAATGAATTTGATGGTCAGAAGAAGAGTGGCAAAGATCTTGAGGCATGAATTGAAGAGTAGGAGGATTTATTTGATCTTTGAGAATTTAGTGAGGAGTACAAGGCAAAAGTTGGGATCATGTACATGCGTGGTATCACAAAGCTATGGTGGAAGTCCTATATGCATACTCAGACATTGTTTTCTATCTTTTAAATTGGTATAGAATTTGGGGATACCTCTAAATATGCAAATAACTAGACATGTAGAGATGGCCATTGGAAGACTGCACTATACGAAATGATACATTAAAAACCTTGCATTTACTTCTTCTAATAGGTCTTTTTTTGGAAGTTTTCATGTGATTGAGATGAAACAGAGTGATGCAATCATAGGCATGGACTGGTTGGTTCATAATTCTACAACAATTGATTGCCAACAAAGAACAATCACTTTAAGACTAGATGGTGAATCTATCCACATTCTAGGTGATGCATATAATCCTAAACCTATTCTCATTTCCACTATGCAGATAATTAGAGGTACACATGATGGGTGTAAAACATTTGTAGTGTATGTGAACAATCTACATGAGCAAGATAATGATGAAAGTATTCCAAATTATGTAGAAAATCTTTTGAAAGAATATGCTGATGTATTTCTAGAAGACTTGCTTGGTATACCTCCACCTTGGCAGATTGACCATGCCATTGACCTGTATCCAAGAAATGAACCATATTCTAGAGCACCCTATAGATTTAACATCGATGAATTAAAGGAGATTAAAATTCAATTAGATGATCTTTTGAAGAAAGGTTGGACAAGACCGAGTGTCTCACCTTGGGGTGCCCTTGTTTTATTTAAGAAGAAGAAAGAAGGCCCTTATAGATTATGCATTCATTAAGGGGGTTGAATAAAAGAACAGTTAAAAATAAGTATCCACTCCCTCACATAGATGACTTATTAGGTCAATTAAGTGGAGCGATTGTATTCCTCAAGACTAACTTAAGATTTAGATATCACCAAATTAGATCCAAAACATAGGATATTCCCAAGATAGCTTTTCGAACCCGATATGGTCATTATGCGTTTATGGTTTTACCTTTTAATTTACAAATGCTCCTGCCACATTTATGTGTTTGATGAACAATATTTTTTATGATTGCCTAGACGAGTTCATCTTAGTATTTCTTGATGATATTTGTATATTCTAAAGATGCTCCTGAGCATGCGGTACATCTTGAGGAAACTTTGTAGACTCTTAGAATCCATTGGCCGATTCCTAAGACTCTAAGGGATGTTAGAAGTTTCCTAGGATTGGCACAATATAAAAGAGTGCATATTAAGGATTTTTCTAAGATAGCAACTACTTCCCTCACAAAATTGACTAAAAAGAATGTAGGATTTGCATGGAGTGTTCAGATAGGATGTGTTCTTTCACAGGATGGTAGGGTGGTCGCATATGAGTCCAAAAAATTAAGAAAACATGAGCTTTATTATCCTACTCATGATCCAGAAATGCTTACTGTTGTGCATGTACTTAAGCATTGGAGACATCTATTGTCAGGGGTTTACTTTGAATTGAAAACAAATCATCAAATTCTAAAATAATTCACACAAACATTACTTAATAACAGGCAGAAGCCTTGGATTGAATTATTAAGCGAGTATGATTTTGACATTATGTATCTGGATGGTAAGAAAAATAACGTCGCTAATGCATTGATTCGAAGACCTTTATGTAATCTCCTTTCTGTATTAAATTCTAATTTTCTCAATCAAATTCAAGAAGAATTTAAGCATGAATCTTTTTATGCACCTATTTTGAATTTTTTGAATGCAAACATGGGATCATGAATGAGGAAAAAAAATTTCATTTGTAGAATGGATGCTTTTATTATAAAAAAAGATTATGCATATCTTCGGAGTCTCTGTTAAAAGTTAGAATATTGCATGATTGTCATGATGCACCTTTCTCTCCACATCCAAGTTAATCAAGGGCCTATGTTAAAAACAAAGTATTCTTAATTTTGGCAATGTATGAAGTGGGATATTAGAAAATATGTTAGTGAATGTTTAAGGTGCAAAAAGGTGAAAATTGAGTTTAAAAGAATCCTTGGAATGCTTCAACCTTTGGACGTTCCAAATCAAAAGTGGGAGTCTATTTCTATGGACTTTATCACTAAATTACCTATAACCAGAAGTAAGCATGATGCCATATTTGTTGTAGTCGATCGGCTTACCAAGATGGCACATTTCTTCCCTATGAAAAAGATTGATACTGCTTTGAATGTTGCAAGAATCTTTGAAAAAGAATTTTTTCGATTGCATGGAATGCCTAAAAGCATAATTTTTGATAGAGACTCTAGATTTACATCAAACTTCTGGAAAGCAACATTTGAATTGATTGGAACTCAACTTCGTATGAATACAACTTTTCATCCACAAATTGATGGGGAAACCGAGAGGGTTAATCGAGTAGTTGAAGATATGTTGTGTATGTATGTGAATGAAAACCAAGATAATTGGAGTGTATATCTACCCTTCTTAAGATGATTTCTTTTACAATATGGGCCGATTAGTAAGATGATTTCTTTTACTAATGGAATACAATTATGAAGTGGCAGTAAAGAAAGGAAAGACTCACCTTTGGGTAGATCACCTTTCACAAATCACTTATGGAGAATTTGTTATTTGGAATAATGGAATGTTAAATGGATTTTAATGCCTTGAGGTTTTTAATGTGTTTTGTGTTTTGATTTAGCAGGTGAAGATTCATGAGGGTGTGAACGTGCGTGGACTTATTCAAATATTTTTTGAAGTTATTTAGATAAAATATTTAAAAGATAGTATTTTTAGTTATTTTTGTAAAAATAATAGATCGCTTTAGAAAGCAACGTTTTTGTAAAAATAGAAAATCATGGTTTTGTAAATAAAGCAAATTTTTGTAAAAAGCATGCTTTTCAAAGCATCGCCCTCATGTATCTTCACGTGCTAAATCAATCTATTACCAAGTCCATTTGCTTACATTAAACACATCAACAACAAACACCAATCAAGCCCAATTTTCCTTTCAAGCATCCTTTTACTACTTTCTCTCTCCCTACTTCTCAATGCCCACCTACCTTTCAATGCCCACCTACTTTTCAGCACCCTCCTCAATCCAATTTCTCACCAATACCCAAGACACCCGCTTTTCAACCTACAAAACCTCCAACCCTTAAAACTACAATGATGGATGCTCAACAAAAGAGGCCCCATGTCACTTGTTGGCATTGTGGTAAGCTTGGTCATACTAAAACTAAATGTAGGTTTCGAACAAACGACATGAAACTTGTTGTAGCTCAAGTACACAACGTGGAGGTGGTTTCTAAAGATATTCAACCTAATTGGACCAAAGAAGCATTGGAAAAGGAGCTAAGTACCTTGGGTAACACAATTTCTATCCATTCTTTACTTTGTATGCAAGGTGCTATTTAATGGTAAAGTCATTAATATTTTACATGACGATGGTAGTTCTCATGATTTTATTTCTCATACATTAGTGCAAGATCTCCAATTAAACCCACTTCCTTCTATGTATAAAGTTAAGGTTGCATTTCAAGGCAATAGATATAATGTTACAAGTGAAGTGCATAACGTTCGTGGACCACGTGCTTTTAGCAAAACTGATCTTAAATCTAGGTATCATGAGATATAAGTGACACAAAATGACATTTAAATTCATAGTAATACCTTTTGGACTTACCAATGCACCTACTACATTTGCATGCATGATCAAAATTTTTTTCTTGAATACCAAGCTTTTGTTCCTATTTTCTTTGATGATATATTTGTCTATAGTGAGAATGACGATGACCATGAAAAGCATTTAGCAATATTTTTTGTTTGTTATGCAAAAACAACCCTTCCACATACCCACGACAGATCATTTACATCCTTTACCAAAATCACCACCCTATCTCTCCCCTCTTTTCTCCAACACTTCCTCAACCCTCCTACTCAAACTCTCTTGTTGCAGAAAAATATGTTACTCCACCCCACCATCTCAGCCTTCATTAAAGTTAGTTTTGTTTTTGCACTTCCATTTTCCTACATCTATCTCATTCTTCACAATTGATAGTACACACACTACCACATCCAATGCCATTAATATTTCACTAGCTATGGAGCCTCCACCTCCACCTCCACTTCCACCTCCACTTCACACATCACTTCCCATTCCCCCTCCACCAACCTCAATGTCACTCATGAGCATATTCACACTAGCATCCACAATCACAATCCCCACCCCCTTTCTCGTTGCATCATATAACGATACTCATACAATTATGCATCCACATTCCACTTAGTCATCATCTACCATTCACATTGCACTACATCAAATGTTCAGTAGGATGAATCAAGTTCATGAAGATTTCACTTCAATAGATCAGCGCTATCAAGAGTTGCAAAATGTAATGACTCAATTGCAACCTAACCTCAATTCGTTGATAGTACAGAACTGTTATCAGGATCTTGCTTATGCACACACAGAGGTTATAGATGCTAAAAACACACAGAGAAATAGACATGCCAGGAGACAAGACAAAACGTAGTATTGGGTGCAATCTCCTCCCATGCACTCTGTTTTGACAGTCCACAGAGTGCATGTATTTATAGGAATTTTTGATTATGTCGAAATAGTGGTTACATGAGAGAGGTTTCAAAAAGCATGCGTGAAAGTAAAAGTTGGTAACTTTTGTAGAAAGCCTTTTCTTCCAATATCAAAAATTGCGGTCTACAATGACTCTTATTCTAACCACTACTTTTCTAACTGTTTCTAACAATAAAACCCTCTACGTGGGCTTATTTACAAACTATATAAATTATAAATCAAATTATTGATGTCCACCCTTTCACGCCCTCACGAACCTTTAGCTACTATATCAAAAATACCAAAACACATTAATACATTAATAAATTAACACTCCAACAATTCCTTGTTCATCACATTCCATAATTCATAACATGCCCCTCAGTTGAAAAAGCAACTGACCTCAGTTGATAAAATAAAAATAAACATGGATGGCCAATCACATGTTCCATCACTGAACAAAAATAAGCATGTCCCATGTAAAAACACATGCATGGAAATGTCCATGGACGAGTTACATTAATGTGTTTGTGCATGATACTTAGAAATTACATGTTCATAATGGGGTGTTAATTGTGTTTTATGTATCCATTGGCATTCTTCAATAGAGTGATTTTTGTACTTAACTAAATATTGATGATATTGAGTACATGTGCGTGTAATAGTGACATCGTGATCAATTATTTTCTGAGGAACCACGATTTCATACTGTTCTTCAATTAAAGGAGGGTCATCAAGAAGTGGAGTGAGTGATAAAGTTCCTTTAAATGGTTTAAGTAAACTACTATGAAAAGAGTTATGTATATTCCAATGAGATGGTATACCAAATCTAAATGAATTATCATTAATTTTTTGTATAATGCAAAACAGTCCATAATAGCATGGTGCAAGTTTAATTTTAGGATGCTAAAAAATATTTTTGAGAGGTCCTTTGATGATACAGAACCATACAAGATCATTTTCCTTGAATTCCTAAGCTAATCATTTTGTATTGATATTATGTGTATATCGCTCTTGATATTTCCTAATGTGCTCGTGAACTTTGTGAAGTATAGAAATGTGATCTTGAGCAATAGAATCAACCATCGGAATGTCAGTTTAGATGAGTGACATGAGAGTGGGAAGCTTTTTACCATAAACAATTTCAAAAGGTGGGAAGCTTTTTACCATAAACAATTTCAAAAGATGCACGACCAATAGTGGTGTGTGTGGTGTTATTGTAAGCAAATTGAAGCAATGGCAACTTTTCATCCCACTTACTAAGATTATCTAATGAAAAACAATGCAATAAATCAAGAATAGTACTGTTTGTAGCCTCACTTTGCACATTACTTTTGGGATGAAATGTAGAGCTAAAATCTATTCTAGAGCCAAAATGTTGAAATAAGGCAATCCAAAAATGATTACAAAAGCTAACATCATGATCAGATAACATTACTTAAGGAAATCCATGATGTGGGAAAATGCATTTTGCAGCGTGAGGTGCAGATAAAGTTTTTCTACAACGAATGAAATATGCATATTTACTAAACCTATCAACTATTGTCCAAATCATATCAATATGTGATGAAGTGATAGGAAGACCTGTGATAAAATCCATAGAGATTTGTTCCCATGGTTCGTTCGAAATGGGAAGTGGCATTAATAATCCAAATTGTTTGCCATGATGACATTTTAGATGCTGACATACAATGCATCAAGAAACATAATGTGCAATATCTTTTTCCATGTGTGGCCAAAATAAGAAATCTTTGCAAGCAAAAATGGTGCTGTGTATGCCTCTATGACCCATGTAAGAAGGTTCATGCATTTCTTTGATGACAGAATCTTTAAAATCTTGGGTTATGCACAATCTATGTTGAGAATAAAGTAAACCTTGATGAAATGTATATTGTTCATCAGATAAAGATGCACCATTGTTGAAGTCATGCCATGCACATGAAAAATACAAATCAGATGCATAAGTGGAAATCATTTCTTCAAAAGAATGAATTTGGATTGCAGAAATATTATGCAGAACAACAAAATGTGAAGGAAAATGGCTAAGAGCATCAGCTACAACATTAGCTTTACTAGGTTGATTGGATCATGGGTTGGAAATTTTGAATGAATGAAGCAAGTTTAAGATGCTGATTAGAGATTAAGGGTTGATTTAGTAAATGTTTAATAGCCTGTTGATCGGTTTTGATTAAGAACTCAGATCCCATAAGACAGTGTTTCCAAATTTGCAAAGCATGCACAACCGCTAACAATTCTTTATCATATGTACTATAATTCTTTTTTGAGGGCTTAAACTTCCTACTCTCAAATGCAATAGGATGATCATTATGCATTAAAATAGCACCTATTCCTGAACCACTAGCATCAGTAACAACATGAATGGGTTGTGAAAAATCAGGTAACTGTAAAACAGGTGCATGCTTAAGTTTTTCAAAGGATTTTTGTTGGATAAGTCCCCATGCAAATTTTATTTTCTTTTTCAATAATAAAGTAAGAGGTAGTGCTAAATAAGAAAAATTTTGAACAAACTTCCTTTAGAAAGTAGCCAACCCAAGAAAAGTACGAACATCATTGATTGATTGTGGTGTTGGCCATTCTACTATAACTTTAATCTTTTTTGGATCCACATGCACACCTTCACTTGAAATAATATGTCCTAGATATTCTAGCTTATGTTGAAAAAAGTAACTCTTTTCAAGATTAGCATAAAGTTTGTTCTCTTGTAATAAATGAAAAATTTTTTTAAGATGCTTCTCATGCTCATTATCATTCTTATTGTAAACAAGTATATCATCGAGGAATACAAGAACAAAAGCTTGGAAATCAAGAAAAATGTTGTTCATCATTCATGCAAATGTAGCAGGGATATTAGTGAGTCCAAAGGGCATTATCATAAATTCATAATGGCAAGTTTGAGTTCTAAATGCAGTCTTAAAAATATCAATTTGTGTCATACGAATTTGATGGTAACCCAATTTTAGATCAATTTTACTAAAGACACAAGCTCCTTGTAGTTTATCTAAAAGATCATCTATTCAAGGAATAGGGTATCTACTCTTTATTGTGATCTTGTTAAAGGCTTTATAATCAATGCACATTCAATAAGTTTTATTAGTCTTGTCTACTAAGAGAACTGGTGGTCCAAATGGGGAAGAACTAGGTCTTATAAGCCCTTTCTATAGTAGGTCTTTTACTTGGTCTTCTATTTCCTTTTGGTGTAGTGGGCCATGTCTATAAGGTGCTTTATGAGGAGGAGAGCTACCAGGGACTAAGTCTATGCTATGGTCAGAGGATCCTTGAGATGGTCGTAATTCAAAGGGATACTCAGACATAAAACAATCCTTATAAGTAGTCATGAAAGGTTTATGTGCATCAGGAAGTGTATGAGTATAATCCTTGATGACATTGACAGAAACAATGCATGAATTGAATCCTTTCCTAAATGCACGTTTTACTTGAGTATGATTAATCAATGGAAATGGCTTGAAATCATGCGATGCAGACAAAGTAAAGATTTGACCTTTAAATTCAAAGTTAAAGGTATGTGTATGGTAGTCAATGCATGGGCTATAATGATGATGAAAAGACATACTAATTATAACATCGTAAGATTGCAAAGGTGCAATTAAAAATGTTTGTGCACCTACATATGGACCTACGGTAATCATAACCTCTTGCACTTCTTGTGTTACAGTACAACAACTACCTTGAAATGCAGCTTTCACATTATACAAGGAAGGAAATGATTTTAATTTAAGTTCTTGTACTAATAAATGTGAAATGAAATCATGTGAACTACCATCATCGTGTAAAATATTAACCAGCTTGTTATTGATACTACCCTGCATGCAAAGTAAAGAATGAATTGAAATATCATTACCAAAGGTAGTTAAGTCCTTCTCCAATGCTTCCTCTGTCCATATAGAAGGAATTTCTTCATTATGGGCCTCCATGTTACGCAATTGAGCTACAAATGGTGTCATGTGAAGAGGTCACAATCGGCAATTTGTTTTTGTATGTCCAGCTTTACCACAATTCCAACAGGTGATACGTGGTCGCTTCTGTTGGGCATCCACTGCTTAAGTTCGGAGGGTAGTTGGTTTGGTAGGTTCGAGAGATGAAGCAACAGATGGAGTTGAGTAATTGGATTGTGGAGGACGAGAAAAACTAGAGTAAGATGGGGCATTAAAATTATGCTTGATAGGAAACGTGGGTTTAACAAAAAGTGGGCATTGACGTGGTTGTTGTAGATGGATCAGCTTGGTTATAGACTAGAATTCCTTCTCTGCATCATAGGCAAAAGAGATAGTCTCGTTGAGAGTTGTAGGCCAGAGGGTGTAAATCTTATCTTGGATTCCACCCCGAAACCATCTTCGTATTTGTGCAGCAAGCTATCCTCCGATACATGTTTAAGCATTCGAACCAATAGTAAATTTTGCCAGAACTACTTCGTGTAGGTAGTGATCGTGTCACCCTCCTTCCATGTAAAGGTTGTCCATGCATGTCAAACATGTAGATGATATTGAGAAGGAAGAAAAGAATCCTTCACTTTATCTTGGAAAGCCTTCCACGTTGTTGGATGATTTGTATTGTGGTGCAAGACATTCCACTAGAGCTAAGATTTTCCTACTAAATAGTTGGTGGAAAATATGACTTTTTTAGTTTTAGCATATGTTTCATCAGTATAAAAATCGTCAAACTATGAAAACCATGAAAGAACTAAAGGGCCATCCTTACGGCCATCAAACCATAGAAACTGGTAATTTTTAACACTAATCTTGGAATGCATGCCATCCGATTGGGTAGAGACAATAGCTTTTACCATACTTGTAAGGTTATCTTCGTCAGTTTGCATCTTCTGGAGTACTTTGTCGCATTGTCAGATCTCGTTCTCAATGCCTTGAAGTTCATGCCACAGGAGCTCGAGTTGTTGTTCGAGTGTTACCTCGGGTAGAGGTGACTCACCAAAATCCTCCATGGTGTTCGTAGGTTCCATGAGTATGTAGAGAACAAAACCCTCTTTTTCGATATGTAAAGAAATTTTTTTGAGGTTGCTTGAATTAAAATGTAAAAGGAAGGGCTCTTCTTGGGAATTGAAAAAGTAAGAAAGAGATGAAAGTTGTGTTAAATATAAGAAAAAAGAACTAGAGTGACAACACAAAGAGATAGTGTAGTGGTAAAACACTTCCCTTGTGTGAGTGAGGTTGTGGGTTCAAATCCTCCCACCTTGGTGAATATAGAACTCCTTATTGCCACTCATAAATTAAAATTGCTTTGTGCATAGCCAATGGTCACCAAGGGAGCCTTAGGTGCCAAAGATGCCAAAGTAATGCCTTAGTTATGCTTAAGTTCTATGCCTTAGTCGATGCTGAAGGAGTAAACATAGGTGTAAATGTAGTTATAAACATAGGTTCTGCTTCTGGAATTGGAACAAAATCTAAAACTGAAATAGGAATAGAAACTAAAATTAAAACTAAAACAGGAACATGAAACGAAACTGAAAACGGAAATGGAAACGAAAACGAGAACGAAAATCAAAATCAAAATCAGAAACTGGAATCGAAAACGAAAACGGAAACGGAATCAAAATCGGATCGCAAAGAGAGAAGAGTGAAACAGAGATCAATCACAAAAACGAATAGAAAGAGATCCCTCCGTAGTGACACATGTAGAGCTCTCATACCATTGTTATCAGGATCTTACTTATGTGCACACAAGCATTATAGATGCTGAAAACACACATAGAAATAGACATGCTAAGAGATGAGACAGAACGCAGTATTATGTGCAATCTCCCCCCATGCACTCTGTTTTGACAATCCACAGAGTGCATGTATTTATAGGAATTTTTGATTATGTTGAAATAGTGGTTACATGAGAGCAGCTTCAAAAAAGCATGCATGAAAGTAAAAGTTGGTAACTTTTGTAGAAAGCCTTTGCTTTCAATATCAAAAATTGCGGTCTACAATGATCCTTATTCTAACCACTAATTTTCTAACTGTTTTTAACAATAGAACCCTCTACGCGGGTTTATTTACAAACTATATAATTTATAAATTAAATTATTGATGTCCACCCTTTCACGCATTTCATGTCCTCATGAACCTTCAGCTGCTATATCAAAAACACCAAAACACATTAATACATTAATAAATTAACACTCCAACCATTCCTTGTTCAACACATTCCATAATTCATAACAAGAACACCTCACTTAATGCATGATACACAGAGCTCAAAGAAAATTACAATGCTATGGAAGTTCAATTGGAGTAGCAGAACAAAGAGACCATCACAGAAATAGAAGTCCACCTTAGAGTACAAATCGAATGAAATGTAAGACTAACATGCAATATGGGACTTCTTTGCAGACACTTATCAGTTGCAAGTGAGGAGAATCAGAGGCTCCAAGAAGACAAAAAAGATAATTTTGAGGCTTTTATGGACAATCCAAGAGCACCTCTTGCATTTTTCTTGTTTCTATAAGATTCTCGTGAGTGGTTGCATGTAGAAATTGGGAGACTACACCTACTACATATGCAAGATCAAGTCTACTTTTTGTATCATAAATTAATGAACCAATTATGCTTCTATTAAGTGTAATATCTTGTATGGCCTCTCTTGGATGTACAAACAACTTTCTAGCGGTAGATAAAGTGTCTTACAACCATCCATACGAAACCTGTGTAGCACACCCAACAAGTATTCTCTTTGAAACAAGAAGATGACATTGTGTGCATAGATTACCTCTATTCCCAAGAAGAACTTTGGCATTTTGAGATAAAATATCCTAAACTCGTTTCCTAAATTTTATTTGATATTGTTAATACCTACAATATCACTTCCTATGATGATCAAGTCATTCACATAAATGCATATATATATTTCCTTGTCGCATTGCTTCTTCATGTAAAGTGATGGATCTACAACACTTTCTTTGTATCCAAAACTCGATAAATAATTAACTATCCTCATATTCCAAGACCTTGGGGCTTGTTTTAGTCCATATAATTCTTTCCTTCGCTTGCAAACATGATTTGGGTACCTAGTATTAGCAAATCCTTGAGGTTGGTTCATGTAGACTTCTTCAATCTCTCCATTGAGGAAGGCATTCTTCACATCTAGCTTATATAAGCTCCATTTCTTTGATGTGGCTCATACCAAGATCCAAAAATGGTTTTTTTCAAGTGCCATGGGCTCTTTCTCCATTCCTTGCAATTCATAGCTTCTTCATAGCTAGTCGGTTCTTTGTCCTTGATTATCTAAGCCATGTATACATAATGCTTGCAAAGAAGTTATCATATGTTAACCTTTGAACTAGATTATTGCTCTTGAGGACCTTTTTTCACTTCTTTTAGGTGTGTTTTCCATCTTCTTTCTTTGTTTTTCTACTCATGGGGTTTGCATTTCTTCTATCTCTTCATCTTCTAACATGCTCTCATCCACATAGCTTCCTTCTTCAATTCCAGTCTTCTCTTTGCCTTTGATTTTGCTTTTTGTAGAGCTAGGTTGTCTTTTCCTAAGCCTTCCACTCCAAGGTGAGGGTGTCCTTATGTTGAATGAGTTTCTTAGACCACTTAATTTCATGTTTTCTTAAACTCTATCATCATTCTTCTTATCTATCTCACCTATTTCTTCAACCTGCAATGAACTTGTGCATGCATACCAAGGCTTCAAATCATCAAAAAGCAACATCCCTACTTACCTTTAGCTCTTTGGTGATAGGTACATAGCATTTATACCCCAATTTTCCATAGAAAGTTCCATAATTTGTTAGGAGTTAAATAATGTATACCTAATCTAGGACATCTGTTCATGATGTATGTGACTATATATGTAGCCTCTCCCCAATAACAATGCGGCATATTCATTTCATTGAGCATAGAACTTGCTAGCTCTACTATGTGTTTGTTCATTCTCTCTTGTACCCTATTTTGTTGATGGGTATACTTGCATGTAAATTGTATTTTGATACCATTGAACTACAAACATTGAAAAAATTTATGAGAGAAGTACTCTCCCATCGATCAAATCTCAAAGTTTTGATAAGCTTGCCAGACACCTTCTCCACATGTGCCTTGAATTGTTTGAAGCAATGGAACACATTTGATTTGTTCCTAAGGCAATACAACCACACTTTTCTTGAAAAATCATCAATGAAAGTTACAAAATACCTATTTTGAGCAAGGGATGATTCTCTTCTTGGAACCCAAACATCCATATGAATGAGGTCTAAAACATTTGCACTCACATAGGTACTCTTGTTGAAGGGTAGCCTTGACTATTTTCCTTGTTAGCAAGCTACACGTATTTCATGCAACATTTTTTATGTAAAATTTGGTAGATGTTTTACCAAGCTCCTCCTCTGCATGTCCTTGAGCTTTTGTAGGTTGATTTTGTTGAGAATATGAGTGCATCTCCATTTTGTATTTGAAGATACTTCACTTCTAGTTCATTTCCATTTTATATTATATCTTCTTGTATTTGGCTACCTTTCCATTTGTTTCTACCTGTGTATTCATTCTCCTATAAGGGCGTCCAACTCTATATAAGGAGGGACTCTCTCCCCATTTGTACTTTGTTAGCTTGAGGATCCTACTCCATGCTCTTGGAAAGCTCACTCTAATCCATGTGATTTTTCCCATTTCATGGTCTACTCACTTTTGAGTCTCTTACTCTTTCATTTTGTGAGTACAATCTTCTTTTGATTTTGCTTCCACACGTGTACTTTCTATATGGTATCAGACAACTAGGTGGAGGTCTTGGTGGAGCATTTGGTGAGCATTTTGGTGACGATGCGGCAACTTGGTGGTGTGGATCTCCTCTCAATGGGAGAGGTCCTTTTTCCATCAATTTGTGATCTCTTTGGGCTGTACATTGCCCATTTTTCACTATCCATCCTTTTTCATCATTTTTAGACCCTATCTTGTTCTTCCATTTTGGAGGTGCATTTCAACATTTTGTAGTGCTCATAAGCACTCTTTATCATACATATTGGTAACATTATTCAAGAATCTGTTGATGGATCTCTCTTGTATGTAGTGTTAATAAACACTCATGACTTGCCGCATGTTGATGTTTATTTTGTGAGGTGATGGTGCACTTTTTTTCCAAGTGATTATAGTCACTATGGGGGACTCCTTCATCATTGTGATCAATCACTACGTAATTATTAGAGCACCTTCTCTCAGTGAAGACCATTACTAAGTACAACATGACAGTGAGATTTGATCATGACAAAGTTCAAGTCATCGATCAAGAATCGAAAGAAGTCATAACTCAAGGATTTGAAGACAATGGTCTCTACTGAAGTATTTCGATGGCGATGCACCACACTGCACTCTCCTTCTCGAGAGCTCCATGACGATATGCTCGGAGTAGAAAAAACCGAGCTCCTGACGCCACACACAGTACTCCGCACAGAGGTTGTGGAATACGCAGAAAACGCAGTACACAGGGAGCACGAAGACAGACTTCTTAGGTTTTACAAATGCGGTCGAACTTACAGTCTGTGACTGACCAGGCCACTATATGTTTTATTAAAGAACATATACAAAGAAGTGTCCGGTGGCCATTTGGCCTTTCACATGGACACTAACGGCAACAATCTCCCACTAAAGGCCAATATGGCCAGAGTAACTATGGGAGAAAAAAGAAAGAATGATAAAGAATACCTGAGTGTAAGTATACAAACTATACCTCCCACCTGATGGGCATGTTACACAGTATACAAGTGACTGCGTAAGATCAAGAATCAAGTAACCCCCATCAAGTGACAACAGTGTCGAAAGCTATCCTGTGGTAGAGCTTTGTCAAAGCATCTGCAGCATTATCTCGAGTGTGAACCTTCTCAAGAATAATGCTCTCAGTGGCTAAGCAATCTCTAATGAAGTGATACCTCACCTCAATGTGCTTGGTCTTTGCATGATAGACCGGATTCTTAGCCAAAGCAATGGCACTCTGACTATCACTGAGCAAGTGAGGTACATGCTGAGGCAAACCCATATCACAAGCAAGACGAGAAAGCCACAATGCTTCCTTACATGCCTCACTTGCTGCAACATACTCTGCTTCTGTGGTGGAAACAGTTGTACATTCGACGAGATCTCCAAGAGATAGCACCTCCAGCAAAATGAAAAATGTACCCTGATGTAGACTTAGGATTGTCTACACAACCAGCATAGTCAGAATCTGTGTAACCAATAATGGATGCTTTCCCTCTACCTAAGCATAGACACTTGTCCTTAGTGCCACTCAGATATCTCAAAATCATTTTGACCGCTTCCCAATGTTTCTTGCCAGGGTTAGACATATATCTGCTCACAACTCCCACTGCAAATGCAATGTCTGGTCTCGTAGCTACCATAGCATACATGAGACTACCAACAGCAGACTGATAGGGAATTTTGGTCATGAATTCCTTTTCCTCATCTGATTTGGGGCAGTCATCCTTGCTCAATTTCACATATGTGGGTAAAGGTGTACTCAATGCCTTTCCACCCTGCATATTGAATCGATGAAGTACTTTGGATATGTACTCACTTTGAGACAAGTATATGCATCTTTTACTCCTATCACGAGTGATGCGCATGCCAAGAATATGTTTGGCATCCCCCAAATCCTTCATATCAAATGTCTGACTCAACTTCTTTTTGAGAATTGACAAATCATAAGAGGACTTCCCAGCAATCAACATATCATCGACGTAAAGTATCAAGCATATCAAGCTGCCATCAGAACATCTCTTTGTGTAGAGACAATGATCCTCATTGCTCCGAGAATAGCCTTGGGACTTCATAAAAGCATCAAACTTTTGGTACCATTGTCTAGGAGACTGTTTAAGTCCATACTAGCTCTTCTTGAGCTTACAAACTAGACTTTCCTTGCCAGGAACTACATAACCCTCTGGTTGTTCCATATAGATCTCATCTGTAAGATCTCCATGCAAGAAAGCTGTTTTCACATCCATTTGGACTAGCTCTAAGTCCTCCATTGCAACGAATCCAAGCAACATGCGCAAAGTAGTCATCTTGACCACTAGAGAGAAGATTTCCTCAAAATCAACACCATGTTGTTGCTTAAAACCCTTTGCAACAAGTTGTGCTTTATATTTTGGAGAAGCACTATCTGATGTGAATTTCAGCTTATATACCCATTTACATGGTAAAGCTTTCCTGCCCTTTGGCAAAGGTACTAAGTCCCAAGTACCATTCTTGTGAATAGAATCCAACTCACTCTTCATGGCACGCTCCCACTTGACATGATCCTCTGTCTGCATAGCCTCTTTGTAGCAAGAGGGCTCACCGGCATCTGTTAGCATAACAAAATCTAAACCTGGAACATATCTATCAGGTGGATATGAGACACGTGCAGAACGTCTCAATGGTTGCTGAACAGGAACATGTGCAGACTGATCTGAATGGACATTCTCTTGAACATCCCTATGTGTAGCATTTTTATGCATGCTAACCGGAGGACTAGTATCCTCAAACACCACTCTTCTCACTTCAACCTCCTTAATCGGCTGTTTATGCATCTTAGACTCATTAAAAATGACATCACTACTTCTGATCACTGACCGTGTTTCAGGATCCCATAAGCGATATCCAAATTGTCCTTCTCGACCATATCCAAGAAAAATGCATTTCTTTGACTTATGGCCCAACTTCTGTCTAAGATTCTTGGGTATATGAACATATGCTTCACACCCAAAAACTCGAAGATGATCATAATATGGTGGTTTCCCTGTCCATAACTCTTGTGCCACTTTCAGACCTTTGGCAGTACTAGGTGAAAGGTTAATCACATGAACTGCAGTCAATACTGCTTCTGCCCAAAAACCTTGTGAGAGGTTTGCATGATGCAACATAGAGACTACTCTATCTTGAATAGTTCTATTCATCCTCTCAGCTACACCATTCTGTACTGGGGTATAAGGAGCTGTAAACTCTCTACGAATCCCTCTACACTGACAGAAAAGGCTGAATTCATGTGAGGTATACTCACCCCCATTATCTGAACGTAAAGCCTTAAGCTTAGTTCCTTTTTCAGTCTCAACTGAAGCAAGCCATTTTCTGAAAGTAGGATATACATCATCCTTCGATTTGATAGGATAGACCCAGACTTTTCTAGTAGCATCATCTATGAAAGTGACAAAGTAAAGAGAACCACCTAAGGACCTAGTGGGCATAGGACCACACACATCTGTATGAACAAGATCTAAAGGCTGAATTGAAGAGTCAATGTGCGTTTTATGCACATTTCTGGTTTGCTTTCCATATTGACAATGCTCACAAAATGAAAAATCAGAGAAAGATAACACAGGTAAGTAGCCAGAACGAGAAAGATTTTCCATTCCACTACGAGATATATGGCCCAAACGACCATGCCAAATACAAGCCATAGGCTGTTCAGTAACAGCTAACAAGTGTTCTTTCTGTGATACAAATAAAGGGTAAAGTGAGCCAACTTTCCTTCCTTTTGCAATAACCATATTTCCCTTTGATATACGAAAGGACTGAGCATAGAAGACCACCTTGTAACCAAGGTCATCAAGTTGACCAACTGACATCAAACTGCGTGATAACTGAGGTACATGGCGTACATTATGCATAGTAAATTTTGAACCGTCAATGAACTGCACAACCACATCTCCAATCCCCACAACATCACACTGGTAAGAGTCACCAAGTCTCACGGTACCAAGAGACTTTGCTGCATAATTAGAGAACCATTCTCTATGTGGTGTCACATGGAAAGAAGCACCAGAATCTAGCAGCCAGGTGTGGGAAAGAGAATCAGCCATAAGTGCCTCAGATGGCACAGTACTATCAAGTGTCAACACATCAGCATCATCAGAAATAGCATTAATTTCTTCAATCTTCACAGTCGAAGTAGATGGAGCAGGTAACTGTTTAACATGCCCATCGACATTCTGTCCTTTACCTTTAGCATTCTTTAATGCATAACAGTCTTTCTTCATGTGTCCTTTCTTATGACAATAATGGCATTCAATATCCCTCTTCCTTGATTTACTTCTGCTCTTATTCCGTTGACCATTCTTTTCCTTGTTCTTGCTCCTGCCACGTTGTTGATTCTTTCCTTGGTAAGAATCACGAACATTATATGCATCTCCACTCTGAGTGCCAACCATAGATTTTCTACGAATCTCCTCACTCAAGAGTGCTCCACATATGTCATCATAGACGAGTTTACCACCTGGTGCACTATTGCTAATAGCTATGCAAAATGTATCCCATGATGATGGCAGGGTGCATAACAGCAATACTGCTTTCATTTCATTGTCCATATCCATTTTCTGAGCCTGTAACTGGGAGAATATGGCATCAAACTCATTTAGATGAGCAACAACACTATCTGTGTCCTTCATACAAAGGTCGTATAATTTTCTCATCAGATATACTTTATTTGATGCCGTATCTTTTTCATATGTATTGCATAACTTCTTCCAAAGCTCCTCTGCACTTTCACAGTCTAATACTGTAAAGTAAACATTATCTGCTAGGTGCAAGCGAATGGTAGACCTGGCCATTTCATCTAACTCATCCCAATCATCTTCATCCATGTCAGCAGGCTTCTTTGAAATCCCATTTACTGGCTTCCATTGCCTTCTTTGAATCAGCACATCTTTAATCTGATTCTTCCATAGAGCAAAGTTTGTGCCATCAAATTTTCGGATCTCAAAATGGTCTTTGCCCTGCAAGTTATAGCTCCTCCTCGGAACGCTAACACTAGACCCTGATCCACCGGATGTGCCTGAGATCTCTGATGCCATGATCGTAGAGAACTGAATAGAATGATAATGGAGCTAGAAGAGTCCAAACACCAACAAATAAGTGTATCAAGGAGTAAATCGACCACTATATAGTTGACTAAACCAGAAATCTGGAAAAATTTTGCCAGAGTATCCTCTGCAAAATTAGCATATGACCAATGTCAAAGTATCATAAAACTGCAAGTACTAACATGTCTACCTGCATAGTGAATCACTGACTCCACTGTATATAATCAGTTACCCAATAGAAGCCAACTAGGCTTATCGAGCACCTATGAACAACTATCATACATCTCCTATGGCGAGGCTGGGTAAGTCTTCCACCTGCATCACCGAAGAGACCCCGACATCTGGGTGTCTCCCAGTTAAGAAAACCTCACCACGACCCTCTTTATCAAACGTAAAAGGCTTTATGCAAAGAACGTAACCGCTATATCAATGCCCACATGGACGTACATAAGCGGTATCCACAGAAGCGTACATGGTGTGTATGTGCTCAATATATGCAGTAAAATGACACTGAAAGGCTGAATACACAGCCCAAAAACTAGCCAATAACACCTGCAAGTGTCTGTCAACTCTGATGTTTTAGGCTTTAAAAACCTGCATAAATTTGCAGTGACTGCTCCCACCAAAACTGAAAACCCCTCCAAAAACCTGTAGTTTTACGAGTGTGGCTGAAAATACAGCCCCAAAGGTTGATATTTATTGTCTGAGAAGTAGAAGGAACACTCTTCTTGATGTTCTTGGACCTGTGTGAAGAGAACTACGTGCGAAAGTACTCCGAAATGGCTCCAAAAACACCCCAAAATTGCTTCAGAAATAGGCTTTAAAAGCAAAAATGAAGCTTTGAGGGACCAAAACTTGTTCAAGGTAATGTCAACCTTAGTCTTTCCCCTTCTTCAAACACCACAAGAGTGTAGCTTAGTGGCAAGAGATTGCCACAGTTAAGCGAGCTCTGGGGGGAACAATACTGGGATGGGTGACCTCCCGGGAAGTACCGGGAACCTCTATATTCCTTGATCGTTGAGGTCCTCCCTCGCGCGCAGCCAACGGTGCCAACGGTGACTTCGGTGACTCAGATGACAAGGTATGCCAAGGTCTATGCCTTGGTCGCCGCCTTAGTCGCCGCCTTAGTCGCCACCTGGGGGAGGGGGGGTGCTCAATTCGCTCGCACAAAAGGAACAAAGCTTTTTGCCTCGAACTGCTCTGATACCAGTGAAGTATTTCGATGGCGATGCACCACACTGCACTCTCCTTCTCGAGAGCTCCACGACGATATGCTCGGAGTAGAAAAAACCGAGCTCCTCACGCCACACACAGTACTCCGCACAAAGGTTGTGGAATACGCAGAAAACGCAGTACACAGGGAGCACGAAGACAGACTTCTTAGGTTTTACAAATGCGGTCGAACTTACAGTCTGTGACTGACCAGGCCACTATATGTTTTATTAAAGAACATATACAAAGAAGTGTCCGGTGGCCATTTGGCCTTTCACATGGACACTAACGGTAACATCTACAAGCTTTCAAGTTTCATGGCCAATGATTAGAGCTTTAACTTGTGGCATTTAAAATTTGGACACACCTCTTACTTAGCAAAGATCTCTTCAAGTCATCTTGTCAAGGGTTTAACCAATTTTGCACAAGTGGAGTTGAGTTACCAAGCATGTGCTAAGCAAACATTTACCCCTTTGGCTATGGAAGCATCCGTTTCCTCATCTAAACCCTTAGCATTAGTCCATGTCAATATTTGTGGACCTATGAATACACTATACTAAGTGGGTCACTTTACTTCTTCTTGATAGTAAATGACCACTAGGTAAACTTGGGTTTATTCACTAAAATATAAAGAGGATACAATTTCCAAGTTCAAGGAGTGGACACAGATAGTTGAAGAAGACTTTCCAAGTTCTTTAAAAACCATCAAATTAGATGGAGATAGTGGCTTTGTCAACCACAATTTTCCCAAGTATTTGTAGAAGAAAGGTATTAAGTATCAAGCAAAGAAGGATAATCAACAAGGTATTTCTCTACAAAGGAGTTGAAGTGTGATCCAAATGGGGAAGACTATGCTTCATTAGAGGCAACTTCCACACAAGTTTTGGAGCGAATTTATACACACAATAGTACATATTCTTAATAGAGGGTTCTCAAATGTTTTGAAGAAGCAAACCCCATTTGAGGATAACTTTTAAGTGTGAGATACTTCAGAGTCTTTGGTAGTGATGCCTATATGGAAGGCCCTAATAATGATAGGCATAAGCAATACATTTTCATTGGTTATAATAGCTTGCAGAAGGCATACAAACTCTTTGACCCTAAGAGCCACTCAGTTAGAGTTACCAGAGACTACACTTTTGATGAATAATCTAAGTGTTCATTCCTTTTGGATTCTTCTGAGGATCCCAATCCTCCCATTTCCTCTTGAGAGGTGGATCATCCCACTACTAGACAATCACACTATGTGAAGCATGCCCTCTTTGTACATGGATTTCTAGATCATGGTACAATTTTGGAGCATGAGGACTCAGAGATACAGTCTTAGTTTACACTTCATATGGCTACACCTCCCATCATACCATTGCATTTTTCATTTCCCCTTAGCTTCAGTTGAGTTTTACTCCAAGATAAGTGACTTATCATTTTCCATTCATCTCTTTGGTCAGTGACTCATCATTTTCCATTCATCTCTTTGAGAGTCCACTTACCTCATCTACAGCAGCATTTTGAGCATACAATGTTCCATTTCTGGAGTTCCCCCATCTTTCCATTCTACATAGGATGCTCTTGGATCTACAAGGATACATCACTCGATTGGATATTTTTTTGAGCCATCCTCTCATTTCAAAAGGGGGCTTCCATGGTCCTATCGAAACATATGAGGACTTTGTCATCCATGGATTACTATAGCATACAGATGTAATACCATGTGATTATCATTTCATGGTTCATGTTTTACATTTCATTATTGCGGGAATTAATTCTTGGCAATGGTGGCTATTGTCAAAGCTTTAAAGGTTCCCACATATCACATGGAGTCATTTTATCTATCTTGCATGGAGGCGATCCTGTCCACTAAGACATTCATGTACCTTGCTTTTGGCATATGTATGGAGCATCAGCTTGATCCATCTAGTGGAAATCTTATGGAGTACTTGGAGATCACACATGGATGATCCCACTTGAAGGCTATGGACTTCCACATGAAGATTCTCTTCTTGGTGATCGCATTGCTACTTCTACACTCATGGTGGACCTTTCTCTCATACCTTAGCAGCCTCCATACTCTACAAAATAGAGATTGAAAGGGGGTGTTGAGAATATGAGAGTGCATCTCCATTTTGTATCTAGGAGACACTCTATTTCCAATTCATTTCCATTTTATATTATATCTCTTTTTATTTGGGTACCTTATCATTAAGTTCTACTCGTGTATTCATTCTCCTTCAAGGGGAATTATCCCACATATGATGTACTTTGGAGAGCCCGCTCCAACTCTATATAAGGTGGTCCTCTCCCCCCATTTTTTTACTTGGTTAGAAGCTTGAGAAGCCTACTTCATGCTATTGGGAAGCTCACTCTAATCCATGTGAGTTTTCCCATTTCATGGTCTACTCACTTTTGAGTCTCACACTCTTCCATTTTGTGAGTACTCTCTTTTTTTTCATTTTTCTTCCATGTGTGTACTCTCTACAGATGTGAACTATTCTTTTATGCCATAGGTCCAACTCTATTATCCTCTTGTCTCCATATGTCACATACATTGAATGATGTGTCTGATTTATGTCTATTGTGAAAATTCTCCCTTGCTTCTTTACTTTTTCTATGAACTTGAAACATGCCTTTGGATCCTCAACAAAACAACCCTTTTCATTGAACCTAAATTGCTAGCTTTTTATACCATTTGACCTACTAAAGTCAAGTTTTTGGTAAAAGTAGGGACATATAATACCTATGCTAAACACTTTTCCCATTCATTCCCTTCCAAAATCATATCTCGAAGATGTTGAATGGTATGCTCTAAGTTGTCACATATTTCAACATGTCCTTGATGCTTTGGGACCTAAAAATTACAAAAAAGATCCTTTAGGCATGACATATCATTGCTACATCCAATGTTACATACCATAAATCTTCACTAGCTTGTGTTGTATCTTCACCATACCTCATGGCAAGTAAATAATTATTCCCTTGCTGGATGATGTGTTTGCATAGTTACGTTGGCCTCTAGAATTTACTATTGTTTCTTTCATTCATCTTTGAGCTCTATGATAGCATTCATTTGCAAAATGACGCCACATATTGCATAGAAAACATTCATTTGGAGGGTGTTGTTCTCTTCCACCAAATCTTCCACTTCTTCCTTTATTTGTTGCTCTTCCACATCTTTAAATTGTATTTTTTAGTTTTCCTTGACCTTCTTGGCTTCTTTCATATCTTCCTCATCCTCTTCTAGCACCTTGGTTGTGTCTTCCTCTTCCTCTACCTGCATACAACATTTACCCTTGGCTATCCTTGGCATGATTACCACCAATATTCATCTTTTCTATCACCATGAGAGTGATTAGTTAATCAAAATTAGGAAGGGAGTCCCTTAAATATAGTGAAGTTGTGAAGACCCTCTATTTTTCATCATCTCTTAGTCCATTTAGGGTGTGGGCTATAAGATTGTGATCATGTGGGGCACAACCAATTGACCCTAATGCATGTGCAATATCTTTAACCTTTAATATGTAATCATTAATACCTTGAGAAGGGCCTTTCCTAAGATTATTTAGCTCATCCTTGAGCTGAATTTTCCTAGCTTTTGTGGAGGTGGAATACAATCTCTCCAAGCACTTCCACACCTTCTTTGATGTATCCAAATCCTGAATATGTCATATCATGGAGTTGCTAATATGCTGAGGTAAAATAAAAATGAATGTTTGGTCCTTTTAATCCCACTCTCTCACTACTCTTCTCTAGTAATTGGTTGGATTTAACTCATCTACATAGGGTTTTGGCTCTCCACCACTCACAAGTCCCCACAGACCTTGCCCTATCAAAACATTTCTTAGTTTAAATCTCCATGGTTGGTGGTTTCTCTTTTTGAGCTTGTCAATCTAAGCATTGAGATAAGCCATGATGAGCATCCCCCTTGATGCAATGAAGTTCAAATAGATGTCATTTACCTAAAAAAAATAGAGCTATTCCCCTTGATAAAGTCTTATCTTTGATTCGATGACTTGTTTGCTTCCCTTTGTTGTTGATGCATGTTCTTTGCTTCTTTCCTTCAAAATTTGATGAGGTATTTACTTGGATTTAGCAAATCCTTTTCCTATCTTGGATACAGGTGCACAATGATGAGAAAGTTATATGACCTTTGCATGGACACAGATAGTGTTGTTGCTCATCTAAATGAGTTTGATGCTATATTCTCTCAGTTACAGACTTAGAAAATGGATATGAATAATGAAATGAAAGCAGTCACATTTTTATGCACCTCGCCATCATCTTGGGGATACATCTTGCACATCTATTAGCAATAGTGCATCTAGTGGTAAACTATTCTATGATGACATATGTGGAGCACTCTTGAGTGACGAGATTTGTACAAAATCTGTGGTCGGCACTAAGAATGAAGAAGCATATAAAGTTCATGATTCATACCATGGAAGGAATCAACAACATGGCAGAAGCAAGAACAAGGAATATAATGTTCGTGATTTATACCAAGGAAAGAATCAGCAACATGGCAGGAGCAAGAATAGGGAAAAGAATGATCGATAGAATAAGAGTAGAACTAAATCAAGGAAGAAGATATCGAATGCCATTATTGTCATAAGAAAGGACACATTCAGAAAGACTCCCATGCATTAAAGAATGCTAAAGGTAAAGGACAAAATGTTGATGGGCATGTTACATAGCTATGTGCACCATCTGCTTCGATTGTGAAGATTGAAGAATCAATGCTATTTATGATGATGTTGATGTGTTCACACTTGACAATATTGTGCCCACTAAGGCTCTTATGGCTGATTCTCTTTCCCACACACGATTTCTAGACTTAGGTGCTTCTTTCCATGTGATACCACATAGAGAATGGTTCTCTAATTATACAACAAAGTTTCTTGGTAACCCAAGACTTGGTGACTCTTACTAGTGTGACGTTGTGGGGATTGGAGATGTGGTTGTGCAGTTCTTTGATGGTTCAAAATTTACGATGCATAGTTTATGCCATCTACCTTAGTTATCACATAGTTTGATGTCAATTGGTTAGCTTGAAGACCTTGGTTACAAGGTGGTTTTTCTATGCCTAGTTTGTTTGCATATCAAAGTGCGATATGATTATTACAAACGGAAAAAAAAATGGCTCACTTTATCCTTTATTTGTATCACAAAAAGAACACTTGTTAGCTATTACCAAATAGCTTGTGCCTTGTATTTGGCATGGCCGTTTGGGCCACATATCTCATAGTTGCATGGAAAACATTTCCCGTTTTGGCTACTTAGTCGTGTTAACGTTTTCGGATTTTTCATTTTGTGAGAATTTTCAATATGGAAAGCAAACTAGGAATGTGCATAAGTCACACATTGAATCTTCAACTTAGCCTTTAGATCGTGTTCATATAGATGTGTGTGGTCCTATGGTCATAAGTTCATTAGGTGGTTTTCCTTACCTTATCACTTTCATAGATGATACTACTTGAAAAGTCCGGGTATATCCTATCAAATCTAAGGATGAGGTATTCCCTACCTTCAAAAAATGGTTTGCTTCAGTTGAGATTGAAAATGGAACTAATCTCAAGGCTTTACATTCAGATAATGGGGGTGTGAAAGGCTCTTAAGCCCACGGAAAAAGTGATTATCCGAGACTTTATTTTGTTCAAATCCCTCGGAATCGGTCTACTTGGATCACCTAGAGCCCATAATTTATCTCGCAATGGATTCTTCCTATGTCTAAGCACTAGCTCATAGATTCCCGGCAAACGCAACAAATGTTGGGTCCTAAACCCAACGGAAAAGACCTATTTGCTGCCCAATTTGCTTGTACGATGTTAGCTTCTTTTTGCTCTCAGTCCACGATTCATCTCGAATGTATCTGTCGAAAGAGAAAGGAATGGGAACCAGTGTCCGAACAAAAACCAAGGACCAACTATAATAGCTGACTCTCGCAATTGCACTCTTTCCTCACGCACACTTGACCCTCTTTCTCTTTTACACCCTCAGGCCGCGCATGTACTTCCACGCACACACTCATGTTGGTGCATACCAATCACCAATTGAAGGCTTGGAAGATTAAAGGATGAAGGAAGAATCAATTCCTAAAGTGTGGAAGAAGATTACATTCAGAGGATAAGAGAAGTGTACACATATGTACATTAGTTTAGTCATAGCTGACTTAGATCTTTTGTTTAGTAAGAATCATGTACAAATTTATCTATAAATAATTTGAGAAAAGTCGGGGCAAGTATGAGAGCATATGTGACAATAGTTAGAAGTCAAGAATGAGGGAGATAGATGTCATGAGATAGAGAAAAAGTTAGTTGAGTTAGCTCTCATCACTCAACTGTATTTTCTTCTGAGTAATTGAAAATATTTGCGCCCGATGTTTCTGCGTGTTCTCCTTCTACAGTAGATCAATTGTCAAATGCTTTTGTACAAGTCTAAGTTGAGAGTTGCTTGACCTCTGTACAAAGTTTTAGCTTCCAATTGTAATCAGGCTGAGTGAATTAAGTGTAGGAACATTCATATGTGAAGTGTGTTCACTGGTTCCTAAAACAGGCGCAGATTTCGAAGTTAATGTTTTGATCATTTCTCCTAGCACAGTTTAAAGTTTTGCATGAGTGAGGGCTTAATCTTTAAGTTGGAAGATAAGCTATTCATGTCTAGAAGCATTTTGGAAAACGGGTTCTATTCAAGGAGAACCAAGTCTTAAAAGTTACGGGTATAAAATCGACTGTTTTGAGTGATAGTTTCTGACATAGGTAACTTGAGAAGTTGATTTCTCAAGTTATACTTAATCTTTTGAAGTAATTCAACTTGGAGTAGATGCGCAATCTCTAGGAGATACTTCGTACAAAGTTTCATCAAAAACTTTACACGTTTGATAGGCCAATGTGAAGAAATAGTGCAGCAGACTTTTCTGTGTTTCATCTTCTTCACAGATTTGTTAATTTTTTGATAATTAGTAATTGATCCTCAAAATGAGTGGAAGGTTTTGACTTATTCTTGGTATAGAGGTGCTCTAATTACAAGAATAGGTTGTTCTTTTGGAGAATAACATTCTCCATCAGTGGTATCAGAGCAGGAGACATCAAAGTGAGAAAAGGAGGATCCCGACTGCTGCAGATTCAAGAAATTCAACACTTGAAGGACTAAGAAGTGAAAGCTTGGAGTCAAAGTTTGAGGAGAAGACTATTTGACATCAAGAAAGGCAAAAGGAGTTCAATTCGAAGTAAAGGTACATACATTGTTTGTAAAGCTTGAAGATTTCAATACACAGGTGGATACAAGATGGGAGAAAGCTTGCAGATTGATAAGCTAGATAGGGAGAACTATCCAGCATGGTCCATGAGGATGGAAGCACACCTCATGAGCAAAGATCTTATATCATTTATTACAGGAGATGAAGAAAAACCTGAGTTTGCAGATCCTAGTATTCCTACTAGGGAAGAGCTTGCAATGTTGAAGACTTGGATGAGAAAGGATGCTCAAGCAAGGAGCATCATCTACATGGCTGTAAATGATTACCTTTTACCTCACATCAGAGGTTTGGAAAGTGCTACAGATGTTTGGAATGCCTTGGAAGAGCATTTCCAAAATACTACTAAGTCAAGGAAGTCCTCACTATGGGCTGAGTTCACAACCTTCAAGAAGAAGAGCTCACAATCAATTTCAGATTATGTGGCAAGGATGAAAGATATTGCAGATAGCTTGGGAGCAGTGGATGAAGACATTGAAGAGGAAAAGTTGGTAAGACAAATACTTACAGGTTTGAGAGGAGATGAGAAGTGGAAGCCTTTTATATTGTCCATAGAATTTTCACTTGATCACTTTACTCCTGATCTTAATCAATTGCTAGGACACATGCTAACCTTTGAGCAGGATCTTAAAGGAGACAATGATAGAAGTACAAGTCAAGCTATGTACTCTAAGGATAAGAAAAAGAATGGCAAGGGAAAGCAATCAAATGATGATGAAGGGAATTCAAATCAAGCTAACTTCACAAAAGGGAAGACAAATTTCAGAGGTAAAGGAAGAGGAGGTAAGAACAAAGATAATGCTAAAGCTTGTTGGATTTGTGGCAGAACAAATCATTTGGCAAATGATTGTTGGTATAACAATCAAAATGGTGGAAGCAATAATCAGAATTATAGTCAAAGAGGTAGAGGAGGCAGAAACCAAAGAGGCAATTTCAGAGGAAGAGGAGGTAGGACATCATATGGTAGAGGAGGTGGAAGAAACTTCCAATCTCAGTCCTACAACAATAATTATTACAATTATGCATCAGATCAGAAGGATGACATGACTCTTATCTTGAATGCAACTCATGAATCAATGGGAGAAGATCAAAGAGTGTTTTATATTGACTCAGGGTGCAGCAACCATCTGAGTGGGAATCTATCTTTGATGACTGATATGGAAGCAGGGTGAATGGAAATACAGTTCAGACAGGTGACAATACCAAACATAAAGTGGAGAGCATTGGATCAGTGAAGACAAAGAGTGGAAGTACACTTCTGAGCAAGGTACTTTATGTTCCTACTATTCCTAAAAATCTGATAAGTGTAGGGCAAATTGTGGAGAAAGGATATGAGGTAAGATTCACAAATGATGGTGTTTATGTACAAGATCCAAATCAGGGATATAGAAACATAATTGCAGGTAAAAAGGAAGGAAGATTGTTCACTCTCAAAGTCCAAGGTAATGTGGGACATGCATTATTTACCTATGGAAGTCAAAAGGTATCTGAATTAGACCTATGGCATAAAAGGCTAGGTCATTTCAATGAGAGAGCTATAAAGGAGATGTCAAAGAATCAGGTGGTGCTTGGATTGCCAAATATTGAAGGGCAACATATGGTGTACAAGTGTGAAGCTTGTCAATTAGGTAAAGCACATAAGAGTTCTTACAACAAATCAGGGTACAAGCATTCAAATATGCTTGAATTGGTTCATACAGATGTATGGGGTCCCTCAAGGGACTATAGCATAAATGGTTCCAGATATTATGTGTTGTTTGTTGATGATGCAACCAGGTGGATTACTTTGTATGTAATCAAGGATAAATCAGAAGTTTTCAAGACATTCAAACATTTTCATGCTTATGCAGAAAGGATCACAGGGCAAAAGCTCAAGAGGTTAAGATCAGATGGAGGAGGAGAGTATTTCTCTAAAGAGTTTGATGATTATTTGTGGAATGCAGGTATCAAAAGAGAAGTAACTTGCAGGTACTCCCCTCAACAGAATGGAGTAGCAGAAAGGAGAAATAGGACTCTTGTAGAGTTTGCAAGAGCCATGATGAAGGAAAAGAATTGTCCAAATTACTTATGGGCAGAAGCCATTAACACTGCAACATACCTTGTGAATAGGTTGCCTTGCAAAGCTTTGGATGGAGGAACCCCTTATGAAGCATGGTGGGGTAAGAAGCCTAGTCTTGATCATTGTAAAGTATTTGGATGTATTGCATATGCTTATGTTCCTTCACAATTAAGACATAGGCTAGAACCAAAAGCAGAGAAGTATGTGTTTATTGGATATGATGATAGACAGATGGGTTACAGGTTGTGGAGTCCATCCACAAAGCAATTTCTTGTTACTAAAGATGTGACATTTGATGAGCAAAATATGTGGTATACAGGATCACCAAATGAGTATACAGGTGTTGAAGAAATTCAAAGGAAAGGAAAGGCAAAGGTAAAAGTATGTGAAGAAATTGTTGATGAAGTTGACTCTAGAAGTAGAGTGCAGGATTATATAGAAGAAGGGCCAAGATTTGATCCAGAGTCAAATGAGGCTGAAACTTCAAGGAATGTAGAAATCAGAAGATCTACAAGAGAAAGGAAAGAACCTATAAGGTATAGTTATGATACATCTTTCCTAACAACAAAAGATTATGCCTACATTGTGAAAACAGAAGAAGATCCAACCACTTATGAAGAAGCCAAAGGTAAACAGAATTGGGAGAAGGCAATGCAGGAAGAGTATGATGCTCTACTTGAAAATGAAACTTGGGAACTAGTACCAAGACCAAAGAATCAGAAGGTCATTGGATGCAAGTGGGTATATAAAACAAAGAGGTTTGCAGATGGTAAAGTGTCTAGATATAAGGCTAGACTTGTGGTCAAAGGTTATGCCCAAACTTATGGGGTAGATTATGATGAAACCTTTAGTCCTGTTGCTAAGATGTCTACAATTAGGACATTGATTGCTATTGCTGCTTGCAAGGGATGGAAATTATCACAATTGGATGTGAAAAATGCATTTCTAAATGGATACATTGCAGATGAAGTATATATGGAGCAACCAGAAGGCTTCATGGAATCAATTGGATCAGATTATGTGTGTAAGCTCAAGAGAGCTTTATATGGGTTGAAGCAAGCCCCAAGAGCTTGGAATTACAGATTGGTCAAGTTCTTGAATGAATGTGGATTTCAAGCATCAAAGGCAGATAGTAGCTTGCTAGTGAAGGCAAGTGAAAATGGATACATTTACATGTGCATTTATGTTGATGATATTATTGTTACAGGAACAGATTCTCAAGGAATCAATGAACTCAAAAGACAAATAGAGAAGGAGTTTAAGATAAGTGATTTGGGAAACTTATCTTATTTTCTAGGAATGCAGATTGTGTATACTCAACATGGAGTATATATTTCACAAGAGAGATACTTGAAGAATCTTCTAGTCAAGTTTAACATGGAAGATTGCAAGATCTCAACCACACCATTGGAGGTAAATCATAAATTAAGCAGGTATGGAGGTGAAGAATTCAATGACATGAAGAAATATCAGAGTTTGGTAGGTAGTCTAATCTATGCTACCTTGACAAGGCCAGATCTATCATATGCAGTAGGTGTGTTGTCACAATTTATGCATTGTCCAAAGAAGACTCATTGGATTGCAGCCCAAAGGGTACTCAGATATATCAAAGGAACCCTAAGTGAAGGTTTGTATTATGGTTTCACTTCTGACACAAGAATCAAAGTGTTTAGTGATGCAGATTGGGCAGGTGACTCAGATGATAGAAGGTCTACTCATGGGTATCTCTGTTATGTTGGAGATAAGCTAGTTTCTTGGTGTTCAAAGAAGCAACATACAGTTGCTTTATCATCCACAGAAGCTGAGTATAAGGGAATGGTAGAAGCTGCAAAGGAAGTGATATGGTTGAAGACCTTGATGAAAAGTTTTGAGTTTGATCATAGTACTCCAATAATTTTTGGAGACAATATGAGTTCTTTGTATTTGGCAGCTAACCCTGTTTTTCATGCCAGGACTAAGCATATAGAGATTCAGTATCATTTCTTGAGGGAAAAGGTACTAGATAAAGAGATTGAAGTGATGTACACTCCAACAAAAGAACAAGTGGCAGATATGATGACAAAGAGTTTGGATGGACCTAAGTTACAAAGGTTCAAAGACATGGCAAGTATCAAGAAGACAGAGAAAACCTCAATTGATGATTGAGGGGGAGCTGTTGGTGCATACCAATCACCAATTGAAGGCTTGGAAGATTAAAGGATGAAGGAAGAATCAATTCCTAAAGTGTGGAAGAAGATTACATTCAGAGGATAAGAGAAGTGTACACATATGTACATTACTTTAGTCATAGCTGACTTAGATCTTTTGTTAGTAAGAATCATGTACAAATTTATCTATAAATACTTTGAGAAAAGTCGGGGCAAGTATGAGAGCATATGTGACAATAGTTAGAAGTCAAGAATGAGGGAGATAGATGTCATGAGATAGAGAAAAAGTTAGTTGAGTTAGCTCTCATCACTCAACTGTATTTTCTTCTGAGTAATTGAAAATATTTGCGCCCGATGTTTCTGCGTGTTCTCCTTCTACAGTAGATCAATTGTGAAATGCTTTTGTACAAGTCTAAGTTGAGAGTTGCTTGACCTCTGTACAAAGTTTTAGCTTCCAATTGTAATCAGGCTGAGTGAATTAAGTGTAGGAACATTCATATGTGAAGTGTGTTCACTGGTTCCTAAAACAGGCGCAGATTTCGAAGTTAATATTTTGATCATTTCTCCTAGCACAGTTTAAAGTTTTGCATGAGTGAGGGCTTAATCTTTAAGTTGGAAGATAAGCTATTCATGTCTAGAAGCATTTTGGAAAACGGGTTCTATTCAAGGAGAACCAAGTCTTAAAAGTTACAGGTATAAAATCGACTGTTCTGAGTGACAGTTTCTGACATAGGTAACTTGAGAAGTTGATTTCTCAAGTTATACTTAATCTTTTGAAGTAATTCAACTTGGAGTAGATGCGCAATCTCTAGGAGATACTTCGTACAAAGTTTCATCAAAAACTTTACACGTTTGATAGGCCAATGTGAAGAAATAGTGCAGCAGACTTTTCTGTGTTTCATCTTCTTCACAGATTTGTTAATTTTTTGATAATTAGTAATTGATCCTCAAAATGAGTGGAAGGTTTTGACTTATTCTTGGTATAGAGGTGCTCTAATTACAAGAATAGGTTGTTCTTTTGGAGAATAACATTCTCCATCAACTCACTCTTTCACACCCTCAGAGAAGCAGCCAATCAGACGCTCACATTCAGTTAGGCACTCTTCATCACTCACATGCTTCAACTCACTCACTCACTAACTCTTCAACCATACAATCACACACTAGCTCACACTTAAACACACACTTTCTCACAAATCCCTAGCCATGATCTTACTCACACACTCATTCTCAAACACTCAAGACTCAAACATTTAGATCTTCACACACTGACACACATTCACACTCAACTACCAACTCAATACTTCCTACATTGACACTTTTTTTCTTGTAAAGGAACATTACATATAAATTAATGGAACAATGAAGAGCCAAGTTCTCCCATAGTTTCACTCTAGTAGTACATACAAGTTTAAACCAACACGGATGTCCATATACTGAGTGACTATTACTCTCAACGCATCAAAAAATAGGGCACAACTTCTTATATACAAGGTGATTATTCATACCTCCAGATAACTGATGCACAAATACCATCAAGGCCACTCAGATCCTGAATAAGCAACATTCCATCTGATAACCCTCTCAAAGACTTAGACACCAACACTGCAGTTGTTCATGCCCAAAATGAGCCTTGCTCACAAGGACCAGAGGCCCGTCGGAATTACACCACTCTAGACAATCTGTTGCACTCCATTGGTACCAGCACGATGCTTCTTCTTTATGGCAATGCACATCAGCCTGGTGGGCATGTGCAGACAGTACTTCTCTGAGACTTTGACAAAGGGAGAGTAGTAAGTATCGGATCAACGCCACTGCCAATGCCAAATCAGCTCTGTTATAGACCAGCAGATCGAATATGCCATGAAAAATCTCTAGAATGGCAGTAGTTTGTGCGGATTGCAAGGGTCTCTCCACGACGACATCTACAGCCTTATAACCAGAAGTCCTCAATGTCTGAACGGCCCACTACAATACTTGTAGCACGATGTCATGAGTAGGTACTAACCATAAGTGAGGCTTCCCAAAGTTGACTACTGGCTCTTACCCTGTTTATGCTCATACTTGAGGGCTAGCCCAGTCAAAGACACCCAAAGCACTGCTGTTAGGTCACCCTCAGGTGAGTGAATCCAAAAGTAGACGGAGCAGCTGGAGAAGAATGGATGCGAGTACGGGGTGGGAACTCAGAGCTTGAGGAGTTCCATGAACTGCACTAGCAACCGGAATTCTAAAAAATGGATGGCAGTATATCTGATAGTAGAGGAAGTATGCCAACTGCTGCCATCCCCCCCACTTCTTCAACTATGCGCCAAGCATTGCCAGAATTGAAAACAAGGTTCCATAAAGCTCCTGCTGCAGTCTCATGTACATCCTCTGCCTCTGAATATGCTAAGGTTATTAAAGGGGCCACACCACCCTTACGCTCGATAGCTATGCTATTGGCTTCTGAGACAGATAAACCCCACAAAGCTCCAGCAGCAAAAGCTTTGCCTTTTCCTTACATGCATTCCTTCATCAATAGTGAAGTTCACCTTGACTGTAAAGACTCGATCGAAATCTCTCTATGTGCCCGAACAATTTCATCAAACCATTCAGTAGATGCAAAAAGCTTTTGCAGATGCACACCCCTTTCTTTTGCATCTGGTCGATTGACAGGGTTTGGACCTGTACATGCTTTCGCTATGGACGCCACCATGCACACTTCGTCCAATGGAAATAAGTCTCTGAGCAGGTTTTCCTCTTTATCGAGCTCCCAACATCATTGCCTTGCTAACATAGTGCTCCCGAAAGAATATCTTCCGAGCTTCTTATGATCAGTCCAACAAGCACAACAGGTGTTCAGACCCATCTAGTCTCAGCTCACTGTCCTTTTTATTGAAGATATAACATAATCATCTTGTCCCGGTCCACTTCCTGTAAGACTATTGATTTCTTGGTCACACATCAATTGCTCTGAACTCTTCCATGCCATCGGGAGCTTCCTCTTCTTATTCTCGGAGCTGCTATTGATCCGTATCTCCCTAGAGCACCTGTCTTTCCATGTGCTACTTCACTCTGACCTCAAAATCTGTCATACATCTCCTTTCACTCAGTCGGTCGGAGAAATCCTCCCTCACGATCTTCCATACACTCCCTTCAGCGAACTTTCCTCCTTCCTTGGACGATGGACCTGATGTCCCTGAAGTCAAAGCAGCTGCCCCCTTTTCAGTGAAAACTTCCAAGTTTGATCCCTCCACATCGAAGCTGCTGCAGCAGCACTTTTGTTTTACCTATCGCTCAACAAACACATCCAACATTCTTCTCGTAGGCTCCAGCACAACTGATGCGCACTGCTTCTAACACTCCTCGAGCCTTCTTTTTCGTCATTCACGTGATGCCGCCCTCTACTTCTCCTTCACCTGCACACCCTGATAACTCTCACAAAAGATGAGTGAAAATTTCTTCTCAGCATGGACAAAAGAACCCTCCCTTGGTCGGCTGCTTCCCTACACAGAAAGTCATCAAGGCTTAGAAAAATGCTCTCCCTTTATCCATCGATTATCTAAGAATCCTTCAGAAGGCCGAGAATGAGCTGCTCTCCCCCCTCTCGAATCGATCATGTTGTGTACCTAGATGATGAATCTACCAGTAGATGCTCATTCATCTCCTCCCATTGTGGCCCATCTACCATCTCCATATGTCCTAAACAGGTACTTAACGATTTCTCCACTTTCATAAAGGTTAATGCCTGTATTTGCATCAACCAAAAAAAGGGAACTGCTCTTTTCCTCCTTTTTCTTGAACAATGCTCCTATGGTGTATAGATCCCTTGGGACAAGGATATATCTCAGCAGAAAGATCCAGCTCTGTTAATGCCTCCCGTACTCGTCTTTGAGCCCCATGGCAGTCGTGCTAGTGTAGAGATACCTGACGTTGTCCTCTCAAGAAGTTCATTACGTGGTGCTGATGGATCAGTTCCTCCGATAAGCTTCAGTAGCGGACAGAGGAAGGAGAGAAAGCTCTGCGTTTGCTGGCCCCCCGTTGAGGAAGTGGACGAGGAGTCGCCTGCCTGAGCCACCGAAAAAAACCTCTCCCCAAAAAATGCCAGCCGCCCCCCTCTTATCTGTAGATTGGTGCCAAAAAAACTTCCCGATGCGGGTCTAATAAATGTGGATATCCTTTCTCAGCATAACCCAAAATGAGAGAGTCCCATGTGACCAAGTCTTGACTTGACAGCTTATCAAAAACATCTTGAGCTTTTGATACCAAAAATAAATTTGCATACATACTGATCAAGGCACTTCCCAAAAATAAGGTCCTTGTTGCAAATCCTTGTTTTTCAATACCTGCATGCAACTCTATACCCATGTGAACCGCTCCTTGAACAACATAGGCTTTCAAAACACAAACATATGTGACTTCATTAGGAGCAATTTTTCATCTGCTCATAGCAAGCAAGAGCGTTATCAGCATGATCATGTTCTACATATCCTGCAAACCGGGCATTCCATGACACCACATCCTGATTCAGCAGCCTATCGAAGACTTCGTGTGCTTTTCTGATCAAGCCACACTTGACATACATGTCTATCAATGCATTTCCAACAGCAGTACCAAGTTCCCGATCCATTCTGATCATGATGGCGTCATGTAGTTGCAAATACTTCCCTTCAAACATTTGATCACTCTTCAAGTACCTGTAATCAAACATCTTCTTCTACCAAATACAAACATATTAGTGCACCAAAACCGACCATTTATTGAGCTAACAGGGTGAGTATACCTCACATGAATTCAACATTTTCTACAGTCTAGAGGAATTTGTAGAGAGTTTAAAGCTCCTTATAGCTTTGTACAAAATCATGTAGGTGAAAGGATGAATAGAACTATTCAGGATAGAGTAGTTTCTATGCAACATCATGCAAAACTTTCACAAGGCTTTAAGGCAGAAGTAGTATTGACTATAGTTCACGTGATTAACCTTTCACCTAGTACTGCCAAAGTCGTCAAAGTGGCACAAGCGTTGTGGACAGGGAAGCCACAAAATTATGATCATCCTCGAGTTTTTGGGTGTTAGCCATATGTTCATATACCAAATCTTAGACAAAAGCCGTACCATAAGTCAAAGAAATGTATTTTTCTTGGATATAGTTGAGAAGGCCAATTTGGATATCGCTTATGGGATCTTGAAACATGATCAATGATTAGAATTAGTGATGCCATTTTCAATGAGTCTAAGATGCATAACAACCAATTAATGAGGTTGAAGTTAGAAGAGTGGTGTTTGCGGATACTAATCCTCTAGTTAGCATGCATAAAAATGCTACACACAGGGATGTTCAAGAGAATTTCTAATCATATCAGTCTGCAAATGTTCATGTTTAATGAACATTGAGATGTTCTAGACGTGTCTCACATCCACCTGATACATATGTTCTAGGTTTGGATTTTGTTATGCTAACAGACGGTGATGAGCCTTCTTGCCAAAAAGAGGCTATGCAGATAGAGGATCATGTCAAGTGGGAGCATGCCATGAGGAGTGACTTGGATTCTATTCACAAGGATCGTATTTGGGATCTAGTACCTTTGCCAAAGGGTAGGAAAACTTTACCATGTAAATGGGTATATAAGCTAAAATTCACATCAGATAGTGCTTCTCCAAAGTATAAAGTACAACTTGTTGCAAAGGGTTTTAAGAAAAAAATGGCATTGATTTCGAGGGAATCTTCTCTCTAGTAGTCAAGATGACTACCTTGTGCATGTTGCTTGGATTTATTGCAATGGAGAATTTAGATCTATTCCAAATGGATGTCGAAACTACTTTCTTGCATGGAGATCTTACATATAAGGTCTATATGGAACAACCGGAGGGTTCTGTAGTTCTTGGCAAACAAAAGTCTAGTTTGTAAGCTAAAGAAGAACTTATATGGACTTAAACACTCCCCTAGACAATGGTACAAAAATTTTGATGCTTTTATGAAGTCTCACGGATATCCTCAAAGCAATGAGGATCATTGTCTCTACACAAAGAGATGCTTAGATGCCAGTTAGATATGCTTAATACTTTATTTTTTTTTTTATATGTTGATTGCTGGAAAGTCATCTTATGAGTTCTCATTTCTTAAAAAGAAGTGGAGTGAGACATTTGATATGAAGGATTTGGGGGATCCGAAACATATTCTTGGCAGTAAAAAATGCATATACTTGTCTCAAAGTGAGTACATATCCAAAGTCTTCACATGTTCAATATGCAGGGTGGAAAGGCATTGAGTCCACCTTTAACCACATATGTGAAATTGAGAAAAGATGATTGCCCCAAATTAGATTAGGGAAATGAATTCATGACCAGAATTCCTTATCCCTCTGTTGTTGGTAGTCTCATGTATTCTATGGTAGCTATGAGACTAGACATTGCATCTGTAGTGGGAGTTGTGAGTAGATGTATGTCTAAAACTGGCAAGAAGCATTGGGAAGTGGTCAAGAAGATTTTGAGATATCTGAGTGGCACTAAGGACAAGTTTCTATGTTTAGATAGAGGACATGTATCCATTATTGCTTACACAGGTTCTAATTATGTTGGTTGTGTAGACAATCAAAAGTCTACATCATTGTACATTTTCCATTCTTCTAGAGGTTCTATCTCTTGGAGATGTCATCCTTAAGGATTTACAACTATTTCCTTGACAAAATTAGAGTATGTGCACCAAGTGAGGCATGTACGGAAGCATTGTGTCTTTCTCATCTTGCTTGTGATGTGGGTCTACCTCAACATGTGCCTCCTTTGCTAAGTGATTTTCAGAGTGCCATTTCTTTGTCTAATAATTTCATCTATCATGCAAAGACCAAGCACATTGAGGTGAGGTATCACTTGATTAGAGATTGATTGCTTAGCCATTGAGTGCATTATTCTTGAGAATGTTCATACTTGAGATAATGTTGCAGATGCTTGGACCAAAGCCCTACCACTGGATAGCTTTTGACACTGTTGTCACTTGATGGGGGTTACTTGATTCATGATCTTACACAACTACTTATATATTGTGTAACATACCAGTTCAACTAAGACTAATTATTTTAGTGGAAGCATTAAGTATAGTTTACTCGTAGAGATAAGTCATAGTAGGGATTTTTCTCTATAGGAACTAACTCTAGCTTACTCCTAGAGGAATACTCTTGTTTGATCTTTTAGGTTGCCTAGATAAGAATGGCATTATTCTATCAAAGGTAGAAATGATATCATTTAGTCGCCATGGTTAGATTGTATCTCACCTGAGGATTTTAAATTGAGAAGTTGTTATGACTATCCCTACTGATGGTCTTTGACTATATGAGGAAGATTTAGTTATTGGAATTGGAGTCTAGAAGCAAAGTAATGATTTCTCATTCTAGAGTTGGAAGAGATGTGGATAAATTTGACCTGTGGAAGGAGAAATCTCTTATTTGGTTCTAAGTTATTAGGATGATGATTTAGCATCGTTTAAGATAGCTGGTACGTATTAGAATTATTGATTCTTATAGAAGAATGTTCTTTTCATTTATATGGAAAACTAAGGGAAATAGAAAGATTAGAGTTTAGAGTTTGCAATTGCATCATAATGCTGATTGTGTCTCTTCAAATAGGATTTAGTCCAATCTATATATAGACAAACCAATGATATTTTAGTTAAGATGATCGATTCATATTGACAGATGGATAATTTAGGTCATAAGTAATTCTTGAGAGGACACTTAAGTTTAGGAAAACCTAGAGTGACATGTTTGCAAGTGTATCATATTGGTTCAAGATGGCTTTGAAATCATTTTGGTAAGGGAATTTGTTTTGTAATTTTATGGTTTAATATCTCCATAAAATTCCACCCTTGTCTTTCACATTATTGCTCCACCAGAGAAACATTTTGTTTTATGGAGTAAGATCACTTGAGTGATGTTGATGGGAGTGCTAGTCCAAAACTTAGGTGCTTATGATAGGAGATAGTAGATACTTCTAAAGAAAATTTTCCACCCTTTTTTTTGCATTTTGAAGAGTGCCCTATGGAAGCGACCATTAGAGATTCTTTTCCATACGACTTAAAAATCCATTTCTCACATGCTTTCCAATGACATTTTGAGGGCAAAATGGAGCTAAGGGTAAGGAAACAAAGGTTATGAAACTTAATATGGCAATAGGTGGCTAATAAGTATTGGAATAAGCACCACACTTTAAAGGCGTGATTGATTGAAAAAACAAGGTGAGAATAGTTTCTCACCTACATGCAAAAGCCCTATAAAAGATGGTTGCAAGGTGGGTGGAAGGGAAATGTCATCTGAAGTGTGTCTCTCTCCTCATACATGGATCTCTATGCATATCTCATCATCCATTTCATGATGCAAAAACAACCAAATGTATCTCCTACTAAGGCAACTTCTCAACATACACAAGTTTTGAACACAAACAAAAATCATTCCAGCTTTTGATTTAAATATTCAGGATGCAATTATTGATGAGAGTGCTTATATTGATGATGCAAAATCTGTGTCAAAATGGTTGGTACAAACTTTGAGAGATAGTACTAAGTTTGATGCATCTTTTCATTTCTGTATTCAGAGGATTCAATGTTGTTTCCTTTGCATTTGATTGCTATGCCATCTCTAGCCTTTGTGATGGCAAAGGACATTTTTCCTTCCTTGAAGCATAAAAGTCAAAAATTTAATCAATTGTTATGCAATCAGAAGTTGATGCTACATTGAATAATGATACTTGTTATTCATGTGATGTGCCTCCTAGTAAGAAGCCCATTAGCACTAAATGGTTCTATAAGTTGAAGCACAAGGCTGATAGTAGTATTGATTGCTATAAGGCTAGAATTTTAGCTAAAGTTTATGCTTAAGAAAAAGGCATTTATTTTTCATGATACTTTTTCTCCTACATGTTTTATGGTGACTATTCAAAGATTTTTGCACTCGAATCTCATAGCGAATGGAATGTGTGTCAATTGGAGATTACAACCGCATTTATTAATGGGGACTTGCATGGAAAAGTGTACATTTTCTAGCCTTGTGGTTTTATGCAAAAAGGATGTAAAAACAAATTGTGCATCCCAAACAAGGCATTTTATCAATCAAAGCAAGCACCATGTGATTGATATGAGAAGATACATGCGTAATTATTAGCACATATATTTTAGAACAATCCAATTGAAAGCACCTTGTATGTGAAGCATGTAGATGATGCAATTCTTATCCTTGTTATCTAAGTGAATGAAATGCTTCTCACTCATCAGGGTTGGAAATTATGACACTCATGTTTCCACAAGTGGTCTTTGATTCATGCTCCATGGCTCATGCATTACTTAGTTGAGCAGTAAACAACCTATCTATGGATACTTCTAGGTGTAAGGCTAAGTAAAGGGTAGCTTTCATAGTCTTTTGGAAAATTCACATATTTAGTTATTGCTTACTAGAAAGGGCCCATTTCTTAATATACATGTTAGAAGTTACTTTTTCATATACATTTTTTAATAAAACCACTCAAAATAGTTACTTTTTCAAACTCCCTCCGAAATATAAGTGCCATATCATCAAACTTGTAACTTTCCTTACTGTAAAGAATGCGTTTTACAAATTTTTATCATTTTCACTCACTGAGAATGGAAAGTATCACCTCGACCCATACACATACTGAAAAGGTATTTTCCTCTATGTACATATACTTCTTAGTCCATTATACATAGACTTCTATGTACATATACTTCTTAGTCCTCTATGTACATATACTTCTTATCCTCTTCTCTCTCTCTCTCCATCTCTCTTACCATCTGAATTCTAGGATCCATGGGGTACTCGAACAATTTTCTCCAAGGACAAGATTTAACATTAATGGAATCACTCACAACGATTTTTTTCTGCCTTGAGATTCATGTCCAAGTAGGTGGCTCATTCTATCCTTGTGATCCAAGATCTACTATTCATTTTATGTTCCAATATTCATTTATTATTTTCAAAAGAAAAAATAAGCAATACCATCATTGAAAGCTCTTTCATGTGGAGTGGGAAGACATAGACATCATATTCTTCCAACGAGGTATGAATTTTTCTTGATTCTCAAATTTGCAAAAGAATGAAACCAATATTTCCCTTGCATAATTACTTCATCTGAGAAATAAGTGCTTCATCAAAACAAAAGAAGCACTTTAAATTGTAAAATAGTTTGATTTACTTACTTCTCCTTCTTTTCAAAAGAATGACACCAATATTACACTTTATGCATAGGAAAATGTGTCTAAAAGTCTTCTCCATGCTTATAGAATTTATCCATTATGAAAATGAATTATAATGAGGACATGATTAATATTTCAACAAAATGCTTACACATAAAAGAAAATATGCCTAGGTATGTTTAGCATGCAACCATGACCATGAATTCAATAAAGAACTCATATCTTTAGTTGATGAAGAACTCATATCCATATGCTTCTGTTTGAACAAAACAACAAAAAAAAAATTTAATATATAGAGACTTCAAAAATCAAAGTTTTTCTTCTAGAATAAAAGCTACCTCTATTGATTTTCTTTTGACATCCCTTTTTTAATTTTATCTTATATATGTTTATCTTTTTGGTACACGTTGTGGTGATAGACTCAAATTCATAATAAAGCTACTTATCATCAATGACTTGGAATAGTGAAAGATAAAGTACATTCTAGATTTAGATGTTGTTTGTTTCTTTAGGTTGTGCTCATTCTATTCATTGAAATGTTACATGTTGTATTATCATATGTAGAATTTTAATGTATCAATTTGTATCAGTCAACATTCTAGTACACTAGTAATGGAAAGGTCCCATTACAAATCTAATAGTAATTTCTTAAAAAGTACATGTCATATTAGTGGTTCTATGCATGTTGACTAGTTGGAATAATACTCACTCGGCTTTCTTCAAACAATTTTTGTAAGATTTTGACAATTAGAAATGTTTTCATGAAAATTACAACACAATTTGGCAAGTGAAAATTAGAGGCTATCAACAAGACCTTTGCATCATGATCAATGTCATGCGCAAAATGTTTGTGAGAGTTCAACTTGGAAATGAAGTTATATAAAAGGCATCATTTGATTATTTAATACTAACAAGTTTTTGTGGTATATCTTATCCATGTTCAAGGTACACAATGACCACCTTGGATGGAGCCCCATCAGAGAGAATGAAGTGATGGATGCAACCCCATGAGAGAGGATGAAGTGGTCTACATGCAACAAAGGTCACCATATAGTCATAGAGTGGTTCAATATGACAGGCTGAAGTCGATTAAAAATATCAAAGTATTTCATAGTCGTCCATAGAATCCTTCTTGAGAGCATGATGAAGATCAACCACCATAGAGGTTACCATTCAAATAAAGATTCTAAAGACATGCAGAATGAGGAAGAATTGATCCACTGCTTACTAGTGATGAACCATTTGAACTCTATATACCTCCAAATAGAACATGGTAGATGAAACATGATGTAGCCATTCCAACTCATCCAACATCACATCAAGTGGAGGCTAGAAAGTCACCACTACAAGGTTAAATCACACTAACCACATATGAGAAAAGAGAGAAAATAAAACCTATGCCATAAATTGTGCCACAATGTCAATGAAGGCATACATGTAAAATGAATAAGAATTATCAACCACATCATAGATCATATGTAATGCAACCTAAAGTTGCTCCTAATGTGAAAGCAACAAAAAAGTGAGGAAACATCATAGAACCTTTGTGCTTAAAAGTTAATGCACTAGACTATTGATATAATCAATAGCATCTCAAGCCATCCAAGAGGAAGTATATGCATTCCTTAGTTCTATTTTGAAAGATGTTAACTTGTGTGTAGCTCATGTGAAGATGATGACTATACAACCAAAGAAATTAGATGGGACCATACATGATTATGTAATCATTCTTGTTGAAGAGATACATTTTGTAAAATGAAATTTTCATTATGAAAATCTACTTTTTCATCATCATTCTTACACATGTTCAAGTCCATATTGATCTATATCATGTGTTCACAATTGTATCCAATTGTTTAATGATGGTATGTGTGCAAAAAAAAAAAACTCAAGATTCAAAACTCATATTTCATTGTACACCTAAGTTGTGCACATAATAAGTTTCATGGACTAAAAATTTGAAAGAAAGGAGTTGTATTTCCACTGACCACATGGTATTCAAATTGGTTCAAGACTTCCATGGTCACCATCCCCCATCAAAAGGATCATCATCAGAGTCAAAAGAGGACTACTATCCATCATGAGATTCATGCCCTTGATTCTATACCTACATATACTACAAACCTTTTATAGTTCCATCATGGATATCAATCATCATCGTGTTCTAGTACAACATATCAAGAACTCTAAAAATACCGATAGCTATGAAGATTAAAATTCTAGAAAATCTCATAGTCACATAACGACTTTGCATGGAACTTGTCACTTTGAGAGGAAGGTGATCTTAGAGACACAAAGGAAACTATCCTAAAACCTTACATTTTATGAAAATGTATATATATATATCATGATTGGTTCAAAATTTGGAGAAATTAATCCTACCATTGCATCTAGAACATGCCGAAACCCTAAGATTGTCTATCTATTTGTTTGATTTTGACACCTGGACTCTTGATAATTTCAAAAAGCACCTAAAAAGGGGAAACCATAGAAACGTTGAATAGGCCTCTATAGAGGCCTATCCCACGTTTCTGTGGTTGCCCCTTTTTTGGTGCTTTTGAGGTCATGCAAGGTCATTAATGGTGGAAGTAAAAATTCTTTCTTGCAAATTTTAGGGAAATTGATGAACTATACAACCCAAGAAACTAGATAAGACCATATATGACTATGTGATCATTCTTCTTGAAGAGATATTTTGTAATATAAAATTAGGTTTATTGGTAATATACTTTTTCATAACCTTTCTTACAAAGGCTCAAGTCCACATTGATCTATATCATATGTTCACAGTTGTATGCACTCAATTCAACATGCTATGTGTGCAAAACAATTGATTTATAGTTATTATATCATTTTTCCATTGGTAAATTGAGTTGAGCACACAATGAGTTTCATGGACCTTAAATTTGTAATAATAAAGTTTCATATCCACTAGAAATAAACTTGCATGGCCTCAAAAGCACCAAAAAAGGGCATCCACAGAAACACATGATAGGCCTCTATAAAAATTTTGCAGAGGCCTATCCTACGTTTTTGTGGCTCCCCTTTTTTGTTGCTTTTGAGGCCATGCAAGGTTATTTTTAGTTGTAATGAAACATTATTCTTAAAATTTTCAAGGTAATGGAACTTATCTCTAACAACTCACTTACTCTATAGTGATCCATGCATATATAGGCGCTACAATGGGAGTAATATATAGACAAACATAGTTGGGTGAGATAAAATAGCATGAAAAATATAATTTTTGATAATATCTTCATGTCTCAAAGTCTTGTTCTGCCTCTGAACCCCACCTAAGGTGGAAATCCCCCCTTTAAACGCCTCCCATTAAGGTTCCATGAAGAAATTCCATGGCCCCAGAGGGCCTTTATTTTGACCTCGAATGGCAATCGAATTGGTAAAAATTTTATGTCCCACTTATCTCATGGCCTTGATCACAAAGACCATGTATTACCATAAATGTTCACATATAAGCCTCGTCTAGATTAGAAGTTAAGGTTCCATGGATATTTGTGCTCTCAAAGTGGTTTCTCCTCATAATGGGGGCCTTATAACTTAGAACACCATGGAGCATTTGTGCTTCCTTGAGGATTAAGTGTTGAGTATATCTAACATGAATGACCCTTTTGAGTTATATCCTTTTTAATTTCAAACTTTCTAAATGATCATCTATTCAAAAAATTCACTGCTAACAAGTCAATGAATGTGAACTTGAACATACTCTGTATAAAAGTGAAAGTTGAATAATCACCAAGACACATTATAAATGCATAGTTGTAGACTACAAAAACGTGAAAGTAGACATGTTTTCATTACAAATATCAATTCTTACAAAATTTCCAGATCATTGATATCAATGTTTGTACAACTTGAAATGCTTGCAAATGCAAGAAATCATCACAAGATTTGTGGTGCTCATGCATGGTGTAAAGTATTTCTCAAACACTTCTAGATCCAAAAAGATTTTTAGATCTCTTGGTAGGAGCAAAGGAATTAGAGAACTTTTTTTCTCTTGTCCATACTTAGTTTGGAAGAATGTGAAAAGAGTCATCATGCTAAACAAATTGATAAGCTAGAAATAAGACACACTTTGTGACACTCTTGAATGTAACCAAAAGCAAAGCCCTCTAGAAAATTTAGAAGGAAAATATGTGTTATTAACTCCAATTGCTCTTCCAAAGATTGATCCATTGAGAAATCTGTAGATTGCTTGGGTAGAAGAATAAATTTGTGAGTAATCCACCCTTCAAATAGTCGAGGTTGTTTGCTTTCTAGAATAACAAGTTGAAAGAGAGTGGATCTTGCATGAAAGCGACATTAGGCTAATCAACCTCCTTTGAAACTCCCTTCAAATTTCTTATATGTCTCTCATTTTTTCAATATTAAACATATTTTAGAGAAAAAAAGGGAATCATCACATAGAAAAATATATATGACAATAAAATGCCAACCTCATTTATAGTTCAATTTTGAAGGACTTTAATTACATTATCCACTCTTTTCACAACCTATGAAAAATCCAAAATAAAATACAAGTATTAAAGAAAGAAATATAAGTATTAAATAAAAGCATTGGTAGATTCCTAAGGTCCTTCTCAATATAACCCATATTCAAATAGATCATCAAAACTATTTTTTCTCCTAGTAAACCTTGTTAGTACTGTGTTGGATATCTTCACCCAAAAAATTGTTGCAATTTGCATAAACGAAAAGAAACATCCATCATTAAGAAATGATTAATGGTATGGAGTGACTAATGCCTTAAAAATTTCATGCAATGTTCAGAATGTACTTGTAAGGCTATGGAATGGTTTTTCTTCCAACTACATAGAAGGAATATATAGCCAAACCATAAAAAAACATATGTGGATAGGTCAAATACATATTAGATGCCATTCTCAACAACTCAAAATTTCACAAAAATGCTTAGATCTTCATGCAATTCTTAGAAAGTACCTATAAGGGTATGAAGCGGGTGCTCATCCACCAAAATAGAAGGAAATATATCCGTAACAAATAAAAGCATATCTAGATAGGTCAAAGATTTATTCAACGCTATAAACCATGATACTTAAAATTGAGAGAATATATCATTCTAGTAGAGTTTTCGAGTTTGTAGTTGCCATTTCAAGACATGTGCAATAGCAACACTCCCATTGTCTTTGTGGTTCTTGAAGCCAAGTAGCTTTCCCTTCCAATGAAGGCCCTAGTTTTCAAGATGTCTAACTTGATGATCCACATATCTAGAGGGCTGCATGTACACCCATGCACCTTTGGAGTACTCATGTGGTATGCATTGCCCATCTGTAACTTTGATATTGTGACACCTTAATGTGAGAACTTCATCTTTTGGTTGCATGCAACCTTTAGATGTTGCCATTGAAGGTCAAGGTCTTTAATCTACAACAATAGTTCAATATGGGAGATGTAGATAGATTGGAATACAGGCACAAGAGCTTCAATGGTGTGTTATAGAGAGAAAGTAGCGAAAAAAGATGTGCTTTTGGTACCTAGTATGAAAATGTGAGGTTTAAGAGGGAAATACCTCTTTTCTTAGTATTTTTTGACAGAATTCATTCTTTCCAGCCAAAATCATGCACGAATTTCAAATTTGTGATCAGAAAGAGAACATTTGACCTAAAGGGCAATCCATTGTGAGGTGTTACGATGAGATTTGAAACTTAAAAAAAAAAAAAAATTTTGGCCTATGAGGAGATGGACAGGTAGGTTCCAGAGATGAGTTGCTATTGCACAAAACTTGCTCTACACCTCCAAGTTAACTCCACGGATGCTTAATAGACTTTATTATCTTTACAATAACACATTTAGTACCACTAACTATCTTGAAGCATCATTCCCAAAAGTTTTGCATCAAAACATATAACTTGCATGTACTAGAAATGGGAAGAAACCCTCTATTTTGGGAATAGAAGTGCTCAATAATTTGCTCAAGGCACACAACCTTGTATGAATTGACCAAAGAGCTTTTGCATCACATCTAATTGGAGTGTCTAGATAACCATACACTGAGAAATGATTCTAACAAGTCAAGGGGGTCATCCCGACATTTAGGATCTAGAAGGTGTGCAGACACAGTCACCTTCTATGATGCATATATCGAGATCCTCTTCACCAATTGTGAAGAAAATTTATATTCACGTAGTAGATACATTACCCTAAATAATCTAAGTTAATGTATAGCAAATTATCAAGTATACAAAGAGAAATCGATTCCAAAAAATCACGGAAATGATGAAGATGCTACAGAGAACAGTAGACAGAGATGTACTTGAAGAAATGTATCAAAATGAATATGTTAATGAACATATGATACAAGGGAAGTCTAGTGAACTACTCATAGATGAGGTGAGCTCAATGTATGCTCACTAATGTAGCTCAATGTCTCTCAGAATGGATCTCTCATCCCATGACTAAAACTATGTGTGTTTATACACGTTCCAAGTTTGAATTTGAATTTTCCCTCACCTAAAAGTGTTCCTACACTTTAGGGATGATTTGAATTAATTCTTCTTGCCACAGAAGTCATGGGTTCAGCTTCCTAACTTTGCAATATTCCTTTATTCTCCTTGCTTTTACATTTATCCAAAGTAACTATGCCCAAAATGACTAGCATAGGTTCACATGAAGTTCCTTCTTATGAAGAGATAAAATGATGTATAGTCTTGAATGATTAGCCAAGCACTTAGGCTTGATAATTATACCCAAAACCCCCCCTCAAGATAAGATGCTTGAATTTTCAATCCTTCATGATTTTTTTTAGTCCAGTTATGGATTTGAACCTATTGCATTTGCTTCCATCCAATGTTTTTGTCATCATATCTACACATTGTTGATGTGTGGATACATATGAGAGTTGTGTCTCCTTACTCATGATCTTTTCCCTAACATAATGGCAGTGAACTTTTATATGTTTGGTCCTAGAATGATAGATAGGGTTAGGAGCAAGGTTTAATGAACTAATGTTGTCTCCAAATATATGTGGAGTAAGTATTCAGTCCTATAATCTGAATATAGGGTCATAGTCCACATAGCTTCTTGAGTAGCATTTGAAAGTTCTCTGTATTCAGCTTCAGTTGATGAGAGAGCAATTATAGGTTGCTTCTTGGAAGACCATGAAATCAACTTTGTACCTGCAAAAGTAAGATAACTTGATGTGCTTCTTCTATAATCTTTAGACACTGCCCAATCTCCATTAGGAAATAATTTGACATCTATATCTGATGTATAAGGGTAGTATAACCCTTCATTGATTGTGCCCTTCAAGTACTTAAGAATTCTCTTGGAAGACCATGAAATCAACTTTGTACCTGCAAAAGTAAGATAACTTGATGTGCTTCTTCTATAATCTTTAGACACTGCCCAATCTCCATTAGGAAATAATTTGACATCTATATCTGATGTATAAGGGTAGTATAACCCTTCATTGATTGTGCCCTTCAAGTACTTAAGAATTCTCTTGGCTGCTTACATCTCAGGCTTCCTTGGAGTATGCATAACTGACTTAGCACACTAACTCCATAGCATATATCTACTCTAGTTAGAGTAGCATAGTTCAAGCTTCCAACTAAGCTTTGGTAACTAGTCACATTTTCAGTTAACTCACCTTCATGAGTACTTAGCTTTAGATTTACCTCCATGGGTGTACCTGCAGCCTTTGTATTTTCCATCTTAAACTTGGTGAGCATGTCTCCAATGCACTTTCTTTGAGTGAGAAACATACCTTTGTCTGTATATACTACTTCCAAACATAGGAAGTAAGTGAGTAAGCCAAGATCACTGGTTTTAAACGCTTCCTTCATTTGAGCCTTGATCATCTTGACTCCATCTACATCATTATCTGTAATGATTATATCATCCACATACACACAAAGGTTTCTCTTGATAAAGAGGGAAGGATCTACCTTGCTTATCATAAAGCATTTATCCTGCAAGTAAGTGACAAGTCTATGATTCCAAGCTCTAGGAGCTTGCTTCAATCCATACAAGGCTTTCATTAACCTACACACATATTCTAGATGTGATTGATCTTCAAAGCCAGGAGGTTGAGCTGTGTAAACCTCCTCTGAAAACTCTTGTTTTTCGGAAGCGAGAGAGCTCCACCCCCAAAAATGTGTATTTTCCTTTTTTCCCCAAAAGATTGTTGTAGATTAGTCACACATGTGAACTTTCATGGGGCATATCCCCTCTACCAAGAGGAATTATTTCCCTTTTACTCCACTGCCATCTCCTTTAAGTCTCCTTCACATTCATAAAAACAAAATCCCCAAGAATATTTTCTTAAATACATATTTTTCTTTGAAAAAACAAATCCCCACCAAGGTTATGTCATGCATAAATCCAAGCGAGAGCGGACGATTTTTGGGTCAACACTTTTCCTTTGCTATCCTTATTCTTGTTCTTATTTGTATAGAGGGCAAAGGATTGATTACCTTTTGAGTTATCTCCATTCTTCATAAGCTTTGCCTCATGTAAGAATAGTTGTCCCATGAGGGTGTTGAAATCAGGAACTTGCATGTACATGTAGAGGTCCATGGTTGTGGTGAAAGCTTCCCATTTGTCATCTACCTTTATTGCATTGATCACTTGCCTTACTATTTGCTCTTCATCAATGATTTCTTCAATGCTTCCAAGTTGTTCTGCCATGTCCTTCATTTTGGTGACAAAATCAAACACACTTTGTTTGGGCATCTTCTTGAGTGTGGTGAACTCCATCCATAGTTGATTCTTCCTTGCCTTGGTACTTGATGACAAGAATGCTTCAACAACATTACAAGTCTCTTGTAAAATCTTGCAATTCTCGATGTTTGGAAGTAAAAAATTAGAGACTGAGTTAAGAATATATGATGTGGCCAGAGCATCCTTTGAGCACCATGTGGTTAACTGCTCATTCTTCTTGAGTTGGTTGTCCGTTGCTTCTAAGGATTGGCATCATCTCATCTCCAGATATGTAACCATAGAGGTTTCTCCCTTGAAGATAATATTCCATTCTAAATGACCAAGCTGATCAGTTATCTTGATCCAATTTGTTTAGGGATGAAGGAAATCCATCTCCCATGTTGATTTGTTATTGCTCTAATACCACTATGAGGAGATCCTACCAAGTTAACTCCAGGGATACTTAATAGAATCCTTTAGCTTCACAATAATGCATTTAGAACCACTAAGTTTCTTCGAGCATCATTCCCAAAAGTTTGCATCAAAACAGATAACTTGCATGTACTAGAAATTTGAAGAAACCTTCTATTTTGGGAATAGAAGTGCTCAGTAATTTTCTCATAGCTCACAACAGGTATGAATTGACTAGGGAACTTTTGCACACATCTAATTGAAGTGTCTAGTAACTAAATCAAGTTTCTTCATCAATTTAGCCACAAAGTACACTGAGAAATGATTCTAACAAGTCAAGGGGGTCATCCCGACATTTCACGATCTAGAAGGTGTGCATTTCAGGATCACAGTCACCTTCTATGATTCATATCTCGAGATCCTCTAAACCAAATGTGATGAAAATTGATATGAACATAGTAGATACTTTACTCTAATGAACCCAAGCTAAAGTATAGTAAATGGCGAAGAACATGTAGAGAAATTGATTCCACAAAATCACTAAAATGATGAAGATGCTACGTAGAGCAATAGACAAAGATATACTTGAGGAAATGTATCAAAATGTATATGCAAATGAACATATGATACAAAGGAAGTGTAGTGGACTACTCATGCATGAGGTGAATGCAATATGTGCTCATTGAGGTAGCTCAATGTCTCTCAGAATGGATCTCTCATCCCATGAATAAAAATATGTATATTTATGCATATATACCAAGTTTGAATTTGAATTTTCCCTCACATAAAAGTGCTCCTACACTTTAGGGATGATTTGAATTGATTCTTCCTACCACATGAGTCATGGCTTCAGCTTCATAGCTACACGAGATTCCTTTATTCTGCTTGCTTTTACATTTATCCAAAGTAACTATGCCCAAAATGACTAGCATATGTTCACATGAAGTTCGTTCTTGTGAACAGATAAAATGATGTGTAGTCCTGAATGATTAACCAAGAACTTAGGCTTTCTAATTGTAACAATAGGGCCCAACCTACTTACGAGATTCCTTCTCTCTCTAGGGGAAACTCATTAAATAGGGGGGAAACTTGTCCCCTCTCTCCCCTCCAGCCTAGTATTTTATAGGATATAAAATGTGGCCACCACCCTCTTCGGATTGGTCCATCACTAATCACTCCTTAATATAAAAGACCCATGTAGCGTTCATTTTTTTCCCTAATTCCTTTCTAACATTTTTGTAGTGTTCATAGATGTTAGACAAGTAAGAGCTCAAAGGATTAAGACAACTCAACAAATAAAATGTACTAGTTGTGAAGTGGTTTTGAAGGAAGGAGACCAAGTTTGGGCACCCAAGATGTCTTCTTGAGAAAGTGAAAATTTTCTAATGCAATGTTACCTTTTAATATTTAGATCTTAATTTATTGGTATCAAAAGGGATATCATATATTGTGCATGGTATTAAAAAATGCTCTACTACATCTATGAATAGAGTTATTGAAGGTGATGCACATGGCATTGAAGACGATGATCTTCAGATTCCTGTTCATGTTGTGGTTCATGTTGCACCTACTGTAGAGAAACTTTACAAAGTAAAGGTAGTTCCCAAAAGAAGGTTTCCCTATAGGACCACATACATCACTATGAACAAGCTACAATTTATGAGCAACTCAAATTGAACCTTCTTTAGGAAAGGAAGAACATTGAATTTTGCCCAAAATAGAGGCTTCACAAACATGTTTACAAGGTGCCTTAAGTTTGGGCAAAGAGGACACCATTTCAAAGTTATATAGATGTAGCAAACTAGCATAATTTAGATGATCAAAGCATGCATGCCAAAACTTTGCATCAGAGATAGCGTGAGAATCTTGAACTTCACACATTGAATCATTAGCAGATGTCACATAGTATATGAGCTTATATAGCCCATGGCATAAAATGTTATAAGTATTAATAATATCTCCATTTGAAATATCATGAAGTGTACATCTATCATCAACAAACTTAATAATCAAGCCGATCTTGGCTAATGCTAAAACTATTTCTTTTTTTTTTAATCTCGAGCACAAATAAAGCATTTGACGATGTGAAAGAACTACCATTAGCAGTAGTCAAAATGATCCTACCAACTCCCATTAAAAGATAAGAGGAGATGTTAGCACATGTGACAGTATTCCATGTAGGGGCAAGCTCAAGTGAATTAAAGAAGCTGTGTTGCGAGGTGATATGTTTGGTTGCCCCATTATCAAAGTACCAAACATCTGCGTCTATTACAAACATACACTCATGAGAAGATGGGTCATAGCTACATACAGTAGTAAACTCCCATTCTTCATTTTGCACAAGATTAGCAGACTCTTTATGACATACTTATTTCCTTTATAATATTTGCAATTTCTTTTTTTACTTTTTTGTTTTCTTGTCTTCATTATCTTCCTTCTTTGATTGTGCAACATTAGAAATTTTTTGCTTAGTAGTAGATGATATCCATTTACCTTTGCCATTCTAACTAGCTAAGTAATCTTGATCTGCAACACTCATAATGGACCTATTTTGCCTGGATGGATCTTCCTTCAACAAAGCAGAGACTAAATCCTCAAATGTTAAGGAATTTGAATTGCCTTTCATCATCAATCAAAGAGTAGAAGCAAAACTATGATATGAATCTAGAAGACCATTAATAACAGTTTGCACACGTGCAGTATCTTGCAACACTTCATCAACACAATCAAGTGCTCTTTCAAATCTTTGATCTTTGTAAAAGAATTGTCCATAGAATCTCCTTCATTCATATGCTCACTCTCCAAATGTTTTCACAGGAAACCAATGTGAGCCTCATTTATTGCCTGGTAAAAAGTGGTAAGTGTATCTGTTAGAAGAAGTATTTTTTGAAGGGAAATATTTGTAAAATGTCAAAAAAATGTAGAAATATTTATGCAAATGATGTAAAAATGAGGAAGAGTCTTCCTCATGTAAATTAGAATCATATGTATTTTTTCTAGAATTTTTGGAAGCTCTTTGATAGCATATTTTTAGATTAGAAGGGAAAAGGACCAAAATTCAAGTGTGAAAAGGGACACTTGAAAATGTATAAACGATAATTTCCTCTGATTTGAGAGGGTTGGTTGTATTATTTTTGCTATCCAAGTAATATGAAGAGCTCTCTTGCAAGAAATTGTGTTTTCTACTTTCATGTGAATTTCTTTGATTTGTTGAGTCTATTCTATGTGTGATCCATGGAATTTGCAAGCTTCAATTGTGTATTTCTGATTAATGTGTATGAAGAGAGGTGATTCTTAGCGTATTGAGTGAGAAAGTGTTAAAGAATAGAGCTGGAGATGGAGATGATCGAATTTCACAGAATCACGATTGTCTCATCTGATTTTGAATTATGACTTCATAATTGTGATCTGCTGAGAAAATAACACACTTTAGGCACAAAAAGTACTAAAAATGATGTAGTAGAGCTCAAGAAAATCAAAACCCTAGAAATGTCTCTTCATCTTCATCATTTCTCAAAAAAACAGTCATTTTCCTCTTATTCTTGGATTCCATTAACTAGAAGGGGCTGTGGTCGTTAATATACTTCTCGGATTGACAATTTAAAGATGTGTAGTTGATCCTTTATACTAAAATGATTGGAGAGGAGAACTCCAAAGGGTAACAACAAACATTTTTTGGCGCCGTTGTCGGGGAACAAAGCAAAATCTTCATTGAAGTTTGGACCTTGCTGGATCTTCCATGGTATTGAACACATTGAAAAGGTACGACTCTTTAATCAAGAAAGGAAACATGAAAAGGTAGGTTTCTTTGCTTGTCTTTTGGGAAAAGAAAGCAAGAGTTAACCTTTTGAGATAAAGAAGTTGTGAAATTCTTGCAAACTGATAGTTGCTCATATCATTTTTTAAGAGTAAAGTGCAGGTGTGTGGAAAAATGAATCAAGATTGTTGAAGGGAAGGTAAAATGTGACTATCTTTGCATTTGTAGAGTGCTTTTTGACCAAGTACCAAGCAAATTTGTTAATCTTGGAAAAGATGACATGATTGCATTGAGGAAAGTCAAGTAAAGTAGCTATATGCAAATAGATAAGATACATTTGTTTAGCCAAGGCAAAGCAATAATCTTGAGAGAAGATTTATTTGCATCTTGAAAAGAAAAAATGTTTATCTTTGCATGAATTGATAATTGTACTTCTTAGCACATATTTCCTTGGAAAGCTTTACTCCTAAACTGATTAGATTGCAAGCATAGAAGAGTATAACCAATCATGAAACAAAAGATCAATGGATCTTTAAACAAGAAAACCCTAAGTGAAGTGTTTACCTTGATTTAGGGAAAAATACTAAAAAATTTCATAAAATCCATTAAAAATTTCAAAAAAATTTCCTTTTTTTTTTTAGAAAGTTGGACTGGAGGATTGTTGTTAAAAGTTGAGAAGAAAAAGTGGAAAAATTATGAAAATTGAAAGAAAAAAAAATCTAGAGTGGAAGTTGCTGTTTAAATTTTTCAAAAAGACTTTTCAAATGACTTTGATGGTGTATAATTGCACATGACAAGTGATCTGGAGTTGGTGAAGAACACTGAAGGGGACTAGGTGGAAAGAAAAGTCAAAAAGTGCAAAAGCTAGAAGTTCAGAAAAAACACGGCTTCTCTTCACAGGATCACGATTTTCTGTAAGAAAAAGAATTTGATTTATTTTGCACTTTTGGGTATTGAGGTAAGTGATTGTAAGAGGTTTCGTAAAGTTGAAGGAGTAAAGAAAATCAAATTTCAAAATATCAATAAGAATTGAGCATCAAGTGATTAAATTGAGAATTGGGTATAGAATCGCGATTTTCATCAGTAGGATAAAGGGAGTAAATTTTGTTGAAAAGATAAGAATTGTGAATCAAAACCACAAAATTGCTAAGGGATAAGGATCATATAGTGAAAAGTGAAAATTCTGAGAAATTCACACAAAATCGCGATTGTCTGAAGGCTATAAATGCATGAAATCTCAGAAAAAAAGGCTCATTTGAGTGAGAGAGAGAGTGAGAGAACCTGACAAAATCGCAACTTCCTACAACTACAAAGTTCTTGGATTTTTCTTGATCAAGCAAGCAAGGTAATGGTCTTCCAATAAATCTTTGCATGATTTCAAGTTTTCACATGATGATAAGAGCACAAAAAACACAAAAAATTGTAAAAAACACGGAATCGTGATTTTCAGTTCTTTGATTTTTTTTGAGAAAAAATAATATTTTTGTTCAAAATATTTTATTGCATGTTAATATTTTAATAAGGCGCTTCTATCAGAGAAACAAAAACTTAAAAAATCTAGGACCAAAAAATATTAAGAATCTGCTCAGAATCACGATTCTGAGATCAAACACAAAATCGCGATTCTGAGCTCAAAACGGGAACAAAATCGTGGAAATCACGATTCTCTTCACAGAATCGTGAAAAACACGACTTCCTTCACAGGATCGGGGAAATCACGATTGGCTTCACAGAATCGTAAAAAACACGATTTCCTTCACAGGATCGTTGTTGAGTTCTTGAGCCCAAGGGAACATGCACATATACAATGACAACTTGTTCACCCTACTGGTGTTAAGTCAACTTTTCATATTCTAAATCTTTGATTGTATCCGAATGTATTTGTGTAAACGAGAGGAATGGAAATCGAAGCACGGTCATATATGGATTCTTGACTTTGATTATCGACACTTGCAATCTCGCCTTTTCCTTACTTACCTTCTCTCCATGTCTCTTGCTCTTCTTCTATTGCTATTTCTTTCCCTCACTCGCTCTCTCATACTGCTTCACTTGCTCTTCCTGCATTCCCCACTTATACCCACTTCTCTCGGACAACCCCTAGTCCATATGCCTGCACTCCCAATCCCCTTTCTTTCTCACACACTCCAGTACATGTTTTTTTTTTTTCCTACTACGCTCACTCACTTTCTCTTTCTCAATCACTTTAGGAACCAGACTGGAAAATAAATCAAACTCCTAAGACCCAAAACAATTCTCATTCTCCATGCATGGGGTGGCAAGATGATATTTGTAGCGATCTATTTCAACCCTGTTTTGAAGTAACAACAGAAGAGTTACAAACATTAGCGATGTGCATCATGGAAGTGTCATGTGCATACGTAAATCTTATAATTTCCACTCTGGTTAATACTTTTGTGGAGCAATATGACATGTTTTCCAGGTTGAGATAGTAGATACCTTGGAATCGTGAGAGAGTACTATATTCAAATCACAAGTGTTAAGCAAAACACTCTGAAACAAAGTAACCTCAATCAAACTCACTGTGTAGCTTCAACAGAACTTCATCCTGTTGTCGCTCATTGCAAAGGCCATCTTCGCGTATGTTCTTTGACAATTCAAAATCTGCAAGTGCATTGAACATCTCTACTGATTCCTACAAATCTACCTCTTAAAGCTTCCTTAGAGCATATGCACGTTATAGATTCCTCAGCTCTTAATTATATGCTCTTAAAATAATTGCAGCTTTGGCTCTAGAAGGCTCGTCCACTTCTCTCTTCAACTCTCACGCTCCCTTGTACTCACATGAACTCACACACACACACTCACACAAGCACAACATACACACAAATCATTCACCCACTAATTTCCAAGCCTGTCTGTATGCATTCCCAATTCCATTCATTATCAAGTCAAGAACAACAAGGAACATTTACGTCCATAACCTCACTCCTTCAGTAAGAAAATTTACAGAGAGTCCCGTGAATCTGTTCATATATAATCATGAATCTAAAGAGAGCAACAGATCAAATCCTTTTCAGCCAGAAAATTGATAGAAGCATCCATAAATCTGTTCATGCATAATCGTGAAACCTTCTTTCTTTAAAGCAAGATGAGTGAGATCCATTCTAAGAGTGGAGTGAAACCCAAGAGTCCCATACTTTGTACTGTTCGTAACAGTTTAGTAACTGTACAAATGATAACAACAAAATCAATATATTGTGTGCAGTCAGACAAAGGTCAATGAGCGAGCTTCAATCTCAGACATTATTGGGTATGCGGATGTAATCAAGCCTATTAAGTACAACAACTGAGACTTGAAGCAAAACAGCGTTCACATTACGCTCTGTAACAAACAGAAGCACAAATCTACAACGATCCACGTCAAACAACTACACATAGTGAATCCGGGCCTCAGTGAAAAGTTCATTCATGCCGATAATCACGTTCGTTTAGCCCATCTGTTTGTCATCGTCGGCACACGGACTGAGTAATAACATGTTTGGTGCGAGCTAAACGCCCATGGTCGAAGCAAACATTACTCACATAACCACCGGAATAGCTCAGTCGAGCGCAAAACTACACTAAAAAAATATGTGAAACACCTCACAGAATACTGAAATACAAACTCCAACTCGACCGACAAGTTCTGCAGGTATCAATGATATACGTGCCTAAAATGTTATAATCCAAGTGTACCTGTCCCTTTGTGCCAAGGAGCAGACGCATAAAGCTCGGATGGCATAGCGAGAGAAGGCTAACGACTCTAGCTTCCAGCTTCCAGGGAACGGGTGATAGGACCATGGAACATTCATCCTCCACCAGTCACATGCTTAGCTCCTTCCTTGACTTCCTTTCCAGCCGACAAAGCGCACCCGCTGCACTCCTTCGTCCCCTGACAGAACTGTTATATGTAGATAGAAAACAAGACACCTCCGCACACCCTTGGTTGCCTGTTGCTTCCCTCTCGGTGTGCCCAGGAGCAGTCGTTCCCAATGCTAGAATTCCTTGTATATCCCCCAAAACGAGCAGAGAGCTCCGAATGGTCTATGTCCCCTCTGCACAAAGACAACCACGAGCAGAGCCCCCTCGAGAGCTCCCAAAAACTCCCTTACACACCTGTATAGACAAACGGTGCATTCCCCCTTTTTCCTGCCGCCCTCGTCGTATGTAACAGAAAGCGCCCTTCTTTGTCATAGCCCCCCCCTTTTCCGGTTCTTTCCGTCAGAACAACGGGGAGGCAGAGGACAAAAACCCCCCCCTTTTTCCGTTTTTTCGTCAGAAAAAACCCAACATTTGCAATAAATACAATCTGGCACTGCTAAATCAATTTCCCTGTCAGGGGCACAAGACCTGCATTCTGTATTTTGCCTTTTGGTTGAGCGTGTGTAAATCTGCAGAGCCGACAGATAGGGAACATAGTATTGCACAACTGTAGTATGTCCCTTGAGAGTAATCGGTACCCCTGCTCCATAAGCACTCCATTCGTCAAGGAAATCCCACGAGTCTCCGAGTATGAAGTAAGGCAAGCTATCTACAGTCCCAGGTTTCTGCCTTTTCCTGCAATTCTCCCGTTGACAGCTCTTGGGAAGGTGATGTGCACGAACAGAAGGGCAGGTAGAGTCGAGGAAATGGTCTAAGTTGCAATTTACAGGTTTACGCTCGACCTTTGGAGGGATGGGCGTCTCCGACACCTGGACCTTAGAGGAAGGTTTTTCTATTAAGTCTGTTGATGACATGGCTTTCCTTACAAGACACAAACTGTTATCATCCTTCTTGTCTGGCGTGGAAGCATTGCTCCGATGAGGACGATGGTCCTGAGGTTCAGGAGAACATACTCTACTGGACAAGCCAAAAGGACATGGGGTTCCTTCATCCGCCATGCCAACCAGCTTACAAACGACTGCATCTCAGTTGGCAGACCTCTCTGGCTCCTTGTTTTGCGGATCCAAAATAATTGCTCAGGGCCTCATTTTCGTAGGGGAGCCTTACGCGCTCCAAATACGTCTCCCCTATCATCAAATCCACTCTTCAAGTACCTGAAATCAAGCGTATTTTTCTGCCAAATAGAACCACGTTAGTGCATAAAAATTAACCATATTGTGGGCTAACATACTTCCCTCTTCTTATTTGCGAAGTCGTCCTCGACGAGCCACTATTGCTGCAGTAAAATCCAAACAACCATGAATATGTTAATTTCCAATTAGTTCACATACCTTTCCATCGAGCCGCCACTTCCACTGAACCTGCACTCATCGAAGCTATTAGTGCTCAAAAATCACTCATAAATACATTCAAATCAGTCACTTCCAAAATGATCCAAGAACATGCACATACACGCAATTCCATTTTAGCCATGCATCAATTTGCTCATACATTCCATTATGGAAAATGGTCTCAACCAAGATAACACATACATACCTTTCCATGTTTTACACCTGCAACTACTATTGCGGCAAACAGAAAAGAAACTAACAACAACTGAAATGAACAACGACAACTGGAATGAACACGATCGGAGATGCAAAGATACCCAAAATGCATACCCCTTTTTATTGACCTACTATTCGCTATGTACAACCATTCCATGGCTAGACTACCTGAAGAATCCCGATCGTCGTCCTACAAAAATCATCGAAACTCGAGTGCAAGTCAAGACATACATCAGAACCCTGGAGTGTCACACATACTAGAAAAACCCTTAGATATAGCACACAAGTTATAAAGCACTACCGTTGCGTTACCTCGCTAAAGCCTCATCCATAAGTGCATATACAGTCTCCGTGCATTCAAGAATGTTGATCCAAAGTGAGCTGATCTGTCGCAAGCCAACACATACTAATCACACAAGCAACTAACATTCCCTTCTAGGCGATCATCGCCCTCTCCTCTCTTTCTCTCCCCCTCAGGAGTGGGGAATAACTTCATATGAAAATTTTATTTTAATCACACGTTGGCCTACATTGACACTGGATGCGATTCGTGGACCTGACCACCCGATCAGGTTGACTCCACCCATCTACCAACGCAATGCAGCGCACAACACACAAACACAACATGATCACACATACATAGATCAGCTAGCCCATAACGAAGCTGGATGCGGCTCGTGGTCGTGACTACCCAGCCACGATGGCTCCACCTGCCTACCAACCCGTTATGGCGCGTAGCTAAGACACAATCACATACATCCCAAGCCTATGGCGAAACTAGCTGCGGCTCGTGGTCCTAACCACCCGGCGAGGATAAATCCACCCACCTACTAGCCCACCATAGCGCATTGGTACGATCACACAACACACTTTTTTTTTTTTTTCTTTTCTTTTCTTCGTTTTTCTTTTCATAGTTAATTAGTCCACCCAAGTCCTGAGAATTAGGGAGAGGAAGAAAGGGACTTTTCCCACTGTTCCCACACATACATGCAAAACAGATACACTCTAGCCTTTGACAGATCAACCACCTCTTCACTTCATTCTCTCAACTATAGACACTACATATGTATTCATCGATTCAACTTTTCACTTGGTAACTACAACCAGCTATGCCTTAGTCCCTTGTATACCTATCCCCAGGTGTCCTAGAATATGAGTCCCCGGAATGTCTCATGTAGTCTCACATCGTACTCGCATCCCGACAACTTCCCTAAGGCGAGTCAGGTTCAACTTCAGGAGCTCCGTCATCACTTCCTAGCGTCAGCACATCTGCCCAAGCCCATGTGATATCATTTTCCTCGTTAGGCATTTCCCTCAAAGGATCAAAATAGTAGTATCGATCTCCCGCCCATCCTACATGTCGAGCTAGGTACTCCTCAAAACACTCAATATAAAATGCAACACCCAAATCCTGGTTTATAAAGCATACCAGCCAATGCGCTTCCTCAACATCGTATTCCGTCTCAAGGTCGTCGACATCTATATCCATGCGAGCGAACGTTTGGTCCGAGAAATATATCCTTAGCTCGTACAAGTAGAGTTGCGTAATTTGGTCTGCCATTTTGTTACTTAGGCTCTAACAGTCTCTGCATAACACAAAAAATATTAGAAGTCCAAATGCTTGAGCTAGCAAGGAATGATATTTATGACACACAAATCATAGATCACATATGCGCATATATATATAATACTATACATGTATGTACAAGGAGTTTACTTCGTCACTTCGTTTGGATCCTGTCTGGCTTCTCTCATCCTAACATCACTTGAAATATGGTTTAACTCGAAGCGCGTTAACCTTCACGGGAGCATATTCTTCTCCTAAATCTTGAATTTGCATGGAACCATTGGGATTGAGTTCCACCACCTTAAACGGTCCCGCCCATCTTGTCTGCAACTTTCCTGGGAATTTATAATACTTACTATCATAGACTAGTACCAAATCTCCTTCTTGAATCACATAGGTTTTGAGATTCTTGTCATGCCTTTCCTTACGTCTTTTCTGAATAGCTTCCAAGCTTTGTTGTGCGATGAGTCTCTTTTCTTCCAACTTGACCAGTTGTATGTACCTCTTCTTTAATGACTCTTCCTCGCCCAATCTGGCTTCGATGGCCACTCTTAATGTCGGCACTTCTTTTTTGATAGGGAAGATGGCTTCCTCGCCGTATACTAGAGAGAACGGAGTGCTCTTAGTTGTCACTCGGTAGGATGTTCGATATGCCCACAAGGCTTCCAAAAGTCTCTCATCCCAGTCTCGCCTATGCACAGCTACTGTCTTTGTCAGAATCTGTTCAAGGATTTTGTTGGTGACCTCCACTTGTCCATTTGCCCTTGGATAATATGGAGTGCTCTTTCTATGTTTGATCTTATAGAGTTCCATTAATTCTTCGATCAATTCGTTGACAAAATGTGTCCCTCTATCACTCACTATTTCCAATGGGCATCCGAATCGAGTGATAATTTGCTCATACAGAAATTTCGCTACATCAACAGCTCGGTCAGTCTTCAGAGCTTTGGCTTCCACCCACTTGGTAACATAATCAGTACAGACCAAGATATACCTATTGGATCTTCGTCGTGAAGGAGGATCAATAGGCCCAACAAAATCAATTCCCCATTTCTCAAACGGCTTAAGAGCCAACACCGGCGTAAGAGGAGAAGCATGTGATAATGTGGGTTTGCCCATTCGTTGGCATTTGTCACACTTCTTACAATATGTATGAGAGTCCTTGAACAATGTTGGCCACCAATACCCTGCTAATAAAATCTTTCTTGCTGTCAATTCACCAGCAAAATGTCCACCGCAAGGTTCGTCATGCAAAGCCCTCAACACTAGATTTGCCTCTTCTTCCTCGAGACACCTCCGATAAATGCTCTCATGAACAAAATATCGATAGAGTTGCCCCCCAATGATGCTATGATGCTTCGCCAATGCTAACAGCTTTTGCTTCTCCCTCTTGCTTGCTCCTGGCGGGTATTTAGTAGTGCACAAGAAATTCACCAAATCGGCATACCAAGGTATTTTAGCTTCAACCTGGAATAGATGTCCATCAGGAGCATCGTCGGGCACACCAGAGATTGGCTCCTCATTAACAATTCGAGATAAATGGTCAGCCAATATATGTGCTTTGCCTGGTCTGGTGACCACTGTGAACTGGAATTCTTGGAGAAGTAGCATCCACCTCATCAGTCGTCCTGATAACTCTGGTTTATTAATGATATACTTAAGGGCTTCGTGATCCACATAAAAAGTGAAATGATTTCCCATCAAGTAATGCCGATATTTGTTCACCGCGAAGATCATTGAGAGACATTCCTTCTCTGTAATCGTATAATTCCTCTCAGTGCAATTCAAATTGCGACTTGCATAGTAAATAGGATGATCCAACTTCTTCTCGTCCAGCTTGGCATAGTACTGCTCCAACCGCAGTGTGAGAAGCGTCGGTATGTACATGAAATTCCTTCGTCCAATCAGGTGCTACCAAAATCGGTGCATTTATTAACCTCTCTTTGATCGAGTCGAATGCAACTTGACACTCTCCCGTCCACTGGTATTGTTGGTCCTTTCTCAAAAGAGTCGTCAGTGGTGCTGCTATAGATGCAAAATTTAATATAAAACGTCGATAATAATTCGCATGACCCAAGAATCCTCTGAGTTGTCGTAAATTTTGCGGTGGTGGAAGTTGTCCAATCTTTTCCACTTTATCCTCGTCAACCGCAATCCCTTTTTCGGAAATGACATGACCCAAAAGCAATCCTCTTCGTACTCCAAATGTACACTTTTCAGGATTCAATGCGATGCCTTTTTCTATGCTTCTTCTTAAAATTGCTTCGATCCTCTCCATCATGTTCTCATCGTCGCCTCTGATTGCAAAGTCATCAAGAAATATCTCCATCCAATCCTGCAGGTAGTCTTGATATGCAGCTATCATTGCTCTTTGGAATGTTGCCGGTGCATTGCATAACCCAAATGGCATCACCCGATATGCATACGTACCCCATTCTGTCGTGAAAGTAGTTTTGGATTGATCCTCTTCATGGATTTGGATCTGGTTGTATCCACTGAAACCATCCAAAAATGAGTACAATTTATGGCCAGCTACTCTATCCAAGATTTGATCAGTGAATGGCAAGGGGAAATGATCCTTCTTCGTGCGCTCGTTCAACTTCCGATAATCTATGCAAATACGGATTTTCTTATTTTTCTTTGGAACCACTACAATTGGCGATACCCATTCACTGGATGCGATGGGATATATAAATCCTGCCTCCAATAATTTGGTCAATTCCAGCTTGATCAATTCCGAGTAGACTGGGTTCGTTCGCCTGAGTCGTTGGCATATTGGTCGTGTGCCTTCTTCCAAGTCTATATAATGTTGGCAGATTTGGGGATCAATTCCTCTCAGATCACTGTACGACCATGCAAAGGCCTCGCTAAAATTTTTGAGTGTCGTTTTAATGCAGTCTCGTACTCCATCTGGTAGCTCTGACCCTACACTCAAGAACTTTTCTGGAAAGACTTCCCATTTTTCCAACTGAGCTTCTCGCAAATAGTCTTTATTTTTCGATGACACTGTGATTGGAATGTGCTCTCCGATCACGTGTGCATGGTTGGTCAGCAAATCATTGTCTTGTTCTCTTCCGATTGAACCTAGTTTCTTCAATTCAGCTTTTGCGATGGCTTCCGACACTTTGGTCTTACTCTTCGCTTCCTTTTCTGATTCTCGACTCCTCTTTAGAATCTCTGCTTCTAGCATTCTAACTCTGTCTCGCAACTGTTGCACTTCCATCGCCGCAGCTAATTCTAGTTCCAATTCTTCTCTCGAAGTTCCCTTCTCCAGGGACTGAGTAGCTTTGTTTTTACTTGTGTCTATACTCAACATGTAGCACTCAAATTCTCTCGTGTGCGTCAACCATCCTAGCAACTCCTGATCGGAATCGTCGTTATAGAGCAATGGATTTTGATACTCTCCCATCTTCGTGTCTTGATTCTTAAAGAGCTGCAAGTTGAACCCGTCTTGAAGCAGATTCTTGTAGGCGTCCGTGTTCAAGGAAAACCTAGCTCGTGCACTCTCGTGCCTTGCTTTCTCCTTTTCTTTCTTTTCCATCTCATCTACTATTATTGTCTTTTTCTTGTTGCTCGAGGGTGGGGATACTTGCAACTAAATCCGATCAGACTTTGGCCCTATCGAAATAAAACCTGTGCGCCAGTCATGCACACATTCGGCTTGCACCAACCATGGCCGTCCAAGTAGGATCGAGAAGGTAGCCTCCGAGGTCCTTGGTCTTACTATCAGATAATCGACTTTAAACTCTAGACCACCCACAACTGTACTTACATTCTTCAAAAGGCCCGCAGGCTTCACTTGTGTTTGATCTGCCATCCTCAAAGACATCGGCGTTTCTTCCATGTGGTTAAGGCCCAAAGCTTTCATCATGAATTCAGTCATCAGGTTGACTGCAGCTCCACTATCTAACTGAGCACCAGGAACTGCATACCCTTTAATCTCGACCGTCACAGCTGGAGCATTTGAATCAATTTGCGTCGTAATACTTTGAATGATCCCTTGGACATCTTTATCTTGTTTGTTTTTATCTCGAGCTTTCCTCGGTTTCTTAATATATTCGTTGTAGAATTGTTTCCTATAGACAGGCGAACATTTTAGCAATGTGCCAATGTCCAGCGTGACTTCAGTGTCAGCGAGTAACTTCACAATATCTACTTCTTCCGAACTTTGTTTTTCCTTTCTAATTTTAGGAGCTTTCAATCTTTCAGGGAATGGTGCTATGCCCGGCACAAACTCCTTGGTCACTGGTGGAAGGATCTCAACCTCTTCCCCATCCTCAAACTCTTGCTGCTCAACAAGTCTTCTAACTTGATCCTCTACCTCTTCTTGTTCCGCTATCCTCTCTTGTCTCCCTTCTTCACCTTCGCCTCTTGGGTTCTTCTTCGAGTACTCTTGAGTTCTTGTGACTACTGCCACAGTTGGATCTTTGTGTGGTTTCTTGGCCTCGTAAGCGTCCACAAAGTGCATTGACGAGCTAGAGCCTTCTTGAGGGTTCGGTGTCTTGAACACTACTCCGATCGTAGGAACGTGCTCTTGAGCTCTCGATGTGATATGCATCTGAGTATCAACATAGTTCGAGGACCCTACTGGTCCTTTTTCTTTGCCGGCGGCAGCTCTTCGTTTTGGACAATCTTCATCAAAGTGGCCCTCCCCACTACAGTACCTACATAGCGGGGTATAATCAATTGGCTTCTTTTCGTTTGGACATCTAGATTGAGTATGGCCAAAGCCATGACATCTCCAGCACTGGATTGGACCATCTCTTCTTGGATCACGCGTGGCTCCTCTTGGATAGTCTCCTCCTTGACCCTGAGCACCATATCCATAAGTTGGTCTGTTTTCCCAACGAGATGTAGGTGGTACACTTTGAGCGGGCAATCCCGTGTAAGGTCTTTCTCTTGTATCTCCTGATTTCATGGTCCTCTCTTCATAGGCTCTCTTGTTGTAACATCGGTCCTCTGTGTGATTTGTCCTTCCACAAAAAGTACAACGCATCCTAGGTGGCGACCTATCTGTGAATACTCTCGAGACTGTAGGGCATTCTGAAGCCAAATGGCCGTAACCATGGCACTTTCCACACCATGTATTTGATCGAAACACTTGATTCGGGTTTGTTGTGACCTCTGGTTTTACTGTGTACGTCTCTTGAGTTATCGTGGCAGCTTTAATAGCTTGCGTGACCAATTCCAATATTCTTTCTTCGGTTAGCGCAGGCTTTACCTCGCCTGGCGTGCTAGTGGCAGCTACAAAAGCTGGAGTTGTCAATGCGGGACTTACTTGGCCAGGATCTTTCATCGGTATGTTTCCTGGGCCTCCCATTGGCTCGTATAAGAGCTCCATCTTCCTTTGTTGGCATAATTGTACTTCCTCCCAAAGCCTCGCTTGCTCTTTAGCATCCATTAAGGTTGCAGGTCTTGTCAGGCTAATATGCTGTTGTGCCGTAGGATCTCGCAATCCTGAAATGAATCTACGTTTCAATGTCTCATCATTCGGGGCATTCACGCCCATCTTTCTTACCAAAGTTTCCATTCTCTGAATATAGTTATCGATGCTCTCATTGACTCCTTGTCTCAAATAATCCATTTGTTGGGCCAATCTGTCTTGGAAGCCTTGTCGTCGAAACTTTGCTAAGAAGGCTTCCTTAAGCATCTGATAAGTTCCACGTTCTTGTGGTGTCAGATTTCCATACCAATTGGCTGCCTCATCACGGAGAATAGCCGGAAAAATTCTCAACCTTTGATCCTGGTCAACTACATCATTGGCCTCACAGGTGACCTCAAACAACTGGATAAAGCTATCCGGATCTTCGTCCCAAGTACCCGAAAACTTGGTGAAGTCCCCCAAGTGAACTGAAATCCGCTGAGCCATTTCGAACAGAGGTGTGATATCAATATCACTTCGATCCCAAAAATTTAGCACACGTGGCTTCAGGATCCCTCCTTCAAATTGTCGTACTTGATTCGCGACCCTCCTACGGGAGTACACGTTTTTGACTGATTTCTTCGAGGCAATCCAAGTCCACTCACCTGGCGGTTCCCACTTTCTCCTTTCTCTTTCAAGGGCCCTTCTCTGAGCGCGTTCCTCTCTTTGCGTTTGTGTTGCTCCTGAGGATGAGCTCCCCTCGCTCATGTACTAGATCGCGGGGTCCGCAAGCTCGGCCAACCTGTGGCGCTAGGCGAACCTATGGCACTCTCTTATAGAGACGTACCAAGCTATTCCCGGCAAACGCACCAAAATGTTGAGTTCTTGAGCCCAAGGGAACATGCACATATACAATGACAACTTGTTCACCCTACTGGTGTTAAGTCAACTTTTCATATTCTAAATCTTTGATTGTATCCGAATGTATTTGTGTAAACGAGAGGAATGGAAATCGAAGCACGGTCATATATGGATTCTTGACTTTGATTATCGACACTTGCAATCTCGCCTTTTCCTTACTTACCTTCTCTCCATGTCTCTTGCTCTTCTTCTATTGCTATTTCTTTCCCTCACTCGCTCTCTCATACTGCTTCACTTGCTCTTCCTGCATTCCCCACTTATACCCACTTCTCTCGGACAACCCCTAGTCCATATGCCTGCACTCCCAATCCCCTTTCTTTCTCACACACTCCAGTACATGTTTTTTTTTTTTCCTACTGCGCTCACTCACTTTCTCTTTCTCAATCACTTTAGGAACCAGACTGGAAAATAAATCAAACTCCTAAGACCCAAAACAATTCTCATTCTCCATGCATGGGGTGGCAAGATGATATTTGTAGCGATCTATTTCAACCCTGTTTTGAAGTAACAACAGAAGAGTTACAAACATTAGCGATGTGCATCATGGAAGTGTCATGTGCATACGTAAATCTTATAATTTCCACTCTGGTTAATACTTTTGTGGAGCAATATGACATGTTTTCCAGGTTGAGATAGTAGATACCTTGGAATCGTGAGAGAGTACTATATTCAAATCACAAGTGTTAAGCAAAACACTATGAAACAAAGTAACCTCAATCAAACTCACTGTGTAGCTTCAACAGAACTTCATCCTGTTGTCGCTCATTGCAAAGGCCATCTTCGCGTATGTTCTTTGACAATTCAAAATCTGCAAGTGCATTGAACATCTCTACTGATTCCTACAAATCTACCTCTTAAAGCTTCCTTAGAGCATATGCACGTTATAGATTCCTCAGCTCTTAATTATATGCTCTTAAAATAATTGCAGCTTTGGCTCTAGAAGGCTCGTCCACTTCTCTCTTCAACTCTCACGCTCCCTTGTACTCACATGAACTCACACACACACACTCACACAAGCACAACATACACACAAATCATTCACCCACTAATTTCCAAGCCTGTCTGTATGCATTCCCAATTCCATTCATTATCAAGTCAAGAACAACAAGGAACATTTACGTCCATAACCTCACTCCTTCAGTAAGAAAATTTACAGAGAGTCCCGTGAATCTGTTCATATATAATCATGAATCTAAAGAGAGCAACAGATCAAATCCTTTTCAGCCAGAAAATTGATAGAAGCATCCATAAATCTGTTCATGCATAATCGTGAAACCTTCTTTCTTTAAAGCAAGATGAGTGAGATCCATTCTAAGAGTGGAGTGAAACCCAAGAGTCCCATACTTTGTACTGTTCGTAACAGTTTAGTAACTGTACAAATGATAACAACAAAATCAATATATTGTGTGCAGTCAGACAAAGGTAAATGAGCAAGCTTCAATCTCAGACATTATTGGGTATGCGGATGTAATCAAGCCTATTAAGTACAACAACTGAGACTTGAAGCAAAACAGCGTTCACATTACGCTCTGTAACAAACAGAAGCACAAATCTACAACGATCCACGTCAAACAACTACACATAGTGAATCCGGGCCTCAGTGAAAAGTTCATTCATGCCGATAATCACGTTCGTTTAGCCCATCTGTTTGTCATCGTCGGCACACGGACTGAGTAATAACATGTTTGGTGCGAGCTAAACGCCCATGGTCGAAGCAAACATTACTCACATAACCACCAGAATAGCTCAGTCGAGCGCAAAACTACACTAAAAAAATATGTGAAACACCTCACAGAATTTTGAAATACAAACTCCAACTCGACCGACAAGTTCTGCAGGTATCAATGATATACGTGCCTAAAATGTTATAATCCAAGTGTACCTGTCCCTTTGTGCCAAGGAGCAGACGCATAAAGCTCGGATGGCATAGCGAGAGAAGGCTAACGACTCTAGCTTCCAGCTTCCAGGGAACGGGTGATAGGACCATGGAACATTCATCCTCCACCAGTCACATGCTCAGCTCCTTCCTTGACTTCCTTTCCAGCCGACAAAGCGCACCCGCTGCACTCCTTCGTCCCCTGACAGAACTGTTATATGTAGATAGAAAACAAGACACCTCCGCACACCCTTGGTTGCCTGTTGCTTTCCTCTCGGTGTGCCCAGGAGCAGTCGTTCCCAATGCTAGAATTCCTTGTATATCCCCCAAAACGAGCAGAGAGCTCCGAATGGTCTATGTCCCCTCTGCACAAAGACAACCACGAGCAGAGCCCCCTCGAGAGCTCCCAAAAACTCCCTTACACACCTGTATAGACAAACGGTGCATTCCCCCTTTTTCCTGCCGCCCTCGTCGTATGTAACAAAAAGCGCCCTTCTTTGTCATAGCCCCCCCCTTTTCCGGTTCTTTCCGTCAGAACAACGGGGAGGCAGAGGACAAAACCCCCCCCCTTTTTCCATTTTTTCGTCAGAAAAAACCCAACATTTGCAATAAATACAATCTGGCACTGCTAAATCAATTTCCTTGTCAGGGGCACAAGACCTGCATTCTGTATTTTGCCTTTTGGTTGAGCGTGTGTAAATCTGCAGAGCCGACAGATAGGGAACATAGTATTGCACAACTGTAGTATGTCCCTTGAGAGTAATCGGTACCCCTGCTCCATAAGCACTCCATTCGTCAAGGAAATCCCACGAGTCTCCGAGTATGAAGTAAGGCAAGCTATCTACAGTCCCAGGTTTCTGCCTTTTCCTGCAATTCTCCCGTTGACAGCTCTTGGGAAGGTGATGTGCACGAACAGAAGGGCAGGTAGAGTCGAGGAAATGGTCTAAGTTGCAATTTACAGGTTTACGCTCGACCTTTGGAGGGATGGGCGTCTCCGACACCTGGACCTTAGAGGAAGGTTTTTCTATTAAGTCTGTTGATGACATGGCTTTCCTTACAAGACACAAACTGTTATCATCCTTCTTGTCTGGCGTGGAAGCATTGCTCCGATGAGGACGATGGTCTTGAGGTTCAGGAGAACATACGCTACTGGACAAGCCAAAAGGACATGGGGTTCCTTCATCCGCCATGCCAACCAGCTTACAAACGACTGCATCTCAGTTGGCAGACCTCTCTGGCTCCTTGTTTTGCGGATCCAAAATAATTGCTCAGGGCCTCATTTCCGTAGGGGAGCCTTACGCGCTCCAAATACGTCTCCCCTATCATCAAATCCACTCTTCAAGTACCTGAAATCAAGCGTATTTTTCTGCCAAATAGAACCACGTTAGTGCATAAAAATTAACCATATTGTGGGCTAACAATCGTGGAAATCACGATTGTCTTCACAGAATTGTGAAGAACACGATTCTATCCACAGAATCGTGAAAAACACGATTCCATTCACAGAATCGTGGAAAATTTAGAATATCCAAGAAATAGTGAAAAAGACAATTCTTTTTCACAGAATCGTGAGAAAATCTAAAATTTTCTCAAGATCGTAGAAAAGACGAGTCTATTCACAAGATCAGGGAAAACACGATTCTCTTCACAGGATCGTGATTTAGTTGGATGATTCTAAGATTTGGTAATAAATTGTTCACACCTGATAAACAAGAGTTAAAAAGGAAGGAGGTAGAGCCAGTAATAGGAGATTTACAAGAAAAAGATTTAGGGCAAGAAAATAACATGGAAAACCTAAATGAAACCAATGAACCTTCTGAAACTAGTGATCATAGAAATATTCTCAAATATATGTATACAAACAGGTTTGGAACCTATGTGTATCAGGATGGGATGCATAAGTTTCTCATTAGGTTGAGAAACTTAGAAGTTCCCTTAAATATAACACTAGTGGCACAATTTAAGGATGGAAGATATGAGGATAGATAGGGATGTGTATACATCTTCTCACAGGATCCAGAAAACTCTATTGATTTAGGGCACTGTGCAGATAAGAGACCTTGGGAACAAAACCTAGGGCAACCAGACTTGCCAAGACAAAATGAAACTCACAATAATATTGAACAACAACAAGGTAGAAGAATACATACTTCCCCAAATCCTTTTGAAAGAGAAGCAGAAGGAATTAATGATTTTCCATTCAGAAGGAGACATCAATGGCAAAATCATGGAAGAATGCTTAGGCCCTATCAAGTAGCTAAATGCATGAAGAATCAATATGAAGGATATTCCGATCCTCATGCTCATGCTACAGAATTTAGACAATTAACTAGAGCAGAAGAAGTAGAGGATTACAAAGTACAATTTGAAGCATTTGGTCTAACCCTAACTAGATCTGCACTATCTTGGTTCATTCCCTTGAGAAAGGAAATGTATCCATATATTGAATCTTTCCTTGAAGCCTTCATAGGGGAATTCTCAAAAACTGGAATAAAACATAGTACAGGTACCTTGATACATAGCTTTAAACAGCAAAAAGATGAAAATGTCAGAGAGGCAGCTAGGAGATTCAAGCAATACATTGATAGATGTCCTAGAAAGGAGGTACCATCCATGGCAAGACAAGTATCTCTATTCATAGAAGGACTAAGAAGTGCACAATTAAGAACCTTGGTGTATTATAGGAGATGTCTTGACCTAGGAGCATGTGTGAAAGAGGCAATAGATTTGGAGGATAACAGAGGACAAGATCTATTAGCATTTCATCAACCTAGAACAAATGAAGATAAAATCCCACCAGTAGAAGAATTAGCACAAGCCATTTTCAAAGCCCTAGAGGTTAGCACTAAGACAAATTTGATAAACACCAAGATAGCAACAAATAAGAAATGCTATAATTGTGGAGAAAATCATTTGGTTCAACAATGTCCTTATCAAAAACCACAACATTTGCAAGATAGAAAAACACTCAAATATTGTACATTGGAAAGAAAATGGACAAATCATACTAGAGAAGAATTCTTCTACAATAAACAACCCATTAAAGAAAGAGAATATGTGAACCAACACAACTTACAAAGAGAATCTGGATTTGTTGAGCAACCAAGACCTATACTTGGACAACAACCACCTTTACCAACAAATGTAGTACCAGTGAAATACACACCAATAGAAGAAGAAAGCTCAAGACTTAGATCATCTTATAGAGAGGATTATTATTGGAATGAAGGATATCAGGAAGAATGGGAACGATATGAACAGAGAGAACCAGAACTGCAAGCCCTGGATTTGGGAAATGGGAGAATTGAAATGGATACATCCACATTCATGTATATAACTAATAATTACATGTCCAATCAGAAACCTCAATTTAAAGGGAGTCAAAAGATAACTTGTTATAGATGTGGGGGAGAACATTTCATTAGAGACTGGCCACAACCTCCTACACTAAGAATAGAAGGAGCCTATTGCAAGGATTGTGGCAGGGAACACTTAATAAGGGATTGTCCAAGAAACCCTCAAAAACAAGAGAACACATCTAGTAACATACCATTAAAAACAGTTAACATAATGCAGCAAGAAGAATTGAGTGACCATGACCAGGTAACTCTAAATGCTTTAACAAGAGCACAAGCTAAACATCAGGAAACAACAAAGGAGACACATACACAGGAACATAAGAAAATTCCATTTCCAAAAGAAAAGAAAAACAGACAAAAAGGAAGATGGGAAAGAAAAATGAGAATGGGTAAAAATTTGGAAGAAGAGACTATGGAACACTCAAACAATAACCAACCACAAAATATACAGACTCAGGAAGATACCAAAAATTCACAAAGTCTAGAGACTCTGATAAGAGCATACAAAGGAAGAATTCAAGATGGACCAAATCCTACAGATCATGGGATGGCATATCCTATGCCAGATTTAGAGGATGAAAGGATGCAAAGATGTAAACAAATTATACAAGAAGCACAACTCAAAATGGGGGAACCAGACAATTATCAAACAATAGTTGAAGGAGCAAGTGTAACTGAAACCAAAAAACATATTGATCAAGAAGAAAATTCACAAATAACCTTCGACCCATAGTTGAATTCCCACAATCCACTTCATATGAAATTATCCTGGGAAGACCATTTATGAGAAAAAAGCAAATTGTGCAAGATTGGGGTAATGATTGCTTATATCTTCAAAGCAAAGAAAGGATAACTAGGGTAAATTTAAGAAATGGTCAATATTGTGATATGTCCCCTCAAGAATGGTTCAAAGTACATCAAAATCAAGAATTAAGTGAAGAATCAGGGAGTGAAGATAAAAATGAGACAGAATCATCAATGTGGAAATGTAATGTGATAAGGAATCTCATAGATAAGAAAAGGATTTTAAAAAAAGGAGGTAGTATGGGAGAGAGGAAATCACAAGATGAAAGCTACATACCACAAGAATTTAAAGATGAAGAATTTGAGCCTTATGGTTGGAATCAAATTTTGAGCATCATGGATCTAGCTAATGATGAGTATGTGGGAGTAAAATTCCAAAATGAAGATGGATATGATATCTTCCACATAGGAATAGAAATGATAAAGGTGTCAAAAGCAGAGGAAGACAAGGAGGAAGGAATAATATTAAAAAGTGGAAAAACACAATATCTAGAAGAAGTAGAAGCTACAGATGCTATAAAAGACCAAATCTCGGGAAAATATAGAAAAAACAAACACAAGGAAATAGAAAAGAATCAAGAAGTAGGAAAAGATAAAAAAATAACAAACAAAGATCAACAGTTTGATGTACCTTCAAATTTCAGGACCTATGAAGTAGAAGACAGACTACTTCTAAAAATGAAACCAAAAAGAGAAAAGAAAAAGGGGGAGGCATATGACAATGAGGAACAAACTAAAAAGGTGATGATCACCCAAGAAGAAGGGGAAGAGAGACATATTGTCATAGCTGATGACATGACAAATCAAGAGGAGGAAGCATTAAGGAATTTGGCTAGAAACTATAGGGATGTGTTTGCTTACAGTTACAAGGATTTGAAAGGAATTGACCCTAAAATCTGTGAGCATAAGATTCCTATTACACCTGATGCAAAACCTAGCAAACAAAGACACTATACATTTAATGACAAATACTATGCAAAAATAAAGGAAGAAAACATACTGCTCGCTGCCAATTTCATCTATGAGATTGAGTATACAGAGTGGATATCTCCTATAGTTGTGGTACCTAAAAAGAATGGGAAACTCAAGGTATGCATTAACTTGAAAAAGGTGAATGCTGCAACTATAAGGGATAGCTATCCATTACCCATAACAGACCATCTTTTGGAAAGAGTTGCAGGAAAGGAGGTCTATAATTTTCTGGATGGTTTTTCAGGATACAATCAGGTACGCATAGCTTTGGAAGACCAACATAAAACTGCCTTTTCCACAGAATGGGGAATCTATGCTTTAAGGGTTATGCCTTTTGGTCTAACTAATGCCCCAACAACTTTTCAAAGATTAATGTGTCACATATTCAAAGAATTCCTTAGAAATATCATGGAAATTTATGTGGATGATCTTTGCACTTTTTCATTAAAAAGACAAGATCATTTGAAGGATCTGGAAAATATATTCAAAAAATGTAGAACATACAGAGTATGTCTAAATCTAGAGAAATGTGTGTTCTTTGTGAGGCAAGGGAGAATGTTGGGTCACATAGTTTCCAGAAATGGAATTTCAACAGATGAAAGAAAAATTAAGGCCATAGTGGAACTTCCAAGACCAACAAATGTAAGGGAACTTCAAACTTTCATGGGACATTGTGGTTATTATAGAAAATTTGTACACAAGTTTGCAGACATTGCAAAACCCTTGTATGCTTTAATCACAAAATTTGAGTGGACCAAAGAGTGTGACCAAGCTTTTGAGACTTTAAAAACTTGTTTGGTAGCAGCACCAATTCTGAAAACCCGAGAGTGGGATAAAATTTTTCATGTCCATGTGGATGCTTCAAATTATGCTTTGGGATGTGTGTTAGCACAACCAATAGAAGGGACCAAACTAGACTTTCCAGTTGCTTATGCTAGTAGGCAATTGAATTCAGTAGAAAAAAGTTATACAACCACTGACTATATACAACCACTGAGCAAAACAATCCCATGCTGAATATATACTAGTAGCCACAGATTACCTGACTAAATGGGCAAAGGCTAGGGCTACAAAAAGGAATGATGTTCAGACCACTGCAAGATTTCTTTATGAAAATATTATCACCAGAATTGGATTACCGATTGAATTGGTAAGTGACAGAGGGACTCATTTTTTGAACCAAATAATAGAAAACATAACTGAATATTTCATGATCAGTCATAGAAAGTCAGCCCCTTATCACCCACAAGCCAATGGTTTAGCAGAAAGTACTTATAAAGTACTTTGCACTGTTTTTCCAAAATTGGTAAATACAAATAGGAATGATTGGGATTTACAACTTAATCATGTCTTATGGGCTTATAGAGTGGCATACAAAACTGCACTTGGAACCACACCATTTAATTTGGTATATGGACAAAATGCACTTCTGCCTTTAGAATTCCTTATTCCTACACTAAAGGTGGGGAGTCAATACAAGTGGACTGGACATGAATTATCTGAGAGAGTGGTGGAATTGGAAAAACTGGGAGCTTCTAGACTTCAAGCAATCATGAGCATATATGCAGATAAGAGAAGGAAAAAAGCTTATCATGATGTTCATATTAAAGAAAAGGACTTACAAGAAGGAGATCTAGTTTTAGCATACACTGTAAAAGAACATCAGAAGAAATTTCAGAAAAAAGGACATGGGCCTTATATTATCAATCAAATAAGTAACAGTGGAGCTATCCAATTAGCTAATATAGATGGAGAAATCATGCCAAACTTCATAAGTGGATGTAGGGTAAAAAGGTATGATCTTCCATTAACTGTTTCTGAATGGAGAAGAATACATCAAGCTCAAAATAGGAAAAAAGAAGAGGAAAAAATTAGGAACGAGGCTCAACAGGAGGCAAAGGAAAGGATAAGGAAAATCAAGGAGCTTAGAGAAGTCCTTTTGTGTGAAACACCTTTAAGAGTAAGAGAGCATTTGCCTGTTATAATAATGAATTTTCATAATGAGAGAATCAAGGTGTTGATAAATTCAGATGCACAAGTAAATTTGATCAGTTCGGTTTTGTTGGATAAGTTTAACTTAAAAAGGGCTGAAAGTAGAACATTTATCAAAACTTTAGAAGGACAGATAATACAAAGCTGTCTTCAACATCTATTAAAGTTAAGTTCAATAAAGAATATATGAAAATAGATTGTGAAGAATGGCCATATCATATGATGACTGAGCAATTGATTTTGGGACAACCATGGCTCAGGCAAGGTAAGTAATTTTGGATTTTGAAAACATGAAGCTTAAATTTACACTAAATGACAAAAGGTTTTTAATGTTTTTATTGAGTGATGAAGAACAGGAAAACCAACAGGATATCTATAACTCAGAATTGGAGGGATTTACTTTTTCACTAGAAGCTACAAAGAAATCACAAACACCACTTCTTCATGACCAAATCTACTTCAATAAAAAACAAGAGGAAATTGAAGAAACAAAAGGTGTTGAAAAGGCAGAAGAAAGGTGGAAAGTGTGGAATGATTAGAAGCATCTAGGCATCAAGACAGAAAGAATGTGGAAACAAAGAACATATAAGCACTGCTCATCAAAACAATTTTCCAGAAAAATAAATGGATATGGAAGCCAAAAACTTCCGAGAACAGTTCATCAAAAGAAGATTGTGTTATTCCTAGAACAAACTCAACAGGAATCAGGTATTATTGGGTGAAAAAATCAGATCTGATTCAATGGAAGAAAACAAGCATTAAGATACTAAAATAGCTCAAAAGTATGAAGAGTTACAGATGAAAGAAAAGGCATAATGGTCATCTGATGCACACATGGGATTCTTGAAAAAAAAAATTTCAGAATTTTACAAGAAGGAAATTATGACATCTTGGAAATTATTTTCATTGACTCTACCTCATCCTCTTTCTAAGAAAAGAAATAGGAGGGGAAGAGAGAGAAGTGGAGGAAATTATTATTAAAAAAAAAGAGAAAAAAGAGGAAAAAAATAGAAAAAAAGAAAAAGAAAAAGAGGAAAAAAAAGAAAAAAAAGAGAAAAAAAATTAGGAATTCTTTTTGTTTATATAAGTTATATTGCACAAGCAAGATATAGAGTGTAATTTAGCACGTTTCTATTTTTTCATTCATTTTTTCTTTTTTCATTTTTTCTTTTTACTGTTAAAAAATATATAAAAAAGAGTTGTTAAAAGGAAAGAGAGCACTAGACATTTTGCTACACATGTGATGATCACTTCAATTGAGTTTTTATGTGTGACACAAATGAGGAAGTCAGGATTCATCTCGGATTTTATTTTCATTCTTTTTCATTTATATCTCAAGACAAATGTGATTTCATTTATGTTTATTGTGACTCATGTGGGTGGAGTCTTCTTTTTTGTGTGATGTTATATTTTCTCCATAATGGTGAATCCAAAGGAACTGTTGATCCATGACTTCAAAGCAGACTCAGTAACTTTGTCTAGAGGACATTGGTTCTTAGACAGTGAAGCAACAGTAGAAAAAGTGGAGCTAGAGTGTGATGAAGAGCAGGAAATTCCAGAAGCAGAGAAGGTAGCCAAGGAACTAAAGGAAACCCTTAGTATCATTGGTCAGCACATTTTCACGTAGGAGTTGGAGGTCACAAGTATACCATGTTGTGCCAGGAATTTTACAAATTCCAAAAAATTGCAATCAATTATAAAAGATGGAAAGCAGTGGAATTAAACAGACTGTTGGATGAACCTTTATTCTTTATTGATTTTGAGAGAGTATCCCAGGTTATGAACAGTCTGCTGTAAGTTGGAAAGGGTAATGATGCATATTTCAAGTGCTCATTCAAGGACAAGGAAAACAAAGAAGTGAATATTACTATAAAGGTAGAGCATATCAGGGCAACCCTTCAGTTCTATTCAATGGGAACCAAGTTGGATAACAACTTTGTCAAGAAGAATAAAGCAACCTATGCAGGATATTCTAAATTTGCTGATTTCAAAGGAAAAGAGAATGAGGAGTATGCCATTAGAATGTTCCTTCAATACTTGTTTCCCAAAATTACCTAGATATAACATGCCACACAAACTAGTGACATTGATCATGTTCAATAATAAGGACAGAACCAAACCTTTTGGAGTGATGGATGTAACTCCATACATACATGATCAATTGAAGGAAGCATCCAAACATTGGGAGCAAAGAAAGTTCATGAATAGAGCACAATTCTTGACAAGGATTATATATCATGTTTTAGGAATGGAGGATCAATTAAAGTTGGCTCCAGAAGCTCAATACTTTAGAAGTTTGATGTCAGGAATTAAAAGCCCTTCTAAAATGATGACTATAAGAGAAGTAGAGGCCCAACCAAGCATGAGGGGAGCAGAGAGAAAAAGAAAGGGAGTCTCAGAAGAAGTCATTCCTGTAAAGAAGAGAAGATTGGATCCCAAAAAGGTAGAATTGGAACAAGTGGAAGCAACAAAGGAAGAGCATGAAGCTGTTCAAAAGGAAGTACAGTCTTCAAATGAACCTCATCCATCTCAAACAAGTAAGGAACAATTGTATACTTATTTGACTCAAGGAAACAATAAAAGGGAAGTATATGAAGCCCAATATCAAAAAATGTTGGAAGACTACTCTTGTAAAGCAACCGATTGGATACAAGAAGAAGTGGGACACTATGAAGAGTTGCATGATCAGATGATGGCAGCAGAGACTGAAGAGGTTTTTGTTAAAAAGGAAGTAGAATTGTTGGCTTAAAGGTCCTCCTAAAACCAGAACTACAGTAGTAGTAAAGAAGAAGGTTCAGAAAAAACCAGTGCAGAAAAGGAAGCTGACAAAGAAAAATAAGGGAAAAACAATTGAACAAGCACAAAGAAAGGAGACAGAAAAATTGTCAGTAGAAGAAAAAAAGCAGGAGGAATCCATTGTACTAGAGGAGCAAAGAATGGATAAATCAAGGATAGCTGGTTCATCAAAGTTTTCTTCAGATTCAGATAGTGACATTGAAAATATCCTTTTGTAAAGTTTAAATTTCTCAGTACCTAACACACCAATTGTGACAGTACAAGCCTCTGAAAAAAGTAAAACACCAAAAGATTGAGTGAGAAGTCACAAGGAAAACAGGTCCAACAAGAAGCAGCAAAACAGGTTAGTCCTAGAGAAGAAAAAAGGATACTAAAAGGTAAAGCAGTGATGATGGAAAAAGAGGTTGAAGCAAGGAAAGAGTTCAGTAGTGGATTGGTGGACTCAAGGTTTAAGGCAATATGGACAAAACCATCACAGCAAACCTATTTCAAATTTAATGAGGAAAAGCTAGAAGCAGAAAAGGAAGCTCAGATATATAGCTCAATGCACAAGAAAGAAGACAAAGATCAAATTGAGGAAACTGAGGAGGTATTAAAAAAGATGGATTTCAAAGAGGTTAAAGAAGGGAATACAAAAAAGGAAATAAATCAAAGCATAGAAGATATACTTTATGATTTAAATCATAATGAGGAGTTCAAACCTACAGAAGATCAAGAAAAGGAAGAAGACTTAGATCTTATGGATATAGATGAGCAAGAGGAGGTACAAAAGGAGCAGCAACTGAATGACTAGGTAAAACTCTCAGTAGAGATTGAATCATTTCAACTCATGATAATAAAGTAGGGAAAGAGGAAGAACAGGACATTGAAGAGAAACAAAAGGAAATGGAGAAGGATAAGGTAGTAGAAATGGAGACAATGAAAGAAATATCAGATCATGAGGAGGAAGAGGATCAGACACTAGAGTATGAGGAGGATGCTATAGACAAAGAAGAGATGAAAGTAGAAAAGGGTTGTGAAGAGCAGGGGAATCAGGTCATAGAATATGAGGATGAGGATGAAAAAGAATGTGACAGCAAAGAAGAAAAGCAGATAGAAGTAAAGCAAGTGGAGTTAGAAGCTGGGTTAGAAAGGATACCTAAGGATATCAGGTATGCTTGTAAAGTAATCATGAGCAAATCTAGTAGAAACATGATTATATCAGGAATGGTTGTTGAATCAGAGTTTGTGAAAGGTAATAGAATCATTAATGAGCAAAAGAAAGAAAAGGAACAATTAAAGTAATAGCTGAGGATTGTTCAAGAAAGAAATGAGGATTTGACCAACAATATAATTTCATTGGAAGAATTGGAGGTTCAACAACAAAAGAAAATTAAGTTTCTTAAAGAGAAATGTGCAAAACAGATAGAGCATAGCACTAAAATGGAAATGGAGCTGAAGAAAATAGAAGGAAGATATAGAAAACTTCAAAGCTCATATCAGATTATGGTCAAAGCAAATGAAGAAATAAACAAGTTATTAATGGAAGAAGGCCAAATAAAAGAAGAGAGCAAGATTGTACAAGTAACACAGGATGAGAGGGAGGAATTGAACAAAGAAATTTTAAGACTACAAGCAGAACTGAAGGAAGCCAAGGAATTGGAAAAGCAAGCTAGTGTACATGCTGCTAGCTCAATGAGAGGTTATAATAAACTACATTTGGATATAGCAAAAGATAGGAGTGATTGGCAGTTGAGTATAGAAAAAGAAAGAAGTGAGTGGAAATGAGAAAGAGAGTTGTGGACATCTTAGAATAGAAGCTAATGTTGATGGTGGAGGAGCTACAGAAAAAATTGGAAAATCCACAAATCCAGGTTGAAGAGCAGGTAGAGACTACACAAGCAGAAGAGTATGAAGGGGGAGATGATAACAGAACTCAACACTTTGATGAACAAGAAAACAAAGCAGCAGTTGAGGAGTACTCAGATGAGTTTGTTCAGAAGCTTTTAACAGATAGAGAATCTAGAATGGAATTTATCAGAAAAATGCATAATGAATATGAAGAACAAATTGTGAATTTTGCTCTCAACAAAGGAATAAATCCATACCAACACCATTGGGTAGCAGATGGCCTAGGTATACCTTTTTGCATGATTATTGAAAGTATTAAAAATTACCAGCTTGCAAGGGTAGGATTGTCATCAAACAAGTATTTGGAATATGAAGAGGATATCAATGCAACTAAGGAATTATTTAAAAAAGCCAACCCTAAATGGAGGAACAGGTGGTTAGATGCCAACAAAGAATGTAGGAAAATCTGGAAAGAGGCACCTATTCAGTTAAAGATCAATCCCGCTTATTGTCCAGTAGCAAGAAGAAGGGAATGGACTGTGTTTTGGGAAAGAAGAAATGCAGGACAGATTCCAGCAAAATGGTTGAACTTTCCAAAGATAGCAGGACCTAAAGCAGGAATATGGCTAACAAAGAAATATATGGTTGACATAGCAGAGTCTGCCATATCTACATATAAAGACGTAAATGATCCAGCTTGTATATTACTAATCAGAGTAATGCAACTCATACTGGCATGTATAGAAACATTTACAGATACAGATGTTAGAACCCTCAACTACATTGGTTTCAATTCACCAACTGATGCCTTACTTTTTGATCTAAGTGAAACCCCCGATAGAATTTGTTTAATGGCCTATTATAGCAGGATAGTATTTTTAGGTAGTCACTATCTTCATATTTTTGAGGATGCCTTTGATTATGGATTTTTTGAAAGAGATCAGAAATCTTTGGAAATTTATCAGTAGTCACAAAGTGTAGACTCACAACCTATGAAGCAGCATATACAGAATACCTAAAGAAAAATGTGATAGATAAACCAGAAGCAGTTGTACAATGGAGAAAAGCTCTATTTGAAATGGTGAATAACTTGAACATCACAGAAAGAAAAAGTCATGACCTATTGTCACAAGTGTATCAAAGAAAAAAGAAGTAAAAGAAGCTCTCACTACTTATCTGCAAGAGTATTTTTTTGTCAGGAGCCAAAAAGTCTAGGAGGGGAAGAATGTTAGAAGAAGTATTTTTTGAAGGGAAATATTTGTAAAATGTCAAAAAATTGTAGAAATATTTATGCAAATGATGTAAAAATGAGGAAGAGTCTTCCTCATGTAAATTAGAATCATATTAATTTTTTCTAGAATTTTTGGAAGCTCTTTGATAGCATATTTTTAGATTAGACGGGAAAAGGACCAAAATTCAAGTGTGAAAAGGGACACTTGAAAATGTATAAAAGATAATTTCCTCTATTTTGAGAGGGTTGGTTGTATTATTTTTGCTATCCAAGTAATATGAAGAGCTCTCCTGCAAGAAATTGTGTTTTCTACTTTCATGTGAATTTCTTTGATTTGTTGAGTCTATTCTATGTGTGATCCATGGAATTTGCAAGCTTCAGTTGTGTATTTCTGATTAATGTGTATGAAGAGAGGTGATTCATAGAGTATTGAGTGAGAAAGTGTTGAAGAATAGAGCTGGAGATGGAAATTATCAAATTTTACAGAATCACGATTGTCTCGTCTGAGGGTTACATGTATCATTTTTGAATTCTGACTTCATAATTGTGATCTCCTGAGAAAATAACACACTTTAGGCACAAAGATTACTGAAAATGATGTAGTAGAGCTCAAGATAATCAAAACCCTAGAAATTTCGCTTCATCTTAATCATTTCTCAAAAAAAAAGTCATTTTCCTATTATTCTTGGATTCCATTAACTAGAAGGGGTTGTGGTCTTTAATATACTTCCCAGATTGACAATTTAAAGATGTGTAGTTGATCCTTTATGCTAAAATGATTGGAGAGGACAACTCCAAAGGGTAACAACAAACAGTATCCTAAGCATCCTTTGCTTTTTTGCAAAAGAGAGTGCGAGGGATAATGGCATGTCTAACACACAAAGCTATCAATGCATGTGCTTGAGCATCTCTGCCATCCTATCATTTTATTGATGACTTCTCCAGGCATGCATGGGTATATACATTGAAAGCAAAGTCTGAAGTGTTTATGTGATTCAAACAATTTGTGGTAATGGTTGAAAATATTTAAGCATTTAAATTGGGCACCCTCCATTCTGATCGACGGGAGGAATATGTGTCTTTTGATTTTAATGCATTTTTGGATGAATGTGGGATAAAAAATCATTGTAAAGTTTTGTATACACCTCAAGAGAATAGAGTTGATGAAAGAAATAATAGGTCACTCATGGAGATGGCGAGGTGTATGGTCAAAATTTAGGTTTTACCACATAGCTTCTAGCTTGAGGCTTTTATGTGTGCAACATATGTAGTTAGCAGGTGTCCCACCAAAGCATTTCAATCTATCACTCCATATAAGGTTTGGCAAGGTTCAAAGCCATTTGTTGCCCATCTACATGTCTTTGGTTGTCTAGCATATGCATTAGTGCGTGAACAACAATGAAGGAAATTGGATGATAATGGAGTTTGCATTTTTGTTGGGTACAGTTCTAAAAGCAAAGGCTATCATTTTTATCATCCATAGATAATGCATTTTGGTTAGACATGATGCTGCTTTTGTGGAAGATGCAATTCATCCATTACTTTCATGTACTAAGGAGACATGAGTTAGCTCCAAAGATTTGTATTACACTTTGATGCCTCTTTATACAGGTGGATAGTCAACGACTGGTCCAAATGAGGCAATTTCTGAGCCGCTAGGGATTCCATATGATGATGTAGATCATTCCATTTTTTATGTAGAATTACATGATGCACTTATTGATGATACGGTCGATATATAGAAGGCAAAAACTATGCCGAAATGGTTGGTGAAGACTTTGAGAGATGGCAAATTAGATGCAAATATATCATATTGTACTCGTTCAATATCTCATAGTGTTTCTTTTGCATCAAATTATTATGCAATGGTTGCCTCTGGTCTTTGCAATGAGAATGAGCCTATTTCCTTTGATGCACAAAATTTAGAAAATTAGATGGCTATTATGCAATTAAAATATGATGCTGTTATGATGAATTATATCTACTCTTTATGTGATTTTCCTCGTGAAAAAAAGGCCATTGGATACAAGCTGAAGTGCAAGCTTGATGGATCAGTTGACAAGTATAATGCTAGGCTTGTTGCAAAAGGTCATGCTCAAGAGAGAGGCATCAATTTTGATGAGACCTTTGCATCCACATGCGGAATGACTATCATTCCTAGCATTTGTGCACTTCTAGCTGATCATGGTTGGAATGTTCATCAGTTGGACATTAAAACTACATTTCTAAATGGTGACATACATGAAGAAGTGTATCTATTTTAGCCCCCATGGTTTTGTGTAGAAAGGGCAAAAAGTGCATGACGAAGTCCAACGGAGAGCACCTCATATGTTAAGCATGAAGATGATGTATTTCTGATCATTGTTGTGTATGTTGATTGCATGTTGCTCACTTGTCCTAATGAGAAGCATATTTCTAAATTTAAGGTCTATTTGCATGCCTCTTTTGAGATGTCATATTTGGGGCATTTGCATCATTATTTGGGCATTTAGTTTACACAAGTTCACGGGGGAATAACATTGTGTCAAACAAAATATATTGACACATTATTGTAGCATTTTAGCCTTGAAGATTGCAAACCCATTGCCACTCCTATGGGAACATGTTTACAATTGAGTCCTCATGATGCTAGAGATGAATTTGATGTTGTTCTCTATCAGTAGGCTATTGGATGCTTAATTTCTAGTAGTTCATGCATATCTTGGTTGAGCAAGAAGCAGCCTACTATGGACACATCTATTTGTGAGACTTAATATAGGGCACTTTCAGAGAAACTATTGAGTGTGTGTGGCTTAGATGCCTTTTGGCTGATTTGAGTGTTGGTTAGTCTTTTACGACCACAATCTTCACCGACATACACAACAAATTGGTAGTTGTGAGGTGTTGGAAGTTAAGATGCATTTCAAGCTCGAGTGTGGGAACATGCCCCAAGCTTCAACTTCCACATCATCCACAATCGAAGGAGGATGATTTCCACGTGTTGGAGGCATCAAATCATCTATACAAAGGAAATATTTTCATGAGAGAAGAAATAGGTCACCTCTTGATGTGATTGGACCTCATTTTTTGACATGTATATGCTTTTGATTGGTTAAAGAGGTTAGTATGTGATCTTTAAAACACTTAATGAGTTGTATTATGAATTAGAGTCATGGAAATACATGCCCAAGCTACCCTCTTGCTTAAGCACACCCCCTACTGGCTGTTCTCTACATATTTTGTAGAGATTTCACTTTTACATACTCTATCTCTTTGGATGATCATCGTAGACCCCTTGACCTTGTAATTGTTTGTTCTCCTTCATTCAAAATCCATTTCTAGTTCCTTTTGTCTTGTTGAAAATCTTGTTCTACTTGAGTGGTATAAGTCTCAGAATCAATGCTTGCACAAGTTTAGAGAAACATCTAGAACAATGTCTTTGTAGTTAGCTAATACTCTATTAAAAGATCAAGCTATCTTTTTTGTTGCAACTTGTTGATGCATCTAGTGTGTAAATGTAGTGCTTTTAATCTCATTGGAAAGCTCTCTAGGTCTAGTTGGAGCTTGCAAATTTTTATTTTCCTTCTTGGCATGTACTCGAAAAAATGCAGAAAACATAGAACCTATGTGTGAAAAAAAGTCAAGATCCTGAGAGGGTTCATTTGCTTTCATTGTGCACATAGGAGTGTTTATCCTCCAACAATGGTATTAGAGCTATAAGTGGAGTATCAAATAGAGAAGAAGAAGTGAAGTAAAAACCTCATCAAATTTTTAAGAGAACAAGCAAAGAACGGGCATGCCAACATCAACGGGAAGCAAACAAGTCATCGAATCAAAGAAAAAACTTCATCAAGAGGAGTAGCTCTACTTTTTTGACGTAAAAGTAATCTTTTCCAACTTCATTGCGTCAAGGGGAAGGTTCAAAAGAGCTATAATGCATCATGGCTGATCTCAATGCTTAGATTGAGAAGCTCAAAAATGGAAACTACCAACCATGGTGATTTAGAATAAGCAATTTTTTGATCGGCACAGGTTTGTGGGGACTCATGAGTGGTGGAGAGCCAAAACCCTATATAGATGAGTTAAATACAACCAATGACCAGAGAAGAGAAGTAAGAGAGTGGGATGAAAGGGATAGAAGAGTCATTTTTATTTTATCTCAGCATGTTAGCAACTCTATGATAGAACATATTCAAGATTTGGATACATCAAAGAAGGTGTGGGAGTGTTTGGAGGGATTGTACTCAACCTCCACAAAAGCAAAAAAAATCAGCTCAAGAATGAGCTAAATAATCTTAGGAAAGGCCCCTCTCAAGTTGCTAATGATTACATATTAAAGGTTAAAGAGCTTGCAGATGCACTATGGTCAATTGGTTGTGCCTAGATGATGACAATCTTTGTAGCTCACACCCTAAATGGACTTAGCGATGATGAAAACTGGAGGGCGTTCACAACTTTAGTGTATGTAAGGGAATCTCTTCCTGATTTTGATTAACTAATCACCCTCATGGTGATAGAGGAGATGAACCTTGCACTAGTCATAATGCCAAGGATAGCCAAGGGAAATCATTGTATGCAGGTAGAGGAAGAGGAAGACACAACCAAGCTGCTACAAGAGGAAGAGGAAGATACTAAAGCAACTAAAGAGGTCAAGGACAACACAAAAATGTAGGTCAAAGAGGTGGAAAAGCAACAAATAGAGGAAGAGGTGCAAGATTTGGTGGAAGAGGACAACCCACTTCAAATGGATGATTTGTATGTGGTAAGCCAAGTCATTTTGCAAAATGAATGTTATCATAGAGTTCAAAGACCAAGGAATCAAAGCAACAACAACAATGATAGAGGGCAAGGTAACTATGCAAACACATCGTCCAGCCAAGGGGATAGTTATTTACTTGCCATAAAGTATGGAGAAGATACAACTCAAGCTAGTCAAGATATATGGTATGTAGACAATGGATTTAGCAATCATATGTCATGTCAAAAGGATCTTTTTAGTAATTTTTAGGTCCCAAAGCATCAAGGACATGTGGAAATAGGTGAGAAATCACAGCATACCATTCAACATGTGAGAGATATCAATTTGGAAGGAAATCAAAGGGGAAAGTGCTTATCAGAGGTATCACATGTCCCTACTATTACCAAAACTTGATTTTTGTAGGTCAAATGGTAGAAAAAGGATATCAAGTTAGGTTCAATGAAAGAGGATGTTTTGTTGAGGATCCAAGGGCAGGTTTCAAGCTCATAGAAAAAGTAAAATAGAAAGGGAGAATGTTCACAATGGACAAAATCAGCCACACCATTCAATGTATGTCACATATGGAGATAAGAGGATAGCACACTTGAACCTATGGCATAAACGAGTAGGTCACATCAACCTAAAAAAGCTCAAGGAAATGAAAAGGAGGAGCTTTTTAAGAGGCGTAACAATTTTTTACATCTAAAATGTGGCATGAAATTTGTGTGCCTTGCCAACAATGAAAACAATCAAGGCTATCCTTCAAAAAGAGTACCTATCTGATTGCAAATGTTTTAGAGCTCATTCACACAGATGTTGGGGGTCCAACAAGAGAAGCATTCCTTGTTGGAAATATTTATTTTGTAACCTTCATTGATGAATTTTCAACAAAAGTATGGTTGTATTGCATTAGGAACAATTTAGATGTGTTCCACTACTTCAAGGAGCTCAAGGCACATATGGAGAAGGAATCTGGTAAGTTTATCAAAACCTTGGGATCCGATGGAGGGGGAGAGTACTTCTTCCATGAATTTTCTAAATTTTTGATGTCAATGTCATCGAAAGATAATTTACATGAAGGTATTGTTGGATGTGATGGCTGGATGCAATCAGAAGATCAAGCTGGTGCTGCAAATCCTGCTTCACACCTGCCCTCCTTTGACTCCAGATATGCTTAGTAGACTCCTTGAGCTTCCAAATGACACCAAAATATGCTATATGTACTTTGTAAATGAGTTGAGTAATGATTGGATCAAAACAGACTACTTGTGATTTCAAGAATCCTGAAAAACTTGCTATATTGGTACTGACACCTGCTCAGAGTTATGCTCAGTGTGACCAGCACACTTAAAATTGATCTAATTGCTTTTGGACATATTCAATTAGCTTAACAAGCTTTCATTTGCAATTGAAATGAGAGGAAATGACAAACCACACTCTGAGAAATCAATTTAGCAAACTTAGGTGTACCCCCGACTTTTTAGGAGACTTACAGTCACAGACCAGTGAGCACCCCGACTGAGATTTCTCTGTGATGGTAGATCCAATGGCCTTGAAAATTTGTAGAAGTATAGTAGACTTTGAGCTGAATCCAATGCACTTTGAATCATCCAATTTGGTTCAGTAGATCTTGAGATATGCTCCTTTGAAGTTGACAGAGTTGGAGGTAGTCACTCAGAGAAAACAGAGACTATGAATATATGTATATTGATTAAATCTAATGATTGTACATTCCCATTGACATGTAATGTGATGCTCAATGGTACTCAGAGGTGTAGGCTATGGTGTAGCTCACACACACTTAATGATTGGCTCAGAATTGCCTCGGGAGGAGTGAAGATGCCCGCGACTTTTGACTTGTAGATTATATAGAGATTGAGTGAGATTTTTGAATTTCAAAATCATGTCAATCTCCTAGAATCTTGTACCTAAAAATGAATGAGATATTCTCTCAATCATTCACCTACTCATTCAATCAAATTTTCCACGACTTTCTCTGTTAGGTGTGATTACATGAGTGGTCACATAGACTTTTACATGAGATAAAAGGTAAGAATCAATAAGACTAGGTTCCTATGGTTATTGATTCTTGTACATATATCCTTCAAGGTCCAAGCTTTATGTAAATTCTTCAAAGTTGATATCCAAGCCAAGTCTTCCAAAGCTTCCAATGTTCCAAGCCAATGTGTGTAGGCTTGTTTTGCACCAACAGCTCCCCCTCAAGCCAAACACTTTGGCTCAAGTCTTCATCTCTAATCTTCAATTATTTCCTGCAATCCAATCATGGATTTAAATCTGCATAGCTTGCTTCCATCCAGAGCTTTAGTAAGTAAATCTGCACATTGTATATTAGTAGACACATATGATAATTGAATTTCTTTGCTAAGTAACTTCTCCCTCACATAGTGGTAGTGAACCTCTATGTGTTTTGTCCTAGCATGATAAATTGGATTAGCTGCTAGGTGAAGAGAACTTGTGTTATCACCAAATATGATTGGTGGCCTTGTGTATAGGCCCAATTCTGAATATAATAGCTTCAACCATATGGCTTCTTGAGTGGCATTGGCTAGCCCTCTGTACTCTGCCTCAGTAGATGATAGAGCTACTGTGGGTTGTTTCTTAGATGACCAAGAAATTGGTTTATCACCTGCAAAACATATGTAACCAGATGTACTTCTCCTGTCATCCTTGCAACCTGCCCAATCTGCATCTGAGTATACCTTAATATCAATATCTGATGAATAAGGAAAGTACATACCATGATTTTGTGTTCCCTTCAGGTACTTTACTATCTTCTTGGCTGCTTCCAAATGTGGTACTCTTGGTTTATGCATAAATTGGCTAAGTACACTAACACCATATGATATATCAATCCTGGTTAAGGTAGCATAATTAAGACTACCTACCAAACTTTGGTAACCTGTAATATCCTTGAGTTCTTCTCCTTCATGTGCACTGAGTTTGTGGTTGACCTCCATAGGAATGTTTGAGACTTTAGCTTCCTGCAAATTAAACTTCTTGACCATGTCCTGAATGTACTTCTTCTGAGTAATAAATATACCTGAATTTGTGTAGACCAATTCAAGTCCTAGGAAGTACTTCAACAATCCAAGATCATTGATCTTGAATTCCTTCATCATTTGTCCTTTGATGTGTCTTATTCCCTGAACATCATTTCCTGTAATAATGATGTCATCAACATAGACACACAAGTATATTACCTCTGAATTGTTCCTTTTTATAAACAATGAAGTATCTGCTTTACTCATCACAAATCCTTGATCTAGGAGATAGGTTGTCAACCTGTAATTCCATGCTCTAGGTGCCTGCTTCAATCCATACAGAGCCTTCTTCAATTTACAAACATGATTTACCTTATTAGGATCCTCATAGCCAGGTGGTTGTGACATGTAGACTTCTTCAGATATCCATCCATTCAAGAATGCATTCTTCACATCCAATTGGTACATGTTCCAATTCTTGGATGCAGCTACACTCACCATAACTCTGATAGTTGGCATCTTGGCCACAGGAGAAAATGTCTCCTCATAATCAATGCCTTGGGTTTGTGCAAAACCCTTGGCTACCAACCTAGCTTTATACCTGTTTATTGTACCATCTGGGTTTCTTTTGAGTTTGTAGATCCATCTGGATCCTATCACCTTCATGGAGTCCTTCTTGGGTACCAAGTCCCAAGTATCACTCTCCTTGAGAGCCTCCATTTCTTCATCCATTGCTTCCTTCCATTGTGGTTTAGTAATTGCTTCTTCAAATGTACCTGGTTCTTCATTCAAGATATCCTTTGCAAGATATACAGAGTGCTTGGTTACAAGTGAAGTATCATACCCATACCTAATAGGTTTCTTCTTTTCTCTTTGAGATCTCCTCATAGCTTGAGTTGAGGATTCTGGATTGTCTTCTAGTTGCTTCATCTTCATCTTCCCTTTGGATTTCCAAGCCTTGAACTCTTCAATGTTGATGGTGTCTTCATCATCTGAGCTTGTGTCCTCTTTCTGAGTTGGTTCTTGCCTGATAAGTTTTGGAAAGTCTTCTTCCATATCATAAGGTAGGCTAACTTTCCTGCACTCATTCTCATACCATGAATCATTTTCATCAAAGATGACATCTCTGCTTACCTTGAAGCCTTTGTTTGAGGGGTTATAAAACCTGTATCCCTTCTGATTCAAATCATAACCAATGAAGATACACTTTTCAGCCTTAGGGTCTAGCTTTCCCCTTACCTGTGAGGGAATATGCACATATGCTACACACCCAAAGATTTTGCAATGATCCAGAGATGGTCTCTTACCATGCCAAGCCTCATAGGGTGTCATTCCATCAAGTGTCTTTGATGGCAACCTGTTAATTAAGTATGTGGCAGTAGATACACTCTCTGCCCAAAGATAATTTGGCAATTTCTTTTCATTTAACATAGATCTAGCTGTCTCTACAATGAGTCTATTCCTTCTTTCAGCTACCCCATTTTGTTCAGGTGAGTACCTTGTAGTAATCTCCCTCTTGATGCCTCTTTCCTGCAAGAAATCTTCAAAGTCATTGGAGAAGTATTCTCCACCACCATCTGACCTTAGCCTCTTCAATTGTCTACCTGTTTGATTTTCAACTAATGCAAGATACCTTTTGAAACAATTAAATACTTCATCCTTATGTTTCATGAAGTATAAGACAGTCCACCTGCTATAGTCATCAATAAAGGACACATAGTACCTTGATCCAGATATGGATGGCTCCTTGCTAGGTCCCCAAACATCTGTATGCACCAATTCCAGATAATCTTCATGCATAAAACCTTTCTTTGTATATGGCAATCTGTGTGACTTACCAAATTGACAAGCCCCACACTTGTATATCATATGTTGCTTGGATACATTAGGTATCCCAAGCACACATTGATCTCTACTCATTTGTTTTAGAGTCCTCTCTCCAATGTGACCTAATCTCTTGTGCCAAATCTCCAATTCTGATAGGGTTTGGTCCTTATAGTTGTACAAAGCAATACTCTTAGTGTCTTCAAGTTCAAAGGTAAACAATCTACCTGATTTTTCTCCCTTGGCTATCCTTCTGAATCCATGTCTTGGATCCTCCACATATGCACCATGTTGAGTGAACCTGACCTGTAGACCTTTTTCAACAATCTGACCTACACTCATCAGATTCTTGGTGATTGTTGGAACATACAACACTCTGCTTAGTAAATTCCGATTACCATCACTTGTTTTGACATTACCTACTTTAACAACTGAATGTTTAGTGTCATCACCTGTCTGCACTTGGTGCTTGCCTTTAGGTTCTTCCAAATCAGAGAGTAAGGCAACATTTCCAGCTACATGGTTAGAGCAACCTGAATCAATATAGAACAAATGATCATCATTGATACCAGATTTTGATGTCATGTTCATGATCAACAAGGAATCATCTTGATCCTCTGCATAATTGTTGTAATCCTTCCTATTTCTATATCCACCTTGATAGTTGACATTGTGATTGTAGTTGTTGTTGTAACTATTGTTGTAGCCATGGTAGCCTTGAGATTGATTGAATCTTCCTCTGCCTTGAGAGTATCCTCCTCTTTGGTGACCTCTTCCTCTTTGGTTCTTGTAATTTTTGTAGCATTCATCTGTAGTGTGGTTAGACAAACCACAAATATTGCATGGAGATTGATTGTAGGGTCTCCCCCTACCTGACTTACCTCCTCTGCCCCTACCTCTAGATGATCTACCTCTCCCTGCATAGTTTGCTTGGGAGGTAGAGCCTTCTTCATCAACCTTCTTGCTTTTACCCTTGTCTTTAGTCTTCTTATCAGTATATAGGGCAGAGGGATTGTTACCTTTTGATTGCTCTCCATTCTTTGTGATCTTTGCTTCATGTGTAAAGAGTTGTCCAATCAGAGTTGTTAGATCAGGTGCTTGGATGTCCATATACAAGTCCATTGCTGTGGTAAAGCTCTCCCATTTGTCATCTGCCTTTAGTCCATTGATCACTTGTCTGACTATCTGCTCTTCCTCAATTTCTTCTCCAACACTTGCAAGTTGATCTGCAATGTCTTTGACTTTGGTGACAAAATCTGAGACACATTGTTTTGATTGCTTCCTAAGAGTTGTAAACTCAATCCATAGCTGATTCTTTCTGGCCCTTGTGCTTGATGAAAAATATGTTGACAAGGTTTCCCAAGTCTCTTGGGAAGTCTTACAATTCCTTATATGAGGTAGAAGGAAATCAGAAATAGAGTTTAGAAGATATGACCTTGCCAAAGCATCTTTTGCACACCATTGGTTGAGCCTCTCATGTTCATCCTTTGTAGGTAGGCCTCTGGTCTTGAATGAGGGCAACTCCTCATCTCCTGATATGTATCCATACAAGCTTCTCCCTTGTAGATAGGTCTTCATTCTCAATGACCAAGCCTGGTAATTATTTCTATCCAATTTGTCAATGAAGGAAGGGAAACCATCACCCATGATTACCTTATTAGCTCTGATACCACTATTGGATGTGATGGCTGGATGCAATCAGAAGATCAAGCTGGTGCTGCAAATCCTGCTTCACACCTGCCCTCCTTTGACTCCAGATATGCTTAGTAGACTCCTTGAGCTTCCAAATGACACCAAAATATGCTATATGTACTTTGGAAATGAGTTGAGTAATGATTGGATCAAAACAGACTACTTGTGATTTCAAGAATCCTGAAAAACTTGCTATATTGGTACTGACACCTGCTCAGAGTTATGCTCAGTGTGACCAGCACACTTAAATATGATCTAATTGCTTTTGGACATATTCAATTAGCTTAACAAGCTTTCATTTGCAATTGAAATGAGAGGAAATGACAAACCACACTCTGAGAAATCAATTTAGCAAACTTAGGTGTACCCCCGACTTTTTAGGAGACTTACAGTCACAGACCAGTGAGCACCCCGACTGAGATTTCTCTGTGATGGTAGATCCAATGGCCTTGAAAATTTGTAGAAGTATAGTAGACTTTGAGCTGAATCCAATGCACTTTGAATAATCCAATTTGGTTCAGTAGATCTTGAGATATGCTCCTTTGAAGTTGACAGAGTTGGAGGTAGTCACTCAGAGAAAACAGAGACTATGAATATATGTATATTGATTAAATCTAATGATTGTACATTCCCATTGACATGTAATGTGATGTTCAATGGTACTCAGAGGTGTAGGCTATGGTGTAGCTCACACACACTTAATGATTGGCTCAGAATTGCCTTGGGAGGAGTGAAGATGCCCGCGACTTTTGACTTGTAGATTATATAGAGATTGAGTGAGATTTTTGAATTTCAAAATCATGTCAATCTCCTAGAATCTTGTACCTAAAAATGAATGAGATATTCTCTCAATCATTCACCTACTCATTCAATCAAATTTTCCACGACTTTCTCTGTTAGGTGTGATTACATGAGTGGTTAAAGTCACATAGACTTTTACATGAGATAAAAGGTAAGAATCAATAAGACTAGGTTCCTATGGTTATTGATTCTTGTACATATATCCTTCAAGGTCCAAGCTTTATGTAAATTCTTCAAAGTTGATATCCAAGCCAAGTCTTCCAAAGCTTCCAATGTTCCAAGCCAATGTGTGTAGGCTTGTTTTGCACCAACAGGTATACCCCTCAAAACAATGGGGTAGCAGAGAGAAAGAACAGACACATAGGAGAGGTAGCAAAGTGTATGCTCAACAAAATGAATATGTCGCATTCTTATTGGGGAGAGGCTACATATACAACCACATACATCATGAATAGATGTACTACATCAGGTATACATCATTTAACTCCTGAGGAAGCATGGAGTGAAAGAAATCCTTGCGTTTCACATCTTAGAAATTTTGGTTGTATATGCTATGTACATGTACCTCAAGAATCGAGGTCAAAGTTAGATGCCAAATATGAGAGGTGTATCTTTTTGGGATATTCTATGGAACAAAAGGGGGTATAAATGCTATAATCCCATCACCAAGGAGTTGAAGGTAAGTAGGGATGTTGTCTTTGATGACTTTAAGCCTTGGTATGCATGCAGGAGTCCATTGTAGGTTGAAGAGATAGTTGAGACAGATAAGAAGAATGATGATAGAGTTCAAGAAAGCATGGATTTAAGTGGTCCAAGCAACTCATCCAACACAAGGACACCTTGACCATGGAGTGGATGTGTTAGGGAAAGAGAGAACAACTCTAAAGAAAGCAAAGTCAAAGAGAAGATTGCGGTTGAAGAAGGAAGCTATCTGGATGAGATCATGTTGGAAGATGAAGAGATTGAAGAAATCCAAATCTGAGGAGTGGCAAAACAAAGAAAGAAGATGGCAACCACACCTAAAGGAAGTGAAAAAAGGTCCTATAGAGTGAGATAACTTGTTCAAAGGTTAACATATGATAATTTTATTGCAAAGCAATATGCATACATGACTTAGGTAATCAATGACAAAGAACCAACTCTTACAAAGAAGCTAAGGATTGCAAGGAATGGCCAGAGGCAATGAAGGAAGAGCTCAAGGCACTTGATGAGAACCATAATTGAAGCTTGGAGCTTCTCTCAAAACTATGGGATAGATTACAATGAAACCTTCAGCCCTGTATCCAAGATTCCAACAATTAGGATTTTGATTGTAATGGCCACATCAAAGAAATGGAGGTTATTGTTGAGTTAGTCAAAGTGATCAAAGTTAAAGTAGTCAAAGTCAAAATGGTCAAAGTCAAAGTGGTCAACTACAGAGCTCATCAAAGGTCCAAGTGATGTCATTACAAGCGATGCACACATGGTGCAAAAGTGCAAAGTGGTGCATAGGTGGTGCACAAATGATCGAGAACAAAGGTGCACTGATAGTGAACAAACAATTGTTTACAATAGTTTCATTGAGAAGTTGAATGCAAGTTGTAGATTGTCTTTCTCTAAGGTTTTCAAGGGTTTTAAAGTGTTTGGAAGGTTTAGGTGAACCCTCCATTAGGCACACATGTGGAAGACATAAAGACAAAAGTGAAGATATATGAAGAGGAAGCGGTACACAAAAGTGTATATATGGCCCCCAGTTAAAATTTGATTTTTTTATGAAAATCACTATAGGGAAAAATAGGGAGTCATTGGTTGTACACATTTTTAGACATTCTTGGGACATCAAAGTGAACACCAATATACTCTATCAGTTAGGAGCGGCATACGTAAATGAATCGATACACAAAGCATGGGCATTATTCTTGGTGTTAGACTAAGCAAAGGAAAACATGGTCTAGAGGAGAGAGAGCAAGAGACACTCAATAGGAATTCGACACAGAGAAGCAAGTGAGAGCAAAGTGCACAAGAAGTGCAATCTAGTGTGTAGTAGAAAATAGTAAGCAAGGCATCAAGGTGGCACAAGGTACCATTGAAGAGGTGTGCGCATCGACAAAAGGTATCCCTCCCTCCTACCCTATTGAAAGCTTGAGTGCAAGGTGTGCACAAGAGCAAGCTCCTAGAGAAGGTGGAGGTGTGGTGCAGAGAAGGTTGGCGGCATAAGGAACTTTGGGTATCTTGTAACCTTATGTGTGTGTGTACTCTTTGAGATTGAGCACTCCGCACAAAGAACAATTGGTCTTGTTCTATACATCATCATTGTATTTTCTATTTGTAATCAATATACAAAAGCTTTTGGTGTCTGTCTTTCACTTTTTCTTCTTCTTCCTTCTCCTAAAAATATTCAAGTCTCTTTCTGCACAAGAATCCCCCAACAAAAAGCAAGGATACCGACAATGCTGGTCTGAGAGGTAATCTTTCTTTTACTTGGATTTCTCTTAGCCTAAGATGGAGAATGAGCAGCTCATGACCGCAACCCGGTCTCAAACTTTGAGGGTCCCTTGTAAGGCAACAAGAAGAAAAGATATTCGAAGGTCAAGAAGCCCTCTGTCATCAACATCATCACTAAGACATATGGAAGCTCAAGTAGACTTAGAAACTCTACTTTCCAGGCTAAATATCAAATTTCCATCTTTTAAGCGATTAGGAGAAGAATACTCAGATGAACATATTAGAATACTTTTGGCCTTATGCAAGACAAGGGGTCTAATGTGAAGGGAATATGCATTTTTAAATCTTTTCCTATCAACATTGGAAGGGTTAGTAGATAAATGGTTTAGTCATTTTGCTGATAATCATTTCACTACATGGGACTTAATGAAGGAAGCTTTTAAAACACAATTCCAACAAGGGAACATAGTTGAGAATATTATTGAAGAGTTTGAAAATCTATGACTAGGTCTTGGGGAGATTCCAGAATTTGTCACCAAAGCCAAGGCATTGATGGCCAAATTAGCAGACCCTCCCCATGACTTCTTCATCAAGAAGTGGCCGGCTAAACCACTTCCAATCTCAACATAGTGTAAAATTAAAGAGTTAGTGCTACCTACATCAACAATTGAAGAGTTCACTAATACAGCCACAAGATTCGAGCAGATTAGGCATCAATATGGGACAAGCTCTTCTAGTCTATCATACTTTGTAGAATCTGAGGACCCAATAATTCAATTAAGGAAGGAACTTGAGAGCTTGAAATGGAACAAACCCCACAAAGAGGAGGAAAGTGCAATAACTCGGCTAAGGTGAGAAATTGAGGCCTTAAAGCTACAGAAAGAAGAGAAATCCAAAGCAGAGGAGTTGGCATAACTTCGACAGGAGCTATAGGAACTCCGGGGAGGTGGCATCAAAAGTGGACTTTGATGCACCATGTGTAGCAAACAAGGACATGTGGTAAGTGATTGCCCTCTCTTATGTGTTACTTGCCAAGTATGCAGGAAAGCTGGTCATGAGGCCGAAGAATGTCAGTGAAGAGGGATGCCTGCACAAACATATTGGGCACAAGGAGGAGCCCAACCACCAACTAATGTGATGGTGGCTGCACCTAGTCAATGTAACTCTTACAACCATCAACATAGGGATAACTTTGGAAATGGGCCAAGGAGGCCAATTATTTATTTCAAATGTGGAGAATGTGGGAATTACCAAAGCAGGTGCACTCTACCACAAAATACCCCTCCTTGCAGGAACTGCCGAGAGGCTAGGGATCATTATACTAATTGTTGTCCAAAGAACCAAGCATCCACATCTAGGCCTCACATTCAAATGATCTGCATGAATAAAGAAAAAGTTATAGAACCATGCATTTAGCAAGGATCATGAGAAGTTTGAACAGTCAAATAGAGCCCATGCTCTTAAGGAATCTGAAGCTTCATGACTACTCAAATCAATTAAAAAGGAGGTCATTATTTTTTATTTAATAAATATGGATGCAAAATTCAGGTAAGAGGTCTTGTAGATCATTGATGAGGCCTCAACAACTTTAGTGGCAAAGAGTGCTGCTTTGAGTAAGGATAAAATGGTAGGGGAATCCTGTTGGAAATTTAGTAGGCCCATAGCTCATATCACACGTCCACGGTTCCATAGGTTCAGCATATACAACATAGAATCTAGCAATCTTCCAATATTGACAAAACATGAACATATCACATTTAATCATACAAATGATGAGACAAAGATAGAGAGAGACTAGACAACATGTGTAAAGTGTTACGTAAGCCAAGGTTTACTCACACTATCATATATACCAATGTTCAATGTACAACGTGGGAGCAAAACCCTCAACCACTCTATGTGAACAGAAATAGATGGATGAGTGAATTTATAAATGTAACAAACATATTCAAATGTATGGACATAAATCTGAATATATATGAGATGTGTGACCTGATAGGTTGTAGAAGAGTGAATATGAGTGACTGAAAGAGGAGAATCAGTCTAAAACTGATAATCAACAAAGCCTCATCTAACCTCAAGCTATGGAAGACCCTAAGTTAGATACGTGTGTGAAAAGATCACATACTTAAAAAGTAGCAAAGAATGCTAACAAGTTTCCTACCGGAAATCCTCAAACTCATATGAGCATATCTTCTCTAACACCTCATCCAAATATGCATAAAGTATACATGTACTGATTCTCTTGTTCCTATGCCCAATAGGACTCCTCCTGATATGGATGTTACTGCCTCCATAAACTTCAAGTAGTACCTGTGTGAATAAAGAGAATATGTACCTGAATACTTAACATAAGATGTAAATCTTATGTTAACCACCATCCAATGTCTTTGAAGTAAACTGAAATCTTCATGTAGAAGATGATCTTCAAATACTCCATGTAGATGGCCGATCCTCACCATCAAGCTGCTAATGACCAAGTCCTCTCCATGAACAAGAGATAACCTCTTCTCCATGAGCAAGAGTGTGAGCTCACTCTTCTTCTCCAAGAAGAACTCCATAGCCGCTCCTCAACATGCTTCAAGTTCGCACCATGGCTGCCCCATGTGCTAGATGAAACACCACCTCTATTGAGGTTCAAGCTCTCCAAAGCTTGTGTTGAAATTGGTGAAGGATGCAAGATAATGAGACAAGATCTTCTTATATAGTAGAGCTTCCTTGTAATAAAGCACTCCCAAAAGCAAAAGACTATGATCGCTCTCGAATAAAGCTTATAATAGAAAATCGTGTCGCCGTTTATGGTCCATGTTCGTGTTTTAAATAAATCAAAAACAAAAGCTCTTTCGTGCTACGCCGTTCCCAGGAATCGAACTTGCATCGGCAGGTTGAGAAGCTTTTCACCTAGCCAAGAGCGCTGGGCGCTTTTGTTGTAGAAGGTCCTATAAAACAAGCATATTATGTTTTCAGTGCCGGACACTTTTGACCAATAGGAACATTGTTTTCCAACAATCCCCCCTACAATGTCATATTGGTACAAACTGAACTGGATCTGCAAACTTCTGTTAACAGAGAAGTTGGTGCCTCCCTGCAACAGGAAGAAGAGAGAGAAAGAGACGGAGTCGATGTCGCTATAGCTACAAACAGAATTGAAACACAGAAATATCATGTATTCTTAGGGCACGAATTCCAAGAACGTTCCAAATACAAGAACTAGCTCAAAACTAATCTAAAGAAAAACGTCAAAGGCCATTCTTGGCGACGCAAAACAAAGAGAGGTCTTTCATTAGAAAATTGCCATATTTATACAAATGAAGGTGGCCTTTAAGGCTCTTCCCACTCAATCTCTATCTCACCCTCCAATCCAACCTTAGTACATAAATGAAGATGTGCCCTTGACACTGGCACGCACGGTGGACTTGAACTACCACATCCCTTGATAAGTGATAGCCCCCTCAACAAGATGAAAATTACATGGAAACCATTTATAGGCTGGGAACCTTTATCATGTCATACAACCAAAGGAACACACCTAATCTTGAAGAGAGTTTCAATCTACGAGCCTCCACATCACTCATGCCTGAGGACACTGGTTCCATCACACTCACCAAGATCAAATGCATCAAGTGAAGTCCTCACATCAAGGCCAAAACATATCCAAACAAAGTCCAAAAATAAGAACCCAACCCATATATAATCTCCATGTACATTTTCATAATGCTAAAGTGGTAGCACCGTTCTTGGAATGGAATAGTCCAACTCCATGTACATAACCAATGTAAGAGCAACCTGTCAATCCAAAGTTATATGTGCACACATAATTATGATCTACCCTTATGAACAATACTTGCAAACCAAAGTGCATGGTTAGACCATGGTATGGAATGCAAGTAGGGCTCATAACATGTCCAGAACCATAAGCAATGTGCAATGCAAAGCATAGTGCCTGGAACCAAATCCAAGATATGCAAATACACTACACAAAACTCATAGTCTGCCCACCTATATGAACAAAAGTGATGTACAACATAAGGATGATCGTCAACATGATTATAAATGTAAACTCAAAGGACTTGATTGGCTCCAGGATTCTTTATCTGTGGCTCTACTTCAATGTTCCTCCATTGCTCCATTTATCTTTGATCTTCAATCTAGTTTTGCTGAGCATGTGATGCATAAGATAAAATACTTCCACAATCATCACGTATTCACTGAAATAAATGAGCTCATATGGGATAGAAATTGACACTTTTAACGCATTTAGAACACAGGGACATAATTTACATAACACATCACTCCTCCAAGGTCCGTACGAAACACACTTCCCAAAACATATGGAACCCCACACAATATCGAATAACATTCCCATATATGGGCACATAACAAGTAGGCTACTAGCGGGAGCTCATAAATACATTACGTTCATCCTAAATCCATTGCATGAGAGGGAAAAATATATAATAGGCAAGGCAGACAATTAAAAAGGTGCACATTTCCAGTAAAACTGCATCGGGATAGTAATACAAACATCCCCATGGAACCTTTTAAAATAGCAAAACGAAGAAAGAGCTGTTGTCCATGATTGCATAAGAGGAACAAAGGAGCGCTCAGCACAGTCCAGATACGCAATTTGAAGCGAAGAACGAAATAGAGTGAAAGTTGTGTGTTTCCAATCAATGAACATCGTCGAGTCCAGAGCTACTAAACTTGCGAAGCAGCATCAAAAATTCAGAAACATTCAACAATCATATGGGGTCGTGTGCAGAGAATCCACAAAATGTCCGCATCCCTATGCCATATGCATAATGCAACCATATGTGTACAATCATTATGTCGCCATAGGTGGTTATTCCATCCGTTGAAGTTGAATCGCCCGAGAAGCATCCATAGCAATAGTAATGCACATTAGAATAAGCGCATATTTCCTCGGTTGTACCCCATGCTAGAGAATCGCGCTAATCACAGAGACATAACAGAAAAATAATCAACCATATACGAATGGGCCACATATTCATACGCGCAAGTCCACCGATTCATATGCCCAAGTCAAAACTCGATACATCAATGCAAAAAAAACAAAATCTGAATATTCTGACTCAGAATCAAGACAGAGTTATGCAAGAAATGTATGCGCCTTCATCATCTACGCCAGACTACGCAAGAGCGCAATTATCATCTGCATGCAGGACAGCTGGTAGAGCTATAGGGGGGTAGTCCGTAGACGGTGCCAAGTGTTAACAGAGAAGTTGGTGCCTCCCTACAACAGAAAGAAGAGAGAAAAAGAGACAGAGTCTACATCGCCATAGCTACAAACAGAATTGAAACACAGAAATATCACGTATTCTTAGGGCACGAATTCCAAGAACGTTCCAAATACAAGAACTAGCTCAAAACTAATCTAAAGAAAAACGTCGAAGGCCATTCTTGGCGACGCAAAACAAAGAGAGGTCTTTCATTAGAAAATTGCCATATTTATACAAATGAAGGTGGCCTTCAAGGCTCTTCCCACTCAATCTCTATCTCACCCTCCAATCCAACCTTAGTACATAAATGAAGATGTGCCCTTGACACTTCAAAGCTGCAAACTTGTACTCCCAAATTGACCTTCAAACCTTTTCTTCAAAAAGTCTTCTTCAAAATTGAATTTGACTTTCCTTCAAAAAATCTGAACTTGCTGAACATGAACCATATTACTTGAGAAAATATGCAAACTAGATATCCAATAGTGTACACATCAAGCAATCACTGTTTGACAACAAATATAGCATGAATTGTCTTCGAACTTGCTATCTCCTGTTTTAAAAAACCTGAAAACATACACTAGGATCCATATATTTGCATTTACCTTCCAAAAAGGTTTCTCAACATACTTCTGCTGCGTCATGTAAATACACTAAATAAAATCAGGAAGTGAATCCTGGAACCTATGACTGACAACTCACAACTTAGTGTATTATGAACATTGCTGGTTCATCTCTGACTACTCAAGTCAAATCAACTCAACTCAATTGAAATGAACTGAAATCAACTGAAATCAACTGAAATATGAGTCTCATAAAAAAAATCTATGATGTCATCATGTCATCATCCTTGTTCTATCTGTAAGTCTTTCATACCTCTTTCCTTTAGAACCTGGTATAAACATAAATGTGCGCACTTCTAAAACATACCTCTCTGAAATATCAAGCTTCTCTTCAATAGAATTTTGGAACCTTCTCTTGAACAGGAACATCCTAACAGGAACTTTCTCCAAACATTCTTCTTCTTCCTTCTTCTTTCAAAGCTGGAACATAAAGAGAACTTGACAAAGGAAATGTAGAATACCTGAAATAGGAATATCATTCTTTCACATATGACTGAAAATAAGTCTTCATGTTTTATCACCCCCCTAGATGACTTAACACTAGTATCGAGTATTCTTCAAATATATCAGACTTTATGAAATCTGGAACGTCTTCCTTCATAAATCTGATCTTCAGTGATCAATACCTGTATCTGAAACAAAATCTCTGAACCCTTTTTATTAGCACTGTACACATGCCAGTAGCTTTCCATGTCATTCCTCAGCTTTCCAAATTGTAGAATAAGGTTAGTTGAACCTAACATAACAAAACCTTGTTGAAAGCTTTATAGGATTCAGAACCTTTTGTAACATAACAAGCATCTTCTTCTATTCCTCTACAACACAAATCTAATAGAACCTGAATATTTGACTTACTTCTTCCAATGCTAAGAACTTAAAAAAACAAAGGATAAACAACTGATCATAAATACTCAAGATCTTTCATGATCATTCAAGAACATTCAAGATCAATGATCTCTCCTATGTGGAATCTGCTCTCATCAAACCTTCATGACTGAATGTTTGATTTGTTTACCTGAATGTCTCCAAGTGTCCATGCTTCTTAGAAAGTTGTAAGACTTTTCTTCAAACAAATCCTTTCCAAGAATTTGCAACTCCTACTTGAAATATAAGTGGACAAACTTCTCACCTTGAGAACTCCAAAAGCTACAAGTTGATACTTCATATCTTTCATATTTTACCCGGGTGAAATGTGACAGTACCTGCTTGACTTTCTTTTGGCTAACTCCACTTCTCAATCAAGTGATATGATATGATGGAACACCTTTTTGAATACAAACATGTATCCAAAAGTCTAGACAATCATAGAAAGTAGATTCTCCATTGACTTGTACATCAACAATTTGAATTTTTTGAAGTTTTCTGAAAATACTGATTATGAGGTAACCTTTTCCAAACATAAAACCTCAACCCAAGTCTTCAACATCTGCTACAAAAAACTCTTTTACCTTAAGAGTTAGATAAAGAAGAAGTATACTTCTCTACAACTTGTCATATACCAAGTAGCTTTGTATTGACACTCCAAGAATTCTTTGAGGGAACATATAAGCTGCCCGCTCAAAAGCTTCAACTAAAACATAACTCATACATATATGAGTCAAAACATATATCTACTATTTTTGTTTCTCTCAATGAAATTCTTTGTCAAATCTACTAAATCATGACCAAGTGTAATGCAAAACAAGAAACTGCTTCTTCTTTAGACTTTCTTCACAAGATGTTCTCGTAGACTTGTCTTTGGATGTAGAGGATAAAATAGGAAAAGTATATGGAAAGTATATGAGAAAAGGAAGCCTTACTTTTCTTTTGGAAATGATGGACTTTCTGTTTCTACATCTTTCTTCCACCTGATGATGATGTTGACATCTTCAAACTTCTCTTCCATACCTTTTGTTCTCTTCATCTTGAAGTAGCAAACACTCTTGACTTCTTCAAATGAATTCTTTCTCTTCCTCTAGTACTAAGAGTAAGAGACAAAACAAACATGGTATACAAATGGAAGTGAATATAGAAACATGTTTTATCGTCTCCTCATATCTCTGAATCAAAATTCTGCTTCAAATGTCTGAAATGACTAAATTCACCAACCTTTTGTATGAATGATGAATTACCTTTCTAGAGTTACCTCTCCATATCACATTTGTACCTTGATATCCAACCAACTTACAACACAAAATTGGCTGAAAACAAAAAACTCATCCCATCTCCAAATTTGTCTTTTTAGATAAGCTTTTCTTGTCATAAAAGAGATCTCTCAAAACTCTCTAGAAAAACCTCTAGATACCTGTTTTGATGTAGCTAATGCTTTAACTTTCAAAAGACTGAAAGTGTATAAAAGCACTCCTTGAATCCTTCAAATCTCTTCATAACTGCTCTCTAAGATATGACCTGCAAATGATAATCTGATAGTAGAAACTGATACCTGTGATTTGATGTTGATCTGATTCCTTCATCTTCTCTAAACCATTGTTCTTCCTTGAATTTGAAGTAGTCTTCTCTTCATCAAGTCTGTGTCTTAATATAATACTTCTGTAAAGTATTTGCATACTCTTCCAAAAATATTCGACTGCTAACAGATCATCAACTTCATACTCCACACTGATGAATACACATGTGAATGAATTGTCTAATTCTCAAATCTCTACTCATCTAGATTAAGTGTGTATGTCAAATGTAAAATATTAGAAGATGCTCTTAAATCATATGTTGTAAACCTGGAAGTCTGGAAACCTGAGAATATGAATGAGCCTGAATGCATTGATGCCAAAGTCCTAAAGCTCTGAAACCAAAACCTTAGTGCTCTGATACCAAATGTTGGAAATTTAGTAGGCCCATAGCTCATATCACACGTCCACGGTTCCATAGGTCCAACATACACAACATAGAATCTAGCAATCTTCCAATATTGACCAAACATGAACATATCACATTTAATCATACAAATGATGAAACAAAGATAGAGAGAGACTAGACAACATGTGTAAAGTGTTATGTAAGCCAAGGCTTACTCACACTATCATATATACCAATGTTCAATGTACAACATGGGAGCAAAACTCTCAACCACTCTATGTGAACATAAATAGATGGATGAGTGAATGTATGAATGTAACAAACATATTCAAATGTATGGACATAAATCTGAATATATATGAGATGTGTGACCTGATAAGTTGTAGAAGAGTGAATATGAGTGACCGAAAGAGGAGAATCAGTCTAAAACTGATAATCAACAAACCCTCATCTAACCTTAGGCTATGGAAGACCCTAAGTTAGATACGTGTGTGAAAAGATCACATAATTAAAAAGTAGCAAAGAATGTTAACAAGTTTGCTACCGAAAATCCTCAAATTCATATGAACATATCTTCTCTAACACCTCATCCAAATATGCATAAAGCATACATGTACTGATTCTCTTGTACCATGCCGAATAGGAGTCCTCCTGATATGGATGTTACTACCTCCATAAACTTCAAGTAGTACCTGCATGCATAAAGAGAATATGTACCTGAATACTTAACATAAGATGTAAATCTTATGTTAACCACCATCCAATGTCTTTGAAGTAAACCAAAATCTTCATGTAGAAGATGATCTTCAAATACTCCATGTAGATGGCTGATCCTCACCATCAAGCTTCTAATGACCAAGTCCTCTCCATGAACAAGAGATAACCTCTTCTCCATGAGCAAGAGCATGAGCACACTCTTCTTCTCCAAGTAGAACTCCATAGCTGCTCCTCAACATGCTTCAAGTTAGCACCATGGCTGCCCATGTGCTAGACGAAACACCACCTCTATTGAGGTTCAAGCTCTCCAAAGCTTGTGTTGAAATCGATGAAGGATGCAAGATAATGAGATAATCTCTTCTTATATAGTAGAGCTTCCTTGTAATAAAGCACTCCCAAAAGCAAAAGACTACGATCGCTCTCGAATAAAGCTTATAATAGAAAATCATGTCGACGTTTATGGTCCATGTCCATGTTTTTAATAAAGCAAAAACAAAAGCTCTTCCACGCTGTGCCGTTCCCAGGAATTGAACTTGCGTCGGCAGGTTGAGAGGCTTTTGGCCTAGCCAAGAGTGCTGGGCGCTTTTGTTGTAGAAGGTCCTATAAAACTTGCATATTATGCTTTCAGTGTTGGACACTTTTGACCAATAGGAACATTGTTTTCCAACAAATCCCACCTCATAGATTATAAGAGCCCACGTCTAATAGTCAATATCAGAAGACGTGAGTTACAAAAAGTTATTGTGGATGGTGGTTCTGGCATTAACTTGATGCCTAAACATACCATGAAAAAGCTTGGACTCTAGCCTTCAAGACCTGCGAACTTCACTGTAACATTGGTAGACCAAAGCATAGTAAGAACTATAGGAGTGGTCCCTGGAGTCCCCGTGGAGATATAGGTAACATCTTCAACTTGGATTTTGTTGCCTTAAGGCTACCACATGTAGATGGAAGTTTCCTATTTTTGATTGGGAGACCTTGGTTAAGGCATGCCAATGTGCTGCATGATTGGGGCAAGGACACTATGTGGGTAAAGCAAGAAGGAAAATCGCTACAACACATATTTTTAGAAGGAGGACCAGACAACCAAAGAAATACCAACATGATGTAGAAAATTGGTCTTTGTATGGAAAAAGATATGTTGGGAAACCCAGAGGCTGATTTATATGAAGAAGAAGACATGTTAGCTTTGCTACATGGAGAAGACTCATCTTCCTGCTACAGAATTTTTCCAAACAACTCAAGGAGAGAGGAAGTCTATGAAGGAAAAGAGGATATTATTCAGGTTATTGATTTGGGTGAGCTAGTCACAGGCCATAAAAGAAAGAAGAAAAGACATAAGCTTAAGTGCAACATTGATGAAGTTGCCTCAAACCCTACATCAATGGCCACTTTTTATGGATAATGTTATGATAATTTTTATGGAAGCAAGTGTAGGGCTTTACAAGGATGTGGAAGGAGTACCTCTAGGTCTTTTGAAACACCGGATTCCATTGGTTGAAGAAGCTAGAATGTTAGAGGGAAATGTTACAAACCAATTCAAAAAGTAGCTAAAACAGAGAAACAAAAGATGGAGTATGCTGGAAATATTATTACAATGAAGGATTCACGGTGGACTTATCAGATGGTCAGTGCACCCAAAAGGAAGACAATTAGAGACTCTAGAGGGCAAAGAGCATACATTGCTTATCAATTCAGCCTCAAGGCCTATCATCAGCAAAAGTAAAGCTTTCTCGATCACCTGGAACTTGCAAAATATGTCAAAGTTGTACATAGCCTTCTCGTACCATTTTTTTTTGCTTAAGTTTTATTAGTTTTCATGAAATTTCATGCTTTCTCTTTGAGTTTTTATGCAATTTAGAAACCATTTCATAGATCTTTTCATGAACACTTTGTTTGTAGATTTCTAGGGATTTTTAAATATTTTTTAGAAAATTTTTTTGATTTTTTTAATATTTTAACTTTTTTCAATGTTAATTTTCTTGATAAAATAGAAGAAAAAGGGAACCTCTCTGTGGTTTTGGATATGAAAGATGTTTTAGAAGCTAACATAATTATTTGAGAAAATTTTTGGATTTTTGTGGATTTTTTTGGATTTTATTTGGATTTTTTGTCTATTTTTTAGATATTTAAAAAAAAAGTTGCCCCCCTCGGCTTTCATTTTTATTTAAAAAACCTTCTCTCCCTACCTCTCTCTATCTTCTCTCTTTATCTCTCTCTACCTCTCTCTATCTTCTCTCTCTACCTCTCTCTATATTCTCTCTCTACCTCTCTCTATGTTCTCTCTCTACCTCTCTCTATCTTTTCTCTCTACCTCTCTCTATCTTCTCTCTCTACCTCTCTATACCTCTCTCTACTCCCCCTCTACCTTCTCTCTAACCCCTCGCTCCCTTGCCCCCCTCACGCACCATAGGATAAGTTTCATCCTATGGTGTGGTTAACTATTTTTTTTATTTTTATTGGGAAAATATTTTTGGCTCTAGATTGTGCTTTGGATGGCCATTTGTTTCAAATTTAGGGTCAATTTCATGTTACTTGATACTATTGGACTCAATTTTTGCAATCAATATACTAAAATCCACTTTTCTCTTACTGTTGTTCCAAAATTTGCATGTTTTGTGCACATTTAACATGTGTTTTTATTCTGCACGTGGTCCACATGGTCTATTCTACTTGGTAACCACACGTGGTCAATGTGGTTACCAAGTAGTAGCATCTGTAGAAATCTGGTTTAGGCAATGGATCACTAAAGTATTCAGTGAAGCCAGCTCTAGCCCAAACGTGCTTTAAGTCTTCGATATTCTAGAGCACTTCAAATTCTCTGGAGAAGAACTGATACTTGCCTCACTTACTATTGTCAAAAGTCAAATTGGCATCAAAAATAAAATTTGCATGTGCCAAAGGTCCCGCTAAACCTTTAAACCAATGAGAATTATGGTGAACTTTTTCAGTATATCCCCTAGGAGGATCATCAATCGACATAGGTCCTGGGAATCCTTGAAATTCGGGGGGTTGTGCCGTCAGATGGGGCTCAGCAGTAATTCACCAATATTAACCATCGGTACACTGGAGCCAGCTTCAGACGGTCCTTTTTCTGTCTGCATGATGGGTGATGCGAATATGGAGAAGATCTGCTACAAAAGATTAGCACATTAGTATGAAAATTAATCATGATCCCATTAAACTGAGACCGCAATCCCTTTCCATAACCGATGTGTAACCCGTGTAGCCGAGTGTTGTGAGGTGGTTTATGGAATGATTTGTGCAAAACTAATGCACGTCTCTAGACTCCTACGTGCTTCAGATAGTGCATACATTGCTTGATGAGATTGTTATTACAAGTGATAGTGGGTTATAGTGTGTGAATTTGTACAAAGTTCAATGTTGGGTGATTTATTACAAGGATGGAGATTAGTAGGGATGGGAGTTATGTTAGACAACGGGTTTTGAGGAGACATTTGGATACGTTTCGGTATCCATTTCCTAAGGGTTGCTGAGGGGGTGGTATGTTTCTACTGGGGGACAAAAGATGATATTGGATGTGGTGGTGTTGAGGGGTGAAGAGATTTCTGAGGGTTATATATTACATGGCTGGAGTGTTGAGCTATAATACATTGTTTGGGTACCCATATCTGCGTGGGTATGGGTCGATTTGTAAGGTACTTCTTTGCGATCCAAATCTATTGACTGTTTGTACTTGTAGAAGAAGGTGGAGGAGATGTTGGATATTGACTCTGCTTCTGCCTTAACTTCTTCTTGTCCTTGTCTGCATTGCTGCAAATTGTTGCTGGTTTCTGTCCTTTTCGCACCCATATTTGTTTCATGCCTCTTGCTTTGTGATGCTGATATTGTTGCTTTCTTTCTTGTGTCATCTAATATTGTTTCCGGTCTGGGTTCCTTCGTTGTGGTTGACTCCTTCGTGGTTGAGGTTGAGAGGTCGGATGGACACTATGCTTTGGAAAAGAAGGGAGGTCCAACACTTGTGCAACTTGCCCATTAGGAAGTGCTTCGTTTTGTACTATTAATCTAGGCCAGTCCATAGTAAGTGTGGAAGGATGGGCACTACAAGGTGTTTTGCCCATGTGGTTACTGATGCAGTCCACCTGACCGCTGATGAAACCCACCTGACTGTTGCTGGAAGACCGAGGGAAAATCTCCTAACATCCTTGCATCTGACAACTATCCATCGCCAAGCTCTCATGGGTTGACTTTGGAGGGATCGTGTTTAGCCGAGGGATTTGGCCAAAGATCTTTCGGTCCTCCATCGCATGCGTTTCATATGGTCTAGGATTACATACCTCAGGCGGAGTGCAATTAGGGAAGTCAAGCGGTATCGCTTGTTGTTGGTCTAAGGTTCCAATTTGCAAGGAGCATTGTATAAGATTTAGGTCCACTGAGTGATCGTATAGCCAATCTTGGCCAAGGATTAGGGGTTCTATCAAGTCCTCATCATGGCACACTAGTAGATTCATTGTCATGGTCACATCGTGTATGAGGATAGGAAGGTCCACCTCACCCATGGAAGGGGTTTCCATGCCTCCTAGCCCTATAAGGTATGCCTCAATTGGCCGCATTTCTAATCCTGAGCCCTTATAGTGGGACCATCTAATCGCACTAGTCACAGCACCTGAGTCAATTAAAGCCCTCAGCTCTTGGGAAAGGTTGCCATGCTCTAGCCTGACTGTAATGAATGGTCTCCTATCCACTATGCTAGGATGAGTTCTTGACTTTGCTTGACACATGGACATGGGGTATTTGGGTGTTGTTTCCAAATGGTTATAATGTTCTCTCCCTAGTCCTTGTCTTCTTATCTTCATGCACTTAATGCGTTCTATAGCTTCTGCCTTAGCTTCTGCTCGTATTCTATTTTCTTCCTCCTTACACTTCTTTGCCACCATGAGTCTTCTAAGCATATCCTCAATAAGAGGTTCCTGATAAAGCTTGACTCTACAACCACTAATGTAATTAGGCAATGTGTCTCCTTCTAGGGTGGCTAATTGTACTGCTCCACTTGTCGAGAGTCTGTTAATGATCATAGGTCCATAACCTCGCTTTTCTAATTTCTGTGCATGTTGTTTCAGCGTATATAATAGGACTAAATCTCCTTCTTTTAAGCCTTTATCTTTCACATGTGCATCAAAATAGGCTTTCTGATGCTTCTTTGCTACATATATTCCTGATGCTGCTTTTAGCTTGGTTTCTCATAATCGTTCCAAGTCCATTATTCTTGTTGATAATTCATGGCCAGTCCACTGATGTTCTTGTGCAAGCTTCAGGGTCGGTATCAAGAAGCCCCAAGGAAGCACAACATTCTGACCAAAAACCATCTGAAAGGGAGTTGCATTGAGTACGATCTTGTAGGCCACTCGATATGCCCAAACAGCGTGATGTAACTATTTGTCCCAATCCGAACGTTTGTTGTTCACGAGTTTCGTCAGTACATTACAAAGGATCTTGTTAGTGCTTTCGGCTTGACCATTGGCCTGAGGATGATATGGTGCGGATTTATTGTGAATCACCATAAAATCCTGTAACAAATATTCAATGACTTGGTTTAGAAAGTCAGTTCCTCTATCGCTCACTAACTCTATAGGTAGTCCATATCTTGTAAAGACATTTTCAAATACGAATTTTGCAGTCGTGTGTGCATCATTCTTTTTTGTGGCCCCTGCCTCTACCCATTTGGTAAGATAATCTGTCGCTACAATAATGTATTCAGCATGAGTACCTTTTGCAGGGGGGTTAATGGGTCCTATAAATTTTATACCCCACTTAGAAAATGCACGTCCTCCCACCATGGGTTTCAATGGCATTTCATCTCTGCAAATAGGAAACTCGATTCTCTGGCACACATCACATCTCTTAACATAGGTATGTGCATCCATGTGAAGAGTGGACCACCATAATCCTGCAAAGAGGATGGCTTTGATTATCCTATCAGGGCCAAAATGACCTCCTGCAACACCTTGGTGTGCAGTCTCTAGTACATTCAAATAATCACTTTCATGAACACATTGTCTTAAGTATCCGTCTCCTCCTCATTTGTATAGATTATCGCCAATAAGTGAATAGTCTTGAACTTCTTGCTCTAGACTTCGTTGTCCTGCTAAGGTCATTCCTTGAGGGAATTTTTCCGTCCTCAAGTACGTCACTAAAGGTTCGCTCCATTCTGGTATGAGAGACACGTGATATAACGTAGCATGTTCTACCGGTGGTCTTTCACAACAAACAGGGCATTCTTTACACAACTTGTAGACATTTGCTTCCATGGAAGGCCAATATACTCCTAGTCTATGCAGAGTCTGCAATGTACGATGTCTTGAATGATGTTGCTTTAATGCACCTACATGTGCTAATTGCAACCAACTCGCATGTTCTAAATCATCTACACAATAAGCAAGAATCTTTTGATTATCATGTTTGTGTATACTTCATGCTATTATTTGATATCTTTGTGACTTGGTAATCTCTCCTTCCTTGATCCTTATCCTCGGATTCTTGGGTCCATATGTGAGAATAGGGACTATCAGCTTAGCCCATTCTGGTACTATCTCTAGGTTAAACAAATATGCATCGGCTAATTCGTCTGCTACTCCTTGAGGAGCTTCTCCTATGGTTAATCTTGAGAGGTGGTCAGCTTTAAGGTGTGTCGTTCCCTTCCTGACTAACACTACGAAGTCATACTCCATGAGCAATAGAAACCAACGTATTAGTCATCCGGTATTACATGTCTTATTAACGAAGTACAATAATGCTTGATGATCTGTAAAGAACTTGAACTTGTTTGCCAATAGATAATGCCTGAATTTCTTTACTACGTAGATCATTCATAATCCTTCTCATTCCGTAGTGGTGTAATTTCTTTTTACTGCGTTCAATTTTCTACTCGCATAAGCTATGGGGAGATCTATATTACCTTCATTTGTGGGTTGTGCCAACACACATCCTATGGCATAGTTGGATGCATCCACATGTACATGGAATGGTTTGCTCCAATATGGAGTTGTCAATATAGGTGCTGAGCACAAACGTCGTTTAAGTTCATTGAATGAATTCTCACACTCATCTGTCCATTCAAACTTGGTCAAAAGAGAGTACAATGGCTTAACTAGGATTGCATTCATGTGTATGAATCGTCTGTAATAACCGCAATGACCCATAAATGCCTGTACCTCTTTTACGTTATTTGGTCTAGGTAGATCGGCAATTACTTTGACTTTTTCCTCATCTGTAGAGATTCCGTTCTTTGACACAATGTGTCCTAGAATTTTGCCTTGTCTTACCATGAAGATGCATTTTTCTGGGTTCAAACAAACCTGATATTCTGGACATTTGTCAAATACTTGCCTTAGTTCTGGGATATGACTCTGCCTCATATTTGAATGAGCACATATGTCATCAACATAAACTTCCAAATTCTTGCGTAAGAATTCCTTGAAAACATGACACATGAGTCGCTGGAAAGTGGCAGGTGCATTTGTTAGCCCAAATGGCATCACACGAAATGCAAAAATGCCCCATTTTGTAGAAAAAGCCGTCTTGTGTTGATCCTTTGGAGCAATGGCTACTTGGTTATAGCCTGAGAAACCATCAAGAAAGATGTGAACTTCCTTGCCCGCAACTCTTTCCAATAAATGTTTCGTGATAGGAAGAGGATAACTATCTCTAATTGTGGTGGCATTAACTTTTTTAAGGTTAATACACACACGCAATTTTCCATTCTTCTTGGGCACAACCACAATGGGGGGTACCCATTCGGTATGCAGAATTTCATAAATGAATCCTGCTTCTATCAAACGATCTATTTCTTCTTTAATCTTCGCAGCATAGTTATCATTGTATGTGTATGGTTTCTGTTTCGTCGATTTTGCATATGGAGTCATAGGGATTCTATGGGAGCATACATCCGGGTCTACTCCTTTCAAGTCTTTGTAACTCCAAGTGAACACATCTCGATATTCTCGCAATAGGGCAATTAACCCTTGTTCTTCTTCATTCGTCAAATCATGCCCAATGTATGTACATTTTTCTTCTTCTACTTCTATGGTGACTATGATTTTTTTGGTTTTCTCTCGATTGTCATATACTTCTCCAACATCAGCTTTTCTTTTAGGCATTCTTACCATGATTCGTTTATCTTCTATTTCATACTTCTTGAAATTTTCTGGTACTTCCATTAGTGGTTCTTCTTCTTCTTTTGACATGGTTTCTTTCTTCTTTCTTTTCTTACCTTCACTTTTGACAGTCACTTGTGTGGTTAACCTCACATCATTCATAATTTCTTCGTGTTTCTGAGGGTGAGTTTCTACTTCATAGAAGTATTCCTCATCTGATGCAAAGGGTGGATCCATAATTATTGACTCTAGATCGAAGTCGCTTGCATCCTCAAATGCATCAGTGCTAGGTTCGCATTCTTCAATAAGGAAATCACACATGATTGGCTCTATTATGGAGACTGAAATGTCATAGCCATCCTCGTCACAGTGGGGTGTCCATTGTTCTTCTTTGATGGCTACATCCATTGTTGCTAAAATTTATGCCCAACCATGAGGCTCGAATTCCTCATCTGGAAATACTACAGGTGCGTAAGCTGGGTCTTGAAGGGTTTGTGGATGTTGTTTTGAACCTAAAGTCCTGGCTTCTAACTGTTCTTCCTCTTGTTTGGCTACTTTACACATCCATAGATGAGTATCCTCCTGCAACCATGAGGGATCTTACTCCAATGAGTGTACTGATTCTGTTTCTTCTTTTGTCTTATGGATGGTGTTCCATTGTGTTGGGGGTACATCTCGATGGGAATAGTCTTTAAGATTGAATTTAGTAGTCACTCCTAAATGTTGCAAGTACAAGGAATTAGTTCCCCAATCTTGTACAATTTGCAATTGATGCATGAATGGTCGTCCTAAAATCATCTCGTAAGCATGATTTTTCCCAAAATCACAAATGGCAAAAGTGTGCTCAAAATCCACACCACAAGTGGTGAGAGAAATGCCTTCTAGTAAGCCTAATGGTTTTTTTATATGTCCGTCAGCCATTTGTAGCTTCATCCTGGTGGGTCTTAATGCTGGCTTACCCCAACGTTTCCATAAAGTAGTGGTAGCGATGGCTACTCCAGCTCCTGAATCTAAGATGGCTTTGGTGGTGTAGCCCTGATGAGTTATTGAAAGATAGGTGTTACCTTCCTCTCCCTCACTTACGTCTCTGATTCTTTCTACGGGTATCTCTGGTACCTTCTTGTGTGAACCTATTTGTGAGGGAGTAATAGCAAGCTCAGGGAATTGATTTGCTACATGCTTCCACAATTCGGGTTTAACCTTTAACAATTCCTCTAAAGTGAGATGACACTGTACTTTAATGTTCTTGATAACTTCCGTGTTTCTAGGAATCATTGATTCTTCATTACTCACTAGTATTGTGGGTGCTCTCATGCTAATAGACTTGGCTTCCCAAGGTCCTATGAACTGACGTAATTCTTGCAAAGAATTGGATTCAAAACCTGTGTGTTCACTCAGCTGTTCTTCCTCAGCATCATCGTAGTTAGAGGGAATATCTTGGGGAAATTGCTTCAAGCCGTCTATTTCTTGAATAGGAGGATGGGTCCCTTGTTCTTTTCTCCACTTCTCTTCTTGGATTTCTCTTAGAAATTCGTTTGAATACTTATGTATGGAAGATAGGTTGTCTTCACCCTCTGTATTTGGTACTTGAGACAGGGATGGTGTATTTCTTTCCTATGTCTCTGAAACAATAGGGTTCCTATGCAGATTCTTTTTCCCCTTGCTATCGATCAAGTATTCTAGCCTCTCCATCAGTCCTTGAAAGTGTAATTCCGGTTTTGCCATGTTATTCCAATTAAGATATCGTGAGGCTTCAAACATAGTTTGTGCTAATTCTATCATTTTCATGCAAAGTTTAGTTCTCTCGATTTCTAGCTTTGCTCGTGGGTAGTTCTTACTCATTTCTGCTATCTGGGGTCCTTCTTTTAATCTCGTTTGATACGCACGAAACATCATATTTAAGCTTTCTAGTATGGGTCGGGCTAAAACTGATCCTGATTTCTGAGCTAGGTTCTCTTGATTTGATTCTTGAGAAGTCAATTCTAGAATTTTGGCTCTCCATTCCTTCAAACTTCCTTCCAACTCAATTATCTTTTTACTCCATTTCCTCTTAATTCTTTCTCTCGAATCTTTCCAAGATTTTGTCTTTTTGTTACTAGACTCTCCAACTTCGCTAGTTTCAACTATTTTCTTAGGATTAAGCTGTTGATTCGTAAGAGCACCTGGGCTCTTGTTATGGCTTGGATAGGCACGTGTGTAGGGTTGGATCCATCTATATTGTGTACAATACCTATCACGTTGATCGGTGTCACTTTTGAAGCATTCGTAGGGTTCTTAGGACAATCTTTGATGATATGCTCTTTACCACAATCGGCACAAAAGCCTTGTATGTTATAGTATTGTGACTGTCCTGCTATTGAAGGATGTGGACAATCCTTTATGAAATGATATCCTTGGCACCTAAGGCATGGTCCTCTAGGGCCTTGTGGTCTTTGCTGTCTTAATTGGGGCCACCGATTAGGGTTTGCATACATCACATTAGCATAGTCGGGCTCCCAACTGGGTTCCAATGGTGGGCTATCGTATTCATATGTTTCCACATGTTCGGGTGACTCCGTATAATATGCGGGTGGACTATCTACATGAGTAGAGTCGAACCTGTTAGAGTTAGGGTCACTCTCTGTGATCAGGGGTGAAGAAGGCACTAAATCCCTATTGAGGTTCTCTTCTGCAGCAGCATATTTAACTGAGATGACATTAGCTGGTGGGGGTGGCTGCTGAGATAAAATAGTTTGAGGTCTCTGTTGAGCCTAATAAGGATAGTTTTGAGGATGCCTATAGTAATGAGGCTGAGCATTATATTGACTTTGATATCTACCTGGTTGCGGGTATGCTTGCGAGTAGCTCTATCGTACTACTTGTTTGTTGTAAGGGAGTCCTGAGCCATGTGGTTCGTGTATCGTCTCTCAATTGTACAATATTGGCCACTAGGGTTGGATTGTGGTTGTGTTGCATTGGGACACACATTCGCCATATGATCACCACCACAGGTGTAACAATGCTTGTTTGTTGTTAACCTAGGCATCTGTTTACTTGAAACTCCTAATTTCTGGGCCACTTTTTTTGCTAGGTCCTCTATCGAAGTAGAAAGTTTTGAGGATGCTAGAGATGAACAATTTGAGTCTTTGTAGACCTTTGAGAGTTCCAACTCGTCTCTTGGGTTGTCCTCAATGTCTATACAAACTCTTACACACTGCTCTAACGTTTTGGGTTCCTTCAAGTACACATGGGAGCGTAGTTTAGAGCTCAAGAGGCCATCTAAAAACAATGACACTTGCTTGGACTGCGAGGGTAATTCTTGCATCGGACATCTCTCCACATATTGTCTAAACCTACGTTCTGCAAGTCTAACTGTTTCCTGAGGGGTCTCTTTGAAACTATGAATCAATGAAGACGTATCATGCCTGATTCCACTTTTAGAGAATTCAATGATGAATGACTCTAACAAGTGATGGATATCTCTAAATTGCCTTTGTTGCAATGGTTGGAACCAAGTTAAAGCAGTATTCTTTAACGTTACTCCAAAAGCATTGTATTGCGTAAACATGTATTCTACTTGCTCTACTCGTAGCACTTGCCTAAACTCCACAACATGGTCATAGGGATCTCTTGTCCCATCAAAGTGATTTTTCATCGAAATTACTAATTGAGTGGGTCTTAGTACCCTGGGGTGTTTGTGTGTCTAGGTAGAGGAAAATCATCTCTACCACCTGGTATTCTAGGTCCCTTTGTCTTTCCACTCTATCAATGTCTGTGGTGGTTCTATCTCTCCCTATCGGATGAGTCAAACTTACTTCTGGTCTCTCTTTGTTCTTCTCTCTTTGAGCACCATGGGTTGAGGATGTTCCAACACCTTGATGGCTCATGTTTACATTTGTTCAAGATGGAGGGAAGACTAAATCACCTCTCCATGTGTAGGTATTTCTCGCATGGTCTGGTACCACAAATACTCGTTCTGAAGTTTCATCCAGGTATACAACCGTTCCAGGTGTATCTGGGTCTTTGAATTCATAGATCATGACGGAGCCTACCTCACTAAGTTGTTCCATTCTGTACCTCCAAAATGCTTCGTCAGTTTCCTTATTTACAAACAAATCTATGCTTCTATTATCTTGAGCAATACACTCTAGGATTAGTACTCTTTTCAGTACAGATTTCCCTCTAGGTGTCCTAGGTTCTTCTCCTACTAGTTCTTTTCCTTGGGTTCTCGCTTCCGTCTCTAACTGAATTACACCAAACTCATTGGTATTATTTGGCTGAGTACTTATGATGTACATCGTTCCTTCCTTGTCTATGTATGCGTCTCTCTCAAATTTTACCACTGGACGTTCCAATCCAATGGGTTGATCAGGATTGTGCATTTGAACCACTTGTCTTCGCAAACCATCCTCATAGATGGGAGCACCTAAGTAGTTGGTTTGGACGAATTCTAATTGAGTTCTATAGGGTCCTTCGGGTCTTTCCAAGTATGCTATGTTTAACCCTCCTTCTGGTCTTTCTGTGCTAAAAGCCATTTCCAATTCACTCGTATCTGAGCTCAACTTGTAAGGGTAGCTATTCAATTGCTGAGCCCACGAACGTGCAGTAGTTCCTACACTTGCTTTTGATGATCTAAGGCTTCGTCGGTCTGACTTATCTATATGCTTGCCCGATCTAAGGTTCATGAATTTACTTCTTGGTACTCTCTGATCGTCAATGGTTCTTTGTTCTTTATTGCTTGATTCTTTTTAAATTCCTTTAAGTTCTTATTTTGTCTTACTGTAAGCATCAGGAATCAACTTTCCGTTGTACTTTGGAATTCTCATTCCGTCAGACTTAAGTTCTTTCCTTTAGGTTTTTGGTATCACACACTTTTACTTTAGTCTTGGACTTGAAAAATTAAGTCTATTGAACTTGATCGTTCCTATCGTCGTTCTAATTTAATCCACAATGCTATTGTTTAGCCTAAGCTATTAATTGACAGAGGGGGTTGAGTATTCTTCCAACCTCGAGTCAGCTACCTTGGTCGCTCTGATGCCCAAGAAGCCGCATTTCCCAAGACCTGCGTTCTTCACTGCCTTGCTTTGATTGCCCTTGATTGCCCTTGCTAGACCTATAAAAATTCAATGTTTAGACCACTTCTTAAATGGATGATCAAGCACTTTGATATATACACTTTTAAGATCCTTTCTTCCTTTGCCCAAATTTTTTACTGCCCCCTGGCTTTTCTAGTCCCCACAATGTTAACCTCAAATTATATTATCTAAAAAATAACATCTTCAGGTGAACCGTCGCGATGGTGTGAGACCGCCGTGATGGTCCGGCCGAGCCGTCGTGAGGGCGTGAGCCAATTGCAATGGTGTAACATAATCGCGATGGCGTGAGCGAATCGTGATGGTTCACCACAAGGTGAGAAGCATAGAGATGCACACACACATACACACACACAATGAAGAGACAAGCAAGACACAATGGAAGGTAGAAAAATAGACTCTATTCTCAAGATCTCAATTACAAGTCAAAATAGCTCTAAACTCTTCTCTACTCATACAAGCTAACCTCCAAAATGAGCTCTCTAGCTCCTTTTATAGTTTCTAGACTAGTTTTGACCGGTTTCACATCTAGTGATCGGCATAGTTAAAAAATAGGTTCCATGTGCTATTTGAAAGGGTAAATGATGTCTAAAAATAGCCAAAATTGGTAGGCTATTTCTACCTAAACTCCTCAAGCTCGAGGACTCCTCGGCTTGCACAAAATGGAGCTATGAATTACAAAAAGGGTTTTTCTATGTTACAAATGGTACAAGAGTGATGAAAATCACTATTGGGAGTTTCTGAAAAGTATTTATAAAACATATTTCTTTGAAAATAATTCACCTAGCTCCCCACTACTTCGTTGTGCTCTGTCTTTACATGCTTCCTTGACGTCTATGTCTCTGGCTACTGCCAACAATTGGTTGTACACATTCTTTAGACATTCTTGGGACATCAAAGTGAGCATCAAGATACTCTATCAGTTAGAACCGGCGTACATAAGTGAATCAACACACAAAGCATGGGCATTATTCTTGGGGTTAGATTAAGCAAAGGAGAGCATAGTCTAAAGGAGAGAGAGCAAGAGACACTCAACATGAGTGGGACACAGAGAAGAAAGTGAGAGCAAAGTGTGCAAGAATTGTGATTTAGTGTGCAGAGAAGGAGTGTAGAGAACAAGTAAGCAAGGCATCAAGGTGGCACAAGGTACCATTGAGAAGGTGTGCACATCGACAGAAGGTGTCCCTCCCTCCTAGCCTATTGGAAGCTTGAGTGCAAAGTGTGCACAAGAGCAAGCTCCTAGAGAAGGTCGAGGTCTCGTGTAGAGAAGGTTGGTGACATAAGGAACTTTGGGTATCTTATAACCTTGTGTGTGTGTACACTTTGAGATTAAGAACTCCACACAGAGAACAATTGGTGTTGTTCTATACATCATCTTAGTATTTTCTCTTTATAATCAATATACAGAAGCTTCTGGTGTCTATGTTTTCACTTCTTCTTCTTCTTCTTTCTCCTACAAATACTCAGATCCCTTTCTCCACAAGAATCCCCCAACACTTTGCAAGCTAAGGAAAGCTTTATATGGACTAAAGCAATCCTGAAGGGCCTAGAATAAGAGGTTAGTAGATTATCTATCAAGTTGTGGATACAAAGAAAGTATTGCAGGTCCATCACTTTACATGAAGAAACAAGGAGACAAGATGGTATACATATGCATCTATGTGGATGATTTGATCATCATAGGAAGTGATATTGTAGGTATTGAAGATATCAAATCAAAGCTTGGAAAATAGTTCAAGGTATCTGATCTTGGAACACTAAAGTACTTCTTGGGAATAAAGGTAATTTATGCACACATTGGCATCTTCTTGATTCAAAGAAAATACTTGTTGGATGTGCTATACAGGTTTGTTATGAGTGGTTGTAAGCCACTTTCTCAGCGCATGAATCCCAATACAAAGTTGTTTGCAAGTTGAAGAGAGGCTATACAAGATATTACACTATATAGAAGCATAACTGGCTCATTAAGTTATGCTACATTCAATAGGCCTGATCTTGCATATGTACTAGGTGTACTCTCTGAATTTCTGCATGCACCAACTCATGATCATCTTATGGTAACGAGAAAAGTGCTTAGATACATCAAGCACACCATCAATCAAGGTCTATTTTACTCTTATGATGATGATCTAAGTGTCAAAGGTTATAGTGATTCTGATTGGGTAGGTAGCAAAGATGATCGAAGGAGTACATCAGGCTATGTTTTCAGGATATATACGAAATTAATCTCATGGAGCTCTAAGAAGCAACCCACTATTGCTCTTTCATCCACAACCGCTGAGTACATAGATTTAGCATTAGCTACATGTGAGATATTATGGCTTAAGAAGCTACTTAAGGACCTAGAAGTGGAAGTGAAGGAGTTTCCTCTTTATGGAGATAAGATTTCAAGCATCTATCTAGCTAACAATCCCATGTTTCATGCAAGGATCAAGCACATAGAGGTTCATGACCACTTCATTAGAGAAAAGGTGATGGAAAAGGAGATAGATATGAGGTTTTTGAACACTAAAGTGTTGTGAAGAGATCAAGTTATCTGTTATGTTGCAGCTTGTTGAGGCATCATACAGTGTGCAAATGGAAGTATTTTACTCTCATTGGAAAGCTTTCTAAGTCTTGTTTAATCTTGGAGATTTTTATGTTCATTCTCTACATGTACTCAAAGAAACTCAAAAACCACAAAGCCTGTGTTTGAAAAGTTTCAAGATCCTAAGAGGGTTCATTTGCTTTCTTTATGCACATAGGAGTGTTTATCCTCCAACACGAGGAACGGTGTGTTCCATGCTTGCACAAAGCACATTGAGGTGCATTATCATTATGTTAGGGAGAGGTTCTCTACTAGAGATATCTGTTTGGCATGTCTCCACACAAGATAACATTGTAGATCTTTTCACAAAGGCTCTACTTAGAGAGAAGTTTGAAGCTTTACACAAAGCTTTGGGCTTACTTACTTTTGTGGATTGATCTCTTTCCACATAGCTTGGTACTTCCTTATACATGGTTGTCAGCTCCTTGTTCACCGCATCATTCCCATTGGGGATTTGTTGATATATTTTGGTACTAATGTGTGTGAACACACTTAGGATTGTCAATGTGCCTTTTTCCCTTTTTAAGAGGTTTTTTTCCCTGAAGTTTATATACATCTATAACCCTAATGAGTTACTTATCTTTTTAGTTTCATTTGGTAATACATTTAGTATTAAATGTTGTGCTACAAGTTTCTTCTTCTTCCTTGTTTGTTCATGTGCTTGTAGAAACCTCTAACTCCACCAATGGTGAATAGGGAGCTCACACTCATGTCTAAAGAAGTGCCAAGCTATGTTGAATGAAAGCAAACCACAAAAGGAAGTAATCCCAAAGCTTTGTGAAAAGCTTCACTTGCATAAAAAGATCTGCATCATTATCTTGTGTGCACACATAAGGCAAAATGATCTCTCTATCAAAGAGTCTCCCCTGAGGTAATGATAGTGTACCTCAAAGATCTTTATGCAAGCATGGAATATGAAGTCCTTGATAATTTCCAATGCACTCTTACTATTGGAAAAGTTGGTGGTGGAGAGGACTAACCAACACCACAATCAACCAAAAGGCATAAAATCCACAAACACTAAAAAATGGCTATAAAAGTTTCCCTATACTTGACCTCACAACTAGAAATGGCCTTAGTAGCCTACTTCTTTCTCAACCAAGATATGCATGACATATAAAGCATGAAGAAAAAAACACTTGTGGACACATGAGTGTCATAATAACTAGTCTAGTCATTTCAAAGAAACATGTAAATCTAGCAATAGTGATAATCCCTTCTGGTAGAACAACCCAAGCACGTGGCACCAATGAAGTACTCAAATAAAATCTTAACTTCTTGCAATTCTTAACTCATGGACTATTCATAAATCTTATCGTTTGAGAGATAAGAAACTAAAAATGTATCCATTTTATGCATAAGAAAATGAAGCATCAATGCATCTCTAGCACCATGAAGTCTCAACCCCAAACATGTGTCCATAGGGTTGAAAATGGATTTGCAATCATCAAGCCCCAAATATCTACAATAAAGTGTCAATGTATTTTGTTTGACAAAACACGATTCCTCCATCAATTTGCATAAATTGAATGTCCAGATAATGATGTAACAACCCCAAATCTGATGTTTCAAACGAGGCATGCAAATCGACCTTAAATTTAGCAATATGATTCTCATTTGGACTAGTGAGTAGCATGTCATCTAGCTAAACAACAATGATAAGAAATACACCATTTTCACCCTTGACATACAATGTTCTTTTTGTTTGATTCTTTTCAAAATCATGTGCTAATAAGTAGGCATGTGTCTTTTCAAACCAAACATGTGGTACTTGCTTCAATTTGCATGTATATAAATACAATATCTCTTTCAACCTACACACTTTGTTTTCATTCCCTTTTTTCAAAGCATCATGGGGCTAAAATACATACACTTCCTTATGCAAATCACCATTCAAAAATGCCATTTTAATGTCAAGTTTAATGTACATTCCAACCATTATGAGTTGCAAGTGTAGAGATGATATGAAAAGATTTCATACAACATGTAGGGGTAAAGGTCTCATAAAAATCAATGCCCTTCTCTTGAGCATAACCTTTTGGCTACAAGCCTAACCTTATAATGATCAACTATTCCATCACGTTCATGCTTTACCTTATACACCCATTCATAATGCTAATTTCATTTCTTGTAGGAGGCAAATCACATAAAGAACAAGTACCATTCCAATTTCCTACAATTATGTGTGTCATCAAAAGATTCATCCTCATTATCATAAAAAGAACTAGAAATAGCCATTGCATAACAATTTGAAGCAAAAGAAGAACTATGAGATCTTGAACGTGTACAATATGAAAAAGATCCATTTAACTTGCTATCCTCAAAGTCTCGAACAACCATTTAGGCATATTTTTATCCTCTTAAACATCAATTCTCTCATCGACAAGTTCATCATGCATACTAGCACTATAAATAGAATGATGTACATGCTCATTTGCTACCTGCGTACGTTGAGAAACTGCCTCACTGGGAGGTACACTTGACTATCTACCAGTAAACAAAGGCAATACAGTCTCATGTTGGGGGATGATTCTAACATCCCCAATGCAAAAATGGAAGATGGCTACCCTCCACTAGGTCCACAAGCAGTGCTATATGCACCCTGTTCTAAACGTTTCTTTGTACATGTACAAAGACATAACATGAAACTTTGCAGACATACAGTAGACTATAAGCGCTACCCAAAAAGTTTTACATCATCCCAAATAGATATTACATCTGGGAGAACCATCCTCTGCAAAATCAGCTACCTGTTTGCAACACTCTCTGCCTATGTGCAGAGATATACCTTCACAAAGTTGGCAATTTCTCACAACTCACTCAATCAAATAACTTGAAACTTTCACAAAGATTAGGACACTATATGAGAGACCAAATTAAGCTTGGAATCAATCAAAATGATTACAATGAGAGAGCAAACAATGCTCTGCAATATGGTACAATTAGATTCAAAAAAGCCTAACCACAAGTCTAGATAGAGAGGAGCAAAATCTTGAGAAAATAAGGTAAGCAAGCAAAGGGGCTGATTGCTAGAGTTTATGACTTCACTAAACTAAGTGAGAAACTCATGGAATGCATACAACTCAAGAAACAAAGGTGAGGTGATGCTTATATAGAGTTTTCCTTTTCCTATGATCTAGCTAACCACCCACCAATCAATGTAAGTGCACCTTTTTGGCGGCTGATTGATGAGATTTGAATTTGATTGAGTTTAGTGGATCTTCTAACTTGATTCCATGAATTTGGTTCCTCCTTTTTTATAAGGAAGTAAGCACAAAGCTTTGCAGAAAGCTTCAAACTTCTCCTTCTTGAAAAGTTATGTAATGTTCTCCTGCATGGGTACATATGCCAAGCTGATCTCCCAAGCAGAGAACCTCTGTTGATATATTTAGGTAGTGATGTGTGTGTACACTCTAGGACCGCCAGGGCACTTTTTTCCCTCTTTAGGAGTTTTTTTCCCCTAGCTTGTATATATGCCTATTTCCCTAACGGGCTATGTATCTTTGTACCTTCTATTCGTAGTACGTTTAGTATTGTGTGTTGTGCTCCAAGCTTCTTCTTCTTCCTTGTATTGTTCACGTGCTTTTGCAGACGTCTAACTCCAACAATTGGTATTAGAGCAGGTCGTCGCTTCATCTACGCATCATCGACACCTCTCCAGTTGCACTCTCAAAATCGCACGAATTTGGGTGAGCATACTTAGGCTATTTCATCTTTTTGTGCCAAAGGTATATACTAGTTTCGATTCACCAATATCAGCATCTTGAAGTTTGCTATATGTTTAGCAGAATTCATCTGGGTAGTTCTGTTTAACCTTTTGAGATACAATCAATTTTTTGCATCAAGGTATTTTAGTCACCAGCCATGGCTGAAAGTAGTGATGTATTACGTATGTTGGCTATTGAGGATAATTTGGATGGTACCAACTACCCGTTATGGACTTATATGATGCGACATGTATTGGTTGCAAAAGGACTGTGGAACATTGTGTACGGTGTTGAAAAATGTCCTATCACACCTACAACTGTTACGACTGCAGGTACTGAAGCTGATGCAGAAGGTGTCGAAGTCGATGATAGTCTGCATATTCTTGTTCATGCTGCGGTTTTTGTTGCACCTACTGAAGAGCAAATTCGTTGGGATGGCACAGATGCTCGAGCACATGCATTGATAGCTTTGTCTGTCAAACGTGCCATTATTCCTCACATACACTCTTGCAAAACAACTAAGGATGCTTGGGATACACTTATCACATTGTACCAAGCTAGGAATGAGGCTCGTGTTGCTTACCTCCGAAAACAGTTGGAGAGTGAGCACATGAATGAAGGTGATTCCATGGACAGTTTTCTGACAAAGATGAAGGATTTGAAAGAACAATTGATTTTTGCTAATGAGGTTATACTAGATAACTCACTTGTGCAGACCATTCTGAATGGTCTTCCTGATTCATATCAGAGTTGTGCTTCCACTCTTCGGTTAATGATGAACGGCAATCCAAATGCCTTGTCATTTGAGGAGTTAGTTTCTCTTCTGTTGTAGGACGATCAGTTTAGGCAAAACAGGTCTATTATGCATGTTGGAGATCAAGCTTTCCTGGCTAGTCAGAAGGGCAAAGGAAAATGGAGCTCTTCTACTAATAAGCAGAAATCCGCAAATACTGCACATTCAAAGAAGGAAGATAAAGATGAGAAGAAATCAGAAAAGCAGAAATTGTTTTGCAAGTACTGTAAAGGGAATGATTATATCATAAAGAAGTGTCCAAAACTGGCTGCAAAAGAGGCAAAGAAAAAGGAGGCTCGAATGGTTGTTGTAGAGGCCTCTACACCGAAAACAGAGTCTGCTAATCTTATGCAAGAAGAAGAATGGGTGTTTACTACTGTTTGCAATTTTGACCCATCTTCTCAAGAGCAGTGCATGTTTGCAGTAGAATTAGATGTTTGGTACTTTGATAGTGGGGTGACCAAACATATTACCTTGCAGCGCAATTTCTTCTCTTCACTCGAGCTTGCCCCTACAGAGAATACTGTTACATGTGCCAATAACTCCTCCTATCCTGTTATGGGAGTTGGTAAGATCATTTTGACTTCTACTGATGATACTTCTTTCACTTTGTCAGATGCTTTGTTTGTGCCAGGGATCAAGAAAAATTTGTTATGAGTTTATGCATTAGCCAAGATTGGCTTGGTTGTGAAATTTGTTGATGACAGATGTACAATTGATGATCTGTCAAATGGTGATATCATTATTGTTTCTGGCATTTTATGTCGTGGGTTGTATAAGCTCATAGACTATGAAAGATCTATAAATGATTTGGCATGTGCAGTACATGATTCTCAGGCTATGTCAGATGCAAAGCTTTGGCATGCACACTTTCGTCATCTGAATTTCGCTAGTTGCTATGCCTCCAGAAATCTAAAATGGTATCCTCTTTGCTCAAACTTGAGGCACCTGGTAAACATGTATGTGAAGGCTATATTTTGGGCAGAATGAAGCGTTCTTCCTTTCCAAAAGATGGTTCAGTTTGTGCTACTCAGACATTGTAGCTTGTACATAGTGATGTCTGTGGTCCTATGCGGACACCCTCTTTTGGAAATTATCTCTACTTCGTGACTTTCATTGATGACTTTTCTAGGCATGCATGGGTATATCCATTTAAAGCAAAGTCCCAAGTGTTTATGTGCTTCAAATAGTTTTTGGTTCTAGTTGAAAATGTGTCAGCATGTGAAAGGGGCACCCTCTGTTCTGATCGAGGTGGGGGGAACATATGTCTTCTGACTTTAATGCATTTCTGGCTAGATGTGGGATAAAACACCAGTGTATAGTGCCGTATACACCTAAATAGAATGGAGTTGTTGAACGGAAGAACTGGTCACTCATGGAGATGGTGAGGTGTATGGTCAAGAGTCAAGCTTTACCACATAGTTTCTGACTTGAGATTGTTATGTGTGCAACATATGTACTTAACAGGTGTCCCACTAAAGCACTATAGTCTATCACTCCATATGAGGCTTGGCATGATTGCAAGCCATCTATTGCTCATCTGTGTGTTTTTGGTTGTCTGGCATTTGCATTAGTGCCTGAACAACATCACAAAAAATTGGATGATAAATCAGTAAAATGTATTTTTGTTGGATACAGCTCTGAAAGTAAAGTCTATCGTCTGTATCATCCATAGAATAAACACATTCTGGTTAGCCATGATGTTTTTTTTGTGGAAGATTCTATTCAATCATTGCTTTCATGTACTAAGGAGACATTTGTTAGCTTCCAGAGACATGTATGATACTTTGCTGCCTCTTTTTATAGGTGGACACTCTAGTGCGAGTCCTAATGAGGCAACTTCTCAGCCTTTGGGGGTTTCATGTGATGATGTAGATCATTTCATTTCTTATGTAGATTTACATGATGCACTTTTTGATGAGAGAGCTGATATTGAGCGGGCAAAAACTATGCCAAAATGGCTAGTGAAGACTTTGCCGGACAACAAATTAGACGCACCTCTCTCATATCATACTCGTTCAGGCTCTCATAGTGCCTCTTTTGCATCAGATTGCTATGCTATGGCTGCATCTAGTCTCTTTCATTTGATGAAGCATAAAATTCAAAAAATTGGATGAGAATGAGCCTCTTTCATTTGATGAAGCACAAATTCAAAAAATTGGATGGCTGCTATGGAATCTGAATATGATGCTATAATGAAGCATGGTACTTGGTCTTTATGTGACTTGCCTAATGGCAAGAAGGCCATTGGTACTAAGTGGGTATACAAGCTGAAGTGTAAGTGTGATGGTACAGTTGACAGGTATAAGGCTAGGCTTGTTGCAAAGGGTTATGCGCAAGAATTGTCTTTGATGAGACCTTTGCACCTACATGTCGTATGGCTACTGTTTGGAGCATCTGGGTACTTGTAGCTCATCATGGTTGGAATGTACATCAACTCCACATTAAAACAACATTTCTGAATGGTGACTTGCATGAAGAAGTGTATGTTTTTCAGCCCCGTGGCTTTGTGTAGAAAGGGCATGAAAACCAGGTGTGCAGGTTAAAGAAGGCATTTTATGGTTTAAAGCAAACACCACGTGCTTGGTATGAAAAGATACATGCTTATCTCATTGCACATGGTTTTGAGAACAGTCCAACTGAAAGCACCTTATATGTCAAGCGTGGTAATGATTTACTTTTGATCATTGTGGTGTATGTTGATGACATGTTGCTCATTGGTCCTCATGACGCATATATTGCTGATTTACGTTGATGGTGGAATGTCTTTGTGTCAAACAAAATATATTGACACATTATTGCAGCATTTTGGCCTTGAAGACTGTAAACCTATTGCCACTCCTATGCAGACAGGTTTACGATTGACTCTTCATGATGCTGGAGATGCATTTGATGTTGTTCTCTATATGTAGGTTGTTGGACGCCTCATTTACTTATGCATTACTTGATCAGATATTCAGTTTTGTGTCTCACAGATGAGCATGTTTATGCATTGCCCAGGTGTCAAGCATTGGTAGGCTGTTAAGCGCATCTTTCGCTACTTGAGTGGTACCCGGCTACTTGGGTTGTTTTATCCCAAGGGGGGATCACTACCGCCAGATTTGCATGCTTTTTCTGACTCTAACTGGGCTTATTGTTATGAAACTCGTATGTCCACTAGCAGTTTTTGCTTCATGCTTGATAGCTCATGCATATCTTGGTTGAGCAAGAAGCAGCCTATTGTGACCACTTCGAGTTGTGAAACTGAGTATAGGGAATCTTTCACAATGACTATTGAGTGTGTGTGGCTGAGATGCCTTATGGCTGATTTGGATGTTGGTCAGTCTTCTGCTACCACCAACTTCACTGACAGTCAAAGTGCATTGGAAACTGCAAGGAACCTTGTGTTCCATGCTCACACTAAGCACATTGAGGTGCATTATCATTATGTCAGGGAGAGGTTCTCTACTAGGGAGATCAACTTGGCATATGTGCCCACGCAGGAGAAAACTGCAGACCCTTTCACGAAGGCTCTGCCTAAGGAGAAGTTTGAAGCTTTCCACAAAGCTTTGGGCTTACTTCCTTTTGTGGAGTGATTTCCAAATTTCTTGGCACTTCCTTATACATGAGTGCCAACTCCTTGTTCACCGCATCACTCCCAGGGGGGATTTGTTGATATATTTAGGTAGTGATGTGTGTGAACACTCTAGGACCACAATGGTACTTTTTTTCCTCTTTAGGAGTTTTTTTCCACTAGCTTATATATACGCCTATTGCCCTAATGGGCTACTTATCTTTGTACATTCTAGTCATAATACATTCAATATTGTGTGTTGTGCTCCAAGCTTCTTCTTCTTCCTTGTGATGTTCACGTGCTTCCGTAGATGTCTAACTCAAACAACCTCTCCCTGACATAATGATAATGCACCTCAATGTTCTTAGTGCGAGCATGGAACATAGGGTTCCTCGCAATTGCCAATGCGCTTTGACTGCCAGTGAAGATGGTGGTAGCAGAAGATTCCCTATACTCAGCCTCAAAACTAGAAGTGTCCATAGTAGGCTCCTTCTTGCTCAGCCAAGATATGCATGAGCTACGAAGCATGAAGCAAAAACCACTAGTGGACACACGAGTGTCATAGCAACCAGCCCAATCACTCTCAGAAAAATCATGCAAATTTGGTGGTAGTGATCCTCCCTTGGGATAAGACAACCCAAGTAGTCAGGTACCACTCAAGTAGCAAAAGAGGTGTTTAACCACTTGCCAATGTTTGACACCTAGGCAATGCATAAACCTGCTCATATATGAGATAGTAAATTGAATATCTGGCTGAGTAATGCATAAGTAAATCAAGCATCCAAGAGCCTACTGATAGAGAACAACATCAAATGCATCTCCAGCATCATGAAGAATCAATCAAAAACCTATCTCCATAGGAGTGGCAATAGGTTTACAATCTTCAAGGCCAAAACACTGCAATAATGTGTCAATATATTTCCTTTGACACAAAGCCATTCCATTATCAACGTGCATAAAATGAATGCCCAAATAATGATGCAAATGCCCCAAATCAGACATCTCAAATGAGGCATGCAAATCAGCCTTAAAATCAGCAATATGCTTCTCAATAGGACCAATAAGCGGCATGTCATCAACATAGACAACAATGATCAGAAGTACGTCATTAGCACACTTAAAATATAAGGTGCTTTCACTTGAACTATTCTCAAAACCATGTGCAATTAGATAGGCATGTATCTTCTCATACCAAGCACGTGGTGCTTGTTTTAAACCATATAATGCTTTCTTTAACCTACACACATGGTTTTCATGCCCTTTCTGCACAAAGCCAGGAGGCTGAAAAACATACACTTCTTCATGCATGTCACCATTCAGAAATGTTGTTTTAATGTCCAATTGATGTACATTCCAACCACGATGAGCTGTAAGTGCACAATGCTATAAACAATAGTCATACGGCATGTAGGAGCAAAGGTTTCATCAAAATCAATGCCTATTTCCTGCACATAACCCTTTGCAACAAGCCTAACCTTATACCTGTCAACTGTACCATCGGGCTTATGCATCAGCTTGTATACACACTTAGTACCAATGGTCTTCTTTCCAGGAGGCAAGTCACATAAAGACCAAGTACCATTCTTCATGTGCCTGCTACTTTTCCAAAGGTTGATGTGTCATGTTTTCAAAGAATTCCTAAGGAAGAGTATGGAAGTATACGTAGAATGTCAAAAGCAATAATCACATCCCCATTTGACAGATCATGAACTGTACATCTGTCATCAACAAATTTCACATCCAAGACAATCTTGGCGAATGCAGAAACTGATAACAAATTTTTCTTGATACCTGGCACAAACAAAGCATCTCACAAAGTAAAAGAACTACAATCAATAGTAGTCAAAATGATCTTACCAACTCCCATAATAGGATAAGAGGAGTTATTGGCGCATGTAATAGTATTCCTTGTAGGGGCACGCTTAAGTGAAGAGAGGAAACTGCATTGCGAGGTAATATGTTTGGTCGCCCCACTATCAAAGTACCAAACATCTAAGTCTACTGCAGACATGCACTACTCATGAGAACATGGGTCAAAACTGTAAATAGTAGTAAACTTCCATTCTTCTTCCTACACAAGATTATCAGACTCTTTTTTCGGTGTAGAGGCCTCTACAACAACCATTCGAACCTCCTTTTTCTTTGCCTCTTTTGCAGCCAGTTTTGGATAGGTCTTTATGATATGATCATTTCCTTTACAGTACTTGCAAAACAATTTGTGCTTTTCTGATTTCTTCTCATCTTAATCTTCCTTCTTCGAATGTGTAGCATTTGCAAATTTCTACTTACTGATAGATGAGCTCTATTTATCTTTTCCCTTCCGACTAGCTAGGTAAGCTTGATCTGCGACACACATAATAGACCTATTTTGTCTAGATTGATCTTCCTGCAACATAACAAAAACTAACTCCTCAAATGACAAAGCATATGGATTTCCTTTCATCATCAAACAAAAAGTAGAAGCAAAACTTTGATAAGAATCAAGAAGACTATTCTAAATAGTCTCCACAAGTGAGCTATCTGGTATAACCTCATCAGCAGAAATCAGCTGTTCTTTCAAATACTTTATCTTTGTCAGACAATTATCCATAGAATCACCTTCATTCATGTGCTCACTCTTCAAGTGTTTTCGGAGGTAAGCAACACGAGCCTTATTCCTAGCCTGGTATAATGTGGTAAGTGTACCCCAAGCATCCTTAGCTGTTCTACAAGAGTGAATGTGAGGAATAAGGGCATGTTTGACAGACAAAGCTATCAATGCATGTGCCTGGGCATCTCTGCCATCCCAACAAATTTACTCTTCAGTAGGTGCAGCAAAAACCACAGCACGAATAGGAATATGCAGAATATCATCATCTTCGACACGTTCTACATCAGCTTTAGTACCTACAGTTGTAACAATTGCATGTGTGATAGGACGCTTTTCAACACCATGCACAATGTTCCACGGTCCTTTTGTGAAGCGGTTTTCAACACCCTGCGAAGCGGTTTTCAACACCCTGCGAAGCGGTTTTCAACACCCTGCGAAGCGGTTTTGATCTAGGAAAGACCTTGAGTATGCTCATCGAAATTCTTGCGATTTTGAGACTACAATCGGAGAGGTGTCAACGAGGCCCTAGATGAAGTGGCGACCTGCTCGGATACCAATTGTTGGGGTTAGATGTCTGTGGAAGCACGCGAAGAGCACAAGGAAGAAGAAGAAGCTTGGAGCACAACACATAATACTGAATGTATTACCACTAGAACAGACAAAGATAAGTAGCCCATTAGGGCAATAGGCAAATATACAAGCTGGGAGAAAAAGTGCCCTGATGATCCTAGAGTGTTCACAAACATCATTACCTAAATACATCAATAGAAGCCTCTCATCATCAAAGCCTTTGGGTTGCTCCATGAAGACTACCTCTTCCCGATCGATTCCAATGCTACTGTTGTGAAAGTTGAGATTAAGGGATATGTAGTCCCAGGTGCTTAGTTGGATAGTGGGGCGGTTGTCAATCTAATGACTGAGTACATGATGAAGGATCTTGGCCTAAACCACATGGAAGAGACCCCAATGTCCTTTAAGATGGCAGACCAAATGCAAGTGAAGCTTGCTGGTCTTCTAAAGAATGTAAGCACAGTTGTTGGTGGGCTAGAGTTTAGCGTCGACTACCTGATAGTCAGACCGAGAACTTCAGAATCCACCTTCTCTATCTTATTGGGGCGGCCATGGCTAGTGGCAAGCCAATTGTGTGCATGACAGGTGCATGGGTTTCATTACAATCGGGCCAAAGTCTGACCGAATACAAATCCAAGTGTCTCCAAATTCGACCAACAAGAAGTTGATGATAGCCGGCAAAGGAAAAAGTAAGGCAAGAGATGGCACGAGTAAGGTTTGCCTTGCACACGGAGACTCACAAGGATCTTTTTCAAGATGGTTTCAATTTGCAATTATTCAAATTCCAAAACGCAAAAATGGGAGAGTATAAGAACCCATTATCTTACAAGGACGATTTGAACTAGGAATTGCTAGCATGGCTGACACGCAGAAGTGAACTTGACTGCTACATGATGAGTATAGACTCAAGGGGAAACAAAGCTACCAAGTCCTTGGAAAAAGGAACTTCAAAAGAAGAGTTAAAACTCGAACTAGTTTCATCAATGGAGGTAGGACAATTAGGAGAAAGGATTAGGGTCCTAAAAGTGGAGCTCCAAAAGAAATGTCAAGAATCAGAAGTAGGAGCAAAAAGCAAGGCTAAAGTGCAATAAATGATTGCAAAGGCTGAACTGAAGAAACTAGAGCTGATCCAAAAAGAAAAATCCAACGATTTACTAGCCAGCCATGCACGCGTGATCGGGGATCACTTTCCGATCAAAGTCACATCGAGAAGGGAAGGATATTCGAGAGAGGATCATGTGAAAAAATGGGAAGTTTTCCCACAAAAGTTCTTGAGTGTGGGATCAGAGCTACCAGATGGTGTACGGGAAAGCATCAAATCGGTACTCAAGAATTTTAGCAAGGCCTTTGCATGGTCATACAGTGATCTGAGAGGGATTGATCCTCAGATTTGTTAGCATTATATAGACTTGGAAGAATGGGCCAGACCAATATGTCAAAGACTCAGGTGGACAAATTGTGTCTACTCAGAAATAATCAAAATGGAATTCACCAAGTTATTAGAAGCAGGATTCATATACCCCATCACATTCAGCGAATGGGTATCACCAATTGTGGCTGTCCCGAAAAAGAATAATAAAAATTTGTATTTGCATAGACTACCGAAAGTTGAATGAATGAACGAAGAAGGACCACTTTTGTTTGCCATTTACGAACCAAATCTTGGACAGAGTGGTTGGTCATAAATTATACTCATTTCTAGATGGCTTTTGCGGATACAATTAGGCTCAAATTTATGAAGAAGATCAGCCAAAAACTACTTTTACTACATAATGGGGGACATACGCATATCCTGTCATGCCATTTTGGCTATGCAATGCACCAGCTACATTTCAGAGAGCAATGATCTCAGCATACCAAGATTATTTGCAAGACTGGATGTATATATTCCTCAATGACTTTGCCATCCAAGGAGACTATCAGAATATGAGGAATAGAATCGAAGCCATTTTAAAAAGAAGCATTGAAAAAGGCATTGTGTTGAATCTCGAAAAATACACGTTTGGAGCAAGAAAGGGATTGCTGTTGGGACATGTGATTTCGGAAAAAGGAATTTCCATTGACGAGGATAAGGTAGGAAAAATAGGATGACTCCCACCTCCGTAGAACCTATGGCAACATAAGGGATTCTTGGGACATGCTAACTATTATTTGCAGTTTATATTGAATGTTGCATCGATAGCCGAACCATTGATGAATCTTCTGAGGAAAGATTAGTAGTATCAATGGACTAGAGTGTCAAACTACATTTGACTCTATTAGCACCAATTTTTGTAGCACCTAATTGGACAAAAGAGTTTCATGTGCATACGGATGCTTCCCATACTACAGTTGGGATAGTGCTCTGTCAAGATGTGATAAGAAGTTGGATCATCCAATTTATTACACAAGTCAGAACCTGAACAATGTCGAGGGGAACTACACGACCACGGAAAAGGAGTGCCTATCAATGATTTTTGTGGTAAACAAGTATCAACACTATCTGATGGGCAAGCACTTCACATTTTATGTGGATCATGAAGCTATAAAGTATATCATCAACAAACCCAAGTTATCAGGAGGATTGATAAGGTGGATGTTACTTCTGCAAGAATTTCAATTCACGGTGGTAACCAAACCAGGAAAAGCACACATGTTGACAGATCATTTGTCTCAAATTATTAATGAGGAGTCAATCTCTGGTATGCCCAATGATAATCCTGATGGTCATCTGGTATGCCAACTTGGTAAACTTCTTATGCACGGCCAAGTACCCGCCAGAAGCAAGAAAAAGAGATAAGCAAAAATTATTAGCATTGGCAAAACACCATACTATCATTGGCAGACAACTCTATCGATACTTTGTTCATGAAAGCATTTATCGAAGATGTCTAGAGGAAGAAGATGCAACCATAATCCTAAGGGCATTGCACGATGAACCTTGCGGTGGGCATTTCACAAGTGATTTGACGGCCGAAAAGGTCTTGTTGGCAGGATATTGGTGGCCGACATTATTCAAGGACTTCCACACTTATTTTGTAAGAAATGCGACAAGTGTCAAAGAATGGGTAAACCGACACTAGCATATGCATCTCCTCTTACACCGATACTAGCTCTTAAGCCTTTCGAAAAATGGGGGATTGACTTCGTGTGGGGCATATTGGTCCTCCCTCCAGATGTACGTCCAATAGATATATCTTGGTCTGCACGGATTATGTCACCAAGTGGGTGGAAGCAAAAGATTTAAAAACTGATCGAACTATCGATGTAGCCTAGTTTTTGTATAAAGAAATTATCACATGATTCGGATGCCTGTTGGAGATAGTGAGCGATAGAGGATCGCATTTTTTCAATAAACTTATTGAAGATTTGATGGAGCTGTATAAGATCAAACACCAAAAAAGCACTCCATATTGTCAGAGGGTGAATGGAAAAGTTGGGGTTACGAAAAAGATTCTTGAAGAGATTCTCACAAAGATGGTGGTTGGTCACAGCTGAGACTGGGATGATCAGCTTTTAGAGGCCTTGTGGGCGTATCGAACATCCTACTAGGTAACGACTAAGAGCACTCCGTTCTCACTAGTGTATGGCAAGGAAGCCATCTTTCCCATTGAAAAGGAAGTCCCAACGTTGAGAGTGGCCATCGAGGCCAGGCTAGGAGAGGAAGGGTCACTAAAGGAAAGATATATCCAACTCATCAAATTAGAAGAGAAGAGACTCATTGCACAGCAGAGCCTAGAGGCTATTCAGAGAAGGCGAAAGGAGAGGCACGACAAGAAGCTCAGGATCTATGCAATTCAAGGAGGTGGTTTGGTGCTAGTCTACGATAGCAAATACTACAAGTTCTCGGGCAAGTTACAAACAAGATGGGTAGGACCATTTAAGGTGGTGGAAGTCAACTTACATGGTTCTTTGCAGATGCAAGATGTAGGCAGAGAATGTGATCCCGTGAAGGTCAACCCACTCCGAGTCAAATGGTACTTCAACTAAAATTAGGGCACGAAGAACAGGATAGGATCCAAGAGGAGGGATTTAGTAGAATGCGTGTACATAGAGATACATATATATACATATGTTAGCTATTGTCTCTATTGTTATCAATAGTATTCCCTTCTAACTCAAGGAATTTGGACAACTAAAGACTTTTTGTATTGTGTAGGAGACTATTAGAAGCTAGGTGACAGATGGAGGACATTAGAGCTCAGATATATCTGTATGACTTGGTGATATACTTTTCAGATCAGACATTTGTTAGTATGGATGTCCATGTCGAGAACTTTGAGATCGAATATGACACGAAGGAAGCTTATTGACTGGTATGTTTTCTAAACCGAGGCCTAGGTATTACCTTTCTGAGATTTTTGTTTGGGTGATATTTGTTCGGTTGTGTACAATGGGTAGAAGAGAGGTATTGCTATTTTGATGATTCAAGGGAAATGCCCCGTGATGCGAATGACATTACTTGGGCTTAGGCAGATCTATTAAGGATAGGTAGCGATGGTGAGGCTCTTGAGGTGGAGCTTGACTCACCTCTTGGAGAGCATTGATCGCCTCCTCTAAGCGAGGTCAGGTAGGGATTTTCGAGGATGTCGTGCGACATTATGGCTGAGGAAGGGACTCAGAGGTGAGATAGGGGAATCTGGTTTGATAGGTCTATTTGTGACCAGTCACTTGCGTTGTATATAATCTTTATGCCTAATTAAGAAAGGTGATGGATGATCGATCTATCAGCACCACGTATATGTTTTTGTATTTTTTTTGTATATTTTTGTTTGCACGATGTGCGGGACGGGTCAAGCAGATACTCCTTTCTACCTCTCCCTAAGTCTCAGGACATGGGAGATGGGAAAAGTGAAACAATAGAAAAAGAAAAATACAAGCAAAGACGGGTATATATACATACATACATACATACATACATATATATATATATATATATATATATATATATATATATATATATATGTATGTATGTATGTATGTATGTATGTATGTGTGTGTGCATGAGTGTGATATATATATATATATATATATATATATATATATATATATATATATATATATATATATATATGTATATATATATATATATATATATATGTGTGTGTGTGTGTGTGTGTGTGTGTGTGTGCCAGCACGCTGTGACGGGTTAGTAGGTGGGTAGAATCATCTTGGTCGGGTGGTCAGGACCGTGAGCTGACACTAGCTTTGTCATAGGCCGGGACAACTACGTGTCTATATTTGTTTGGTGCTTCACACCATAGCACGTTGATAGGTGAGTGGGAACATCTTGGCCGGGCGGACGAGACAATGGGCTACACCCAGCTTTGCTATGGGCTAGCACGTATGTATGTGTATATCATGTGTATATGTCGTTGCGTGCTATGTTGTGTTGGTTGACGGGTGGAACAAACCTGGTCAGGTGGCTAGGGCCATGAGTCGCATCCAATTGCAACATAGGCCAACTCGTGCAATTAAAATAAATAAAAAGAAAAAGTAAAGTTTCCACTTCTGAGGGGCAGAGATAGAGAGAAGGAGGGTGATGATCGCCCGGACAGGTGTGTTTTTGCATGTATGTATTCACGGGATTGAGAGACTGGGTGCTGATAGATCGATCAGCCAAAATCCAACGTTGATGGTGGCATAGTTATTATATGTATGGGAGTGGTTAGTTATAAGCAACTTGTCGAACTTGGCTTTTCCTATGTTACTAATAGGTCCATTCCGGAAGTTCCTAATGGTGTACGTGCTCCTTGGGAATTCTCTGCCTGTGTCTTAGTTCATGGGGGGTGATCTTCATGGGGGGTGATCAATTTTTGGGATGTGAGTGACGCTACATTTTAGACAGCCTCATTTTTGCTTATACATATATATGGCAAGTATAGGGGTTCACATATATAGATGCACAGTTATATATGTTTGTATTGATTCCCTTTTGTATGTTTTTTTGGATTGACCTAACCTGATGAGCTTGGAGGTGAGAAGATTATGACGATGGCTGAGGGTTTTGTTGAGGTACTTTCGGTATGCACATGTTTCGATGAATAATGTGGTGTGTTGGTTGCCTATAGGTTGCAGGACGATTTTGGAGCAGGAGATCCATGATGAGATTATGGGAGTCTTTTGGATGATTGATCTTATTGATTGCATTTATATTTTGAATTAAGGGGAGCAAGTGAACGATATGATTTTTGTTTGAGCTTTGATGGAGGATAGTCCCAGGTAAAATGGATTTATGATGGCATCTTTCATGTTTTTGAGATTTTGGGTTTTGGTAAGTATGTTGGGGATTGTGTGACCTGTATGGATGAGATGTTCGTTGAGTTTTGTTGCACGAAAGAATGGAATGTGGAAGGATCTGCATATGAATAGGTATGAGTAGCTATGGGAGCATTTGAGCCATGTTTTGGTGGAAGTCAGTAGGTGCGTGCATGGATACGAGTGTGGCCCGGATGGTGGAACCGCTCCTCTCCTATTCTGCTTATAATATTGAGTATCAAAAGCTCTTCTTGGGTTTACATTTCTCATGGGGTCTACGAGTTCTTCATTCAGTGGGCTACAATGCGGAGGTGCGCTATGTGCAATTTAATAGCAGAAAAATCTTCATGTAGTTGATCTTACATGACAGTGAGTATTCAGGATTGTGGGAAAGAATTATAAAGAGAACAAGTGAGCAATTGCGGGTACTTGAAGATAAATATTGATGTTGTGAAAACCACATTAGCAATAAAGCTCGAAGGGGGACTGAATAATTGTTACACTTGTGTTTGAGGATATAGCAGATATACAGTCTCAGAATTTTATGGTCGATTGCTTTATGCTTGTACTTTGCCATTTAGAGCGATCACAAAACCTGAGTAAGGCATGCAACTTAAAACGAAGCATACGCTTGGAGTTGAGATACACCCTATTTTGAAGGGTAATTGAATTAAAACGCCCAATTAATTTTGAAGGTGATTAGGTCGATTCTCTATTTTAGTATGAGCTAGCACATTTGAATATTTTAGTTTTCTATGGAAGCTTTATTCTGTGCTAATTTTAATTTAATTCAATATATTTCTCTTCATTGTTCATTATATGAATCTCTTCATTGTTCTTCATTGTTCCAATATTTCTCTTCTGAATCTCTTCTTTTTGTTGTCATCTATATTTCACACACGTTTGAATGAATGATTAAGATCTATAGATCAATTAATTAACATGTGCTGCAAAACTTTACTTTGAGGCTTTGGTTTGGATGCAAAGATGCTTGACTATTATAGTGCAAGAAGTATACATGTTTAAAGATAACAATGGATGTTGATGTTAAGCTTCCTGATGTTCTGCTTTCAATTCCGATATGCTATCCTTGATTCACTTGATTGTGACAATGCAAGAATTCAAAGATTTAAGTTGTATGGCATGAATTTGTGTTGACTCTATGTTAATAGGTATTTCTATACTTTTACTGCTTTTGACTTCTTATGACATGAGGTTCGAAAACGTTCACATGTTTAACTGATATGGCCTCCATGGAAGTCTTTATATGAAACTATAAAACAAAACCAAATTTACTTGTCAATGGAAATGAGCGCATGTATGCGTGGCCACAAGTGTGTGGAACTCTGAGCATGAGAGGGGAAGAGTAGCGGAAAGTGTGAAGGAGTGAGCGAGAGGAGGGGGTGACGAGTGGAGTGAGGGAGAAAGGGAAAAGAAAGAGTGCATGAAAGAGAGATAGAGTGGGAGGATACGACCGAGTGTGTGTGTGTGTGTGTGTGAGGTTAAGTGAAGTAAAGTGAAAAAAGGAAGAATGTAAGTGATAAAGTGAGAGATAAGGAACGAGAAGCTAGAAATACAGGGGAGATAGAAGGAAGAGAAAGAACTTGAGTAGAGGGGGGAGAGGTAAGGCCCCATGAGCCAACCACCAAAGGGGTAGCCTCCATAATCATAGATTTACAGGCTCTCAAGTCTCTCTTTTTTTCCTATTGATATTGAGGATGATGTGAATACGGCCATCCATGCTGCTTAGTGTTGCGAGCATTTGTTTTATGTAGGGTACAAGTTTTAAATTCTGTAAATACCTTTGGGAAGTCTTCAAATACTTCAAGAAGGCTCATATTATTCATAACAGATAGTCAAAATACCATGTGAGTTCTAAAACATGATGAGTCAAATTAGTGAGTCACAAGAGAGCTGAAGTGGTGTGCTAGTGGAAGGTTGATGTGTCTAGTTCTCAAAGTCCATCAATACTTTGCTTATTTGAGCACTTGAGTCATGTAATATCTCCACCCAAGTGTCTACCACGAATTTAGATGTACTAGGAAGGTTTTAGATTAGTTTCCCATGCTATAAAAAGAGGAGATAAGTCGTGATCTTGTGGGAAGTCCAAGAGAGTCATATGTGTATCTCTACGTTGCTGTAGTTTTGTATGCAGAGATTGCAGAGCTTGTATCTCCCTCATTATATATCCAAATTACATGTTTGATAGCTCATTTGAAAGCTCCTACTGTCTACTTTTATATTGTCAATTTTCATAATCATTGGAGTTGTGAGCTAAGAGCAGTACTCTCTGCAAGTAGTGTGTGGTCTCGGGTTTCACCCCTGTTGAAGGTCTCTATTGAACCTCAAACTTGAAAAGGTCATATCTCCTTGTGTATTTATCTAAATTGAGTATTCTTTGGCTCATTGGAAAGCTCTTGGTCTCTAGTATATGTGGTTAAAAGAGTTTTGAAAAATTCTGAGTGTCTAGAGAACAATAAGCTCTATAAGGATGATTGGTTTTCAGTGATGAAGTTTGTGAGAAGGTCAACTTGTTCCAAGGGGGTTCCACCTACTTCTAGCTATATTTTTGGAGGTCAATAAACTCCAACATTGGTATCAGAGCTTGGAATTGAAGCTTGGAGAAGGTTATAATACCTTGATGAAGAATTTGAAGCTGTTGGAGCAGACGTTCATCATCGACACTACACAAAGGTAGAAAGAGATAGCAAGGAAGCATCTCAAGCAACATCCAAGCAAAGAAAGGTGCATAAACTTCATTACAAAGGTAAATCTCAGACTTCTTATTATCACACATATCCAAAAGGAGGGTTAAAGGAGGAATTTTAGTATTTACACAATGGGCGATCAACATGCACAAATAGAGAAGCTTGATAAGAACAACTATCAAGCATGGCGATTTAGAATCACAGTATACTTGCAAGGTAGAGGCTTGTATGGTTTGATTGATGGAACTGATATCAAACCTATATTACCAGAGGATCCAAATCAGCAATAATTGAGGGAGTTTAGACTTTGGAATGAAAGAGACAAAAGGGTTATATTCATTTTATCACAAAATATTCAAGATTCAATGGTAGGACACATACAAGATCTAGACACAAGTAGAGATGTTTGGCTTGATTCAACTCAAAAATAAGCTGAATAACATAAAGAAAGATTCAAGGACATCGGTCAATGATTACTTGTTGAAGGTTAAAGAGATTGCAGATCAACTAGGATCAATTCAAGCTCATGTGGAGGACGACTACTTGGTTGCACATACTCTCAATGGACTCAAGGATGATGAGAGATGGAAACCATTCATTACTTCAGTTTATGTTAGAGGAGAATTACCAGACTTTGATCAGCTTGTTGCTCTTATGGTCATGGAGGAGATGAATCTAAATGGCTCTACTTCAAATCAAAAAGGATCTCAAGGACAAGCTCTTTATGTAGGATCATCAAGAGGTGGAAACAGAGGAAGAAGAGGTTCAAATAGAGGTCGAGGATGAACGAGCGATGACCAAGGGACTTCAAGTGGCTTCTTCAACACAAGAGGAAGAGGAAGATCAAGCGCTAGAGGTAAGAGAGGCTACTACAACTACAATCAAAGACAAAGGAGTGAAGATAACAACAATTGCTATATATGTGGAAGGTATGGACAGTATGCCAAAGATTGCTATCAAAACGAAAATAATCAAGGTGGTAATCGAAGAGGAGGCTATTCAAGAAGAGGTAAACAACAAGGAAATTATGCAGTTGAAGGTAAAAGTGATGATTATGATTCTCTTCTTATGATGAATGTAGAAACTAAGATGAATTGCAATAGTGATGTATGGTATGTAGATAGTGGTTGCTCTAACCATATGTCACATGATGCTTCATGGTTTTCTAATATGCATAATCCTTCATGTAAAGGTCATGTTGAAACAGGAGATGATACAACACATAAGATTATGCAGGTTGGAGATGTTGTTATGCACGATAAGAGCAAGAAAAATTTCTTGAAGGATGTGCTTTATGTGCCAACAATCACTAAGAATTTGATGTCAGTTGGTCAAATGGTAGAAAAAGATTTGCAAATAAGATTTAATCGTGCAGGTTGCTTCATTGAGGATCCAAAGCAAAGGAGGTTAATTGCTAGAGGTCAAAAACAAGGTAGATTGTTTACATTCAAGGTAAACCCAAATCATACAAACTATTTCTCTTATGGTATGCATCGAATAGAAGAGCTTGATCTATGGCACAAAAGGATTAGACACATGAATGTACACAGGTTAAAGGAGCTATCAAAGAAGAGGATTGTTGAAGGATTACCTGATCTTACGAAGCAACATATGTGCATCTTTGTGAAGCATGTCAAATGGGTAAGCAAAGTAGACAGCCTTTCAAGCATTCAAGCTATGTAAGCAGTGCATTGCTAGACCTTATACACACGGACGTATGCGGTCCTACTAAAGAGGCATCCTTGGCTGGTAATAAGTACTATGTATCATTCATTGATGATCATAGTAGAATGACATTTGTGTATTTCATTAAACATAAGAGTGAAGTCTTTGATTGTTTCAAAAATTTTAAATCATTTGTCGAGAAGCAAACAAGAAGATATGTTAAGAAGCTAAGATCCGATGGATGGGGAGAGTATTTCCCTCAAGCTTTTACTGATTTTTTGTATGATGAAGGTATCAAAAGAGAAGTTACATGTAGGTATACTCCACAACAAAATGGAGTCGCAGAAAGAAGAAATAGAATCATAGCAGAAGCATTTAGAAGCATGCTAAATGATATGTGTTTGCCTAATTCTTTTTGGGTTGAAGCTGTTAGCACAAGTGTGTACATTATGAATAGAGTACCTACTGCTGGAGTTCATCATTTGACACCATATGAGGTATGGCATGGAAGGGAACCAAGTGTAAGTCATTTGAAAGTATTTGGTTGTGTATGTTATGTACATGTACCTAGTGAAGTGAGATCAAAACTTGATGTGAAATAAAAAAAGTGTATATTTATTGGTTATGCAGATACTCAAAGAGGATATAGATGTTATAATCCTCATACCAATAAGGTGGTTCTTTCAAGAGATGTAGACTTTGATGAATCACTTTCATGGTATGTAGATAAGAAAAGTTTGCAGGTCATAAATGGAGATGAAGAAGATACAGGTGAAGGAGATGAGTGCTTACCTCAGCCCACAAGAAGTTTAAGTGATGAGAAAAGTGGTTTGGATGAAGAAAGAGAGCTACTTTTCAATGGAAGATTAAGGCAAGAGTCACCTCCAAGTGTTAAAAGTAAAGGTAAACTCAAAGTTGTTGAAGTTAATGATGAAGGAGAGGAAATTAGTGATGTATGTAAGTATGGAGAATCATCAAAGGTTCCTAATAAGAAAGGAAGAGCATTTACATTGGAGGAAGAAGAACTTCAAGAGTGAGTAAGCAACCTCAAAGGTATACTTATGAATCTTTCATGAATATTCATTATGCTTTTATGACAAAAGTTGAGCAGGAAAATGAACCCACATGTTATGATGAGGCAAAAGGAGATGAAAAGTCAGAGAAACTAATGAGAGAAGAAATGGAAGCACTATAGGATAACAAGACTTGGAATTTAGTTCCAAAGACACCAAAATAAAAGGTAATTGGTTGCAAGTGGGTTTTTAAGATTAAATGAAATAGTGATGGTAGTGTGTCAAGATATAAGGCTAGACTTGTAGCAAAAGGATATAATCAAACTCAAGGATTGGACTATGAGGAAACATTTAGTCCAGTAGCAAACATGGCAACGGTGAGAACTTTGTTGGCTTTAGCTGCAAGTAAAAGATGGAGTATATATCAACTCGATATAAAGAATGCCTTTCTTAATGGTGAGTTAAATGAAGAAGTGTATATGTCACAACCAGATGGTTATGTGGATGCAAAATGTCATAATCATGTATGCAGGTTAAAGAAGGCATTGTATGGTCTTAAACAGACACCAAGGGCATGGAATGCAAGGTTGGTAAAGTATCTTATGCTGCAAGGATACATAGCGAGTCATGCTCATTCTTCACTTTATGTAAAACATATAAATGACATGTATGTCTATGTATGCATTTATGTGGATGACTTGTTGATTACAAGGAATGATGCAAAAGCAATTGAAGAGATAAAAGGTAATTTGGGAAAGGAATTTAAAATTTCAGATCTTGGTTTGCTTAGATACTTTCTTGGGATTGAAATTGTGTATGGCAATGAGGGTATGTGGTTGATACAGATAAAGTATATATGTGTTTGGCATGCAGGAATGTAAATTTGTTTCTACTCCAATGGAATGTAATGTAAAGTTGAGTGCAAAGGAAGGTGATGAGTTGCATGATATGAATGCATATAGATCCATGGTAGGATCTTTGATTTATGCACAAAAACTAGACCTGATATATGCTATGCAGTGGGAGTATTGTCACAGTTTATGCATGTACCTAGAGTACCTCATATGCATGCAGCGAAAAGAGTGCTTAGATATTTGAAAGGTACAATGAACGAAGGATTATTTTATATTCATGATGCTGATCTAACTCTTAAAGTCTTTAGTGATGCTGATTGGGCTGGAAGCAAAGATGATAGAAGATCCGCAAGTGGATATGTGGTAATAGCAGTAAACAAGACATTAACATGGAGTTCAAAGAAACAGCCTACAATTGCTTTATCTTCTATAGAGGCTGAGTATAGAGGTTTAGCATTGGCTACTACTGAGGTTATATGGTTTGAAAAGTTGTTTCATGACTTGAATGTGCAGGTTGATGTACCACTAATATATGGGGATAACTTGACCAGAATTCATATGACCTCAAATCCTATTTTTCATGCTAGAACAAAGCATATAGAGGTTCACTATCATTATGTTGGAGAGAAGGCCATAAACAATGAAGTACAAGTTTCTATGAGTCAATTTAGTGAGTCAGAAGAGAGCTGAAGTGGTGTCCTAGTGGAAGGTTGATGTGGCTAGTTCTCAAACTCCATCAATACTTTGCTTATTTGAGCACTTGAGTTACGTAATATCTCCACCCAAGTGTCTAACACGAATTTAGATGTATTAGGAAGGTTTTAGATTAGTTTTCCATGCTATAAAAGAGGAGAGAAGTCGTGATCTTGTGGGAAGTCCAAGAGAGTCATATGTGTATCTCTACGCTGCTGTAGTTTTGTATGCAGAGATTGCAGAGCTTGTATCTCCCTCATTATATATCCAAATTAGATGTTTGATAGCTTATTTGAAAGCTCGTACTGTCTACTTTCATATTCTCAATTGTCATAATCATTGGATTTGTGAGCTGACAGCAGTACTCTCTGCAAGTAGTGTGTGTTCTCGGTTTTCACCCTTGCTGAAGGTCTCCATTAAACCTCAAATTTGCAAAGGTCATATCTCCTTGTGTATTTATCCAAATTGAGTGTTCTTTGGCTCATTGGAAAGCTCTTGGTCTCTAGTATATGTGGCCAAAATACTTTTGAAAAATTCTGAGTGACTAGAGAACAATAAGCTCTGTAAGGATGATTAGTTTTCTGTGATGAAGTTTGTGAGAAGGTCAACTTGTTCCAAGGGGGTTCCACCTACTTCTAGCTATATTTTTGGAGGTCAATAAACTCCAACACTTAGATATATCCATTTATGGTTTTGGATGGAGTAGCTTTGGTTGTCTCCTGATAGGGGGAGGCTCATAAAGAGTTCTTTTGTAACCCTCAAAAGGAGCCGTTTGCTAATGATAGATTAAGGATTTATACAAATAAGGGATTTCCACGTGTACAAGAATATAACATTCCTGTCTCTTTTAATCCTACAAAGAATGGCGTTTTTTAGTAGATATGCTCTAAAAGCGTCGCTGAGGCGATGGAATTCCTTGTATTCCGTGTAGAATTTTTTGTTTTCATACAAAAATGGATATTTTTGCACACCATACAATGCAAATATTTACATTTCCAAGAGAGAAAAGGTTTTTGAAGATACGAAATATTTTTGGGTTCACAAAATTGATACATCAAATCAAGAGTTTCTAAGTCTCGGGTTTCCACATGTACATCAAATTTTATCTATAAATACTCGCGAAGTTTGTAAGTCTCAGCTTCTCACGTTGCACTTTGTCTATTAATTTTGTCAGTGTGCGAATGGCTTCTACTTGTCATCGTCCTTCCGATCGTGTAGCTTCATGTTAGGTTTACAACAAAAAAGAGGATTCCTTATGGAAAGCTCTTTCTCTGCAGATCAATGATTGCGTGACTATGCTTCCTAGTTGTAGAGGTGCCCATAAAAATGAAGCGAGCTGAAAGAGATGATACCAAAAACCATTGGAAAGGTCATATTCTTAGATTCAAATCAAGAAGACATGGCTGGTTTGCAAGAGTTCAAAATCTACACAATGTTAAGGATCTAGTGCTAAAAAAACTTGTACATTTCCGGTCATAGTATAAGTGAATTTTATAAATTCTCTTTAATCATTTTCAGTTGTTTTTGTTTTACAAGATATCTGTTTTCGTATTGTAGGTATTTTTTGTTCTAATATTCAAGCATGGAAACATGTTGAATGTTTAACAAGAACATTCAAAGCTCTTCACGAGGACATTTTTCAATGGCGTTCAATTATTTATCTATTTTGTAGAATATAAGGGTCCCTCAGGAAGGAATGCATATGAAAATCTTGTACACCTACCTATTGCTTGCATCTCTTCATTAGATTCAGAGTCTCTTGATCAATCAACAAGTACAAGTTTTTTGTGCAAGATGAAAGATGACATTGAAAGGACAATGTCAACAAAGTGAATTTCTTGAAGGATTAGGATTTAATGGTTTTTTCCTCTTCACGTTTTCGTATCATGTTCTAATACTTGTGATTACAAAAAACAAAAACAATGTGGTTGAATAGGAGAGTTTCAATTTCAAAGATTGATGATGTTTTCAGTAGGGAGTGGGATAACAAAGAAGTTCAAAAACTAGGTGATATCATTTTTTGTAAAGTTAGTACAAATTCTATTTTGATTTCATATAAAATATCTCAACAATCTCTAGCGTTAGGATATGAATAAAGAAGGTGGAAGAAAAGCTTGCATATTGAACTCTCCACAATTTGGGTTAGAATTACTGATGCATCCAGATTTTCAACCTAAAAAAATAATTGTCACTGCAAATTGGAAACTTAAAAATGTTATAGAGCTTCTAGGGTACCTTAAAAAGGTTTCACCATAGTTCACATTCTCAACTGATGGTGCAATGGTAAACATAAGATCAGAGAAAACACTATCTTGCATTACTTGCTTGCCACCCAAAGTGATCAAGTTCCAACCTTTAAGAATGTAACCACTCTTGCCTCTTTTTTCCCACCAAAAATGATTATATTTTCTCTTGGTTGAAGACAAAGACATTGAGTGCTAAATATTCACTACAAGAAAAAGGGGGGCGTAGCGACGCCCCCGAATCGGGAAAAAAACGAAAACCGTCGCTTATGCGATGCAATCGTCGCATAAGCGACGGTAAAAAAATCGGATTTTTTTTTTTTGGCCGAGCATCGTCGCATAAGCGACGATAGCGTCGCTTATGCAACGCAACACCAAAGGGTCGCTAAAAGCGTCGCTAAATAGCGACGCACTTAGCGACGTTGGCAAACTGTAGAGCGTCGCATATGCGACGCTTTGGAATGATCAAAAAAAAAATTCAATTTTCCCGGCACATTTGTGCCGGGCCTTGAACGCAAGACCGAGAGAGAGAGAGAGAGAAAGAGCGCGTGCGAGAGGGAGAGAGAGAAGGGAGACGGTTGACAGGTATGCGCACACACACACTTACACACACACACACATACACGCATAGACACACACACACATACGCATAGACACACACACATACACACAAATACACACACATAGACACACATACACAATGCATAATTCATACACATGCACACATAATGCATACACATGCACACACATATACACATGCACACACATATACATGCACACACACATACATATGTACACACACATATACACGCATAGACACACACACACATACGCATAGACACACACTCACCTAATGCATACACATGCACACACATATACACATGCACACACATATACATGCACACACACATACACATGCATAATGCATACACATACACACATGCACACATAATGCATACACATGCACACACATATACACATGCACACACACATACACATGCACACACACACATATGTACACACACACATATGTACACACACATATACACGCATAGACACACACACACACATACGCATAGACACACACACACATATACACAAATACACACACATAGACAGACATACACAATGCATAATGCATACACATACACACATGCACACATAATGCATACACATGCACACACATATACACATGCACACACATATACATGCACACACACATACATATGTACACACACATATACACGCACAGACACACACACACATACGCATAGACACACACTCACATAATGCATACACATGCACACACATATACACATGCACACACATACACATGCATAATGCATACACATACACACATGCACACATAATGCATACACATGCACACACATATACACATGCACACACATATACATGCACACACACATACACATGCACACACACATACATATGTACACACACATATACACGCATAGACACACACACACATACGCATAGACACACACTCACATAATGCATACACATGCACCCACATATACACATGCAGACACATATACATGCACACACACATAATAATGCATAATGCATACACATACACACATGCACACATAATGCATACACATGCACACACATATACACATGCACACACATATACACATGCACACACATATACGTGCACACACACATACACATGCACATACACACACATATGTACACACACACATATGTACACACACACACATATACACGCATAGACACACACACACATACGCATAGACACACACACATATACACAAATATACACACATAGACACACATACACAATGCATAATGCATACACATACACACATGCACACATAATGCATACACATGCACACACATATACACATGCACACACATATACATGCACACACACATACACATGCACACACACACACACATATGTACACACACACACATATGTACACACACATATACACGCATAGACACACACACATACGCATAGACACACACACACATATACACAAATACACACACATAGACACACATACACAATGCATAATGCATACACATACACACATGCACACATAATGCATACACATGCACACACATATACATGCACACACACATACACATGCACACACACATACATATGTACACACACATATACACGCATAGACACACACACACACACATACGCATAGACACACACTCACATAATGCATACACATGCACACACATATACACATGCACACACATATACATGCACACACACACATGCATAATGCATACACATACACACATGCACACATAATGCATACACATGCACACACATATACACATGCACACACATATACATGCACACACACATACACATGCACACACACACATATGTACACACACACACATATGTACACATATATATACACGCATAGACACACACACACATACGCATAGACACACACACATACACACAAATACACACACATAGACACACATACACAATGCATAATGCATACACATATACACATGCACACACATATACATGCACACACACACATATGTACACACACACATATGTACACACACTCATATATGTACACATATATATACACGCATAGACACACACACATACGCATAGACACACACACACATACACACAAATACACACACATAGACACACATACACAATGCATAATGCATACACATACACACATGCACACATAATGCATACACATGCACACACATATACATGCACACACACATACATATGTACACACACATATACACGCATAGACACACACACACACACATACGCATAGACACACACACACATAATGCATACACATGCACACACATATACACATGCACACACACATACACATGCATAATGCATACACATACACACATGCACACATAATGCATACACATGCACACACATATACACATGCACACACATATACATGCACACACACATACACATGCACACACACACACACATATGTACACACACACACATATGTACACATACATATACACACATACACACATACACATAGACAAGACACACATATACCTACACACATACACACATAATGATGCATAGACACACATACACATGCATACACACACATACACATGCATACACACACATACACATGCATACACACACACATACACGTATATATATTGATTTCTAACCATTTTGTTTTATATGTTAGGTAGTATGGATCCCAGTAGAGAGAGAAAGGCGAAACTCACTCTCATAAAAAGTCTTATGAGAGCAAGAGTTCCGTCAGATACTCTAGGGTCCATAATGCGGGACTACGCAGAGATGTCCGATGAGGAGCTGGATTATACGATCCAGATGCTTACGCGATCAGACGAGGGCTCTTCTGCAGATCCACATGCAGGAAGAGAGCTATCTGCTCATAGGTATGTTTTTTTTCATAAACTTTTTTAATGATATTATAGCACATATTTTTATTTATTTCTATCTATCTATTTTCAGGACACCTATACCACCTCCAGCACGTGATAGGAGAGCAGAGACGTTGCCTATGAGGACATGCATAGGCACGTCAGGACTAGAGTGCGACATAGAGCCAGAGGGGAATATTGTATACATCGGAAATGGATTGGAGTTCAAGAGGAGAATGCGTGCACTATGCGACTCTTACCTGCGCTTTATCCACTTACCATGGAAGTAAGTAAAAGTTTTACATATAAATTGAAATATATATCTTATGTTTTATTTATATTATGTTTTTTATTTTTGTAGTGAGCATGATGAGAGGGATAAAAAGTACGTGCTCAGTTCACTTGAGACGGAGTTTGGGACAGGGTGGTCTCTTAAATGGTGTTTAAAAGAGATGCGGACACTTATGGCGCATCGTCGTGACAATGCACGGTATGTATGTATATGAGAGAGAGAGAGAGAACACTAATCTCGATATTAGGGTTTTGAAATCCCTAATTTAAAAACTCTAATTCAACCTTTTAGCCATATGTTTGAAGTATATGTACACCTCCGACGTCCTACTAGAGAGATGTCTCTCCTCCCAACCTTATGCCTCTATATATAGCTACTCGAATCAACGAGGATCATGATTCATAATATATGTAAAGATATATACACATCATGTTAGATAGGATACATAAATATAAAATGGAGTAGATATATTATGCATCACACATACATGCCTAAATGCACACATAAATATATATATACATACTAACATATTTACATGTACATATTTACACATACATGTACATGCCTACATGCACACATAAACATATATATACATGCATACATATTTACATGTACATATTTACACATAGACACATATACATATATACATGTACACAATTATAAACACTTGCATATATTACGTACATGAATACATGAATATTTTACATAAATGCATATGCATATATACACATGCATATTTAACACATGTATACATATATCACACACATGCAAACACATACATATACATGAAATACATATATATGCATACTAATATATGTATACATATAATACACATGAATACACACACATATGCATACATACATGATAAAAGTTTACTCCTCGAAGATAAAGCTATATATAAAATAGTTAGGCATACCCCCGAGCTTCATGTTCTAACTTAGAAGAACATGATTTCATCTCTGTAGTAGGATTCATCGTTATTCAAGTTAATAAAAAAAACCTATTATCTGATATCCATTTAGAAGCTTCAAGTTACTATCTAATCTGCTCATATGTTTTCATTATTGGCATCATTTTGGTAAGACATCAATATAGTCTCATCTTCATTATCCTTATTGATTTCATTTATTTCTTCTATTGTTAAATCTATGTTCTCATGAATCACATCATCTATTGGTGGATTAATATCTATTTCTGGTAATTCCTCTTCCTCATCAGTAGAATCAGCATGTAGAGAATTATCCTCTTCATCAAAAAGATTAGTATCATTATCACGTATAATGAGTCTAATTTCTATTCCAGATGTTGATGTATCAGTATCTGATGCTGAATCATCAAGAGGACTTTCTTCAATCTCTCTAACAATAAACTGTTCAAACAATGACCTACCTCTAGGTTGCACATGAATGACTTGCCACCAAGGATGAGCATCTGGGATTTTATAAAAAAATGCTTGTTCAATATGCCTAGGAAGAATATATGGTTCTTTAGTAGATCGCATTACCTTGGAAGAATCAATTGCCCAAAACCCAGATAATTCCTTTCTTATTGTAGAATTACTACCTTTATACTCCGCTCGATACCAGTCAACCTTCAAAATGACCTATCAAAATATATAACAACAAAAACGTCCCATTATTAGGTGCTTAAAAAAATAACCAACTCTAAAAAATATATATAAACTTTTTTCTACCTGTTTGAATGTACGAAATGAAATTTCGTAGATACCAACAATAGTTCCTACGTAACCAAGTTCGCTATCTATAAGGTTCGTGTCTTTTGAGCTAGCACGTGATAGTTGCTTGAAACAAGCAACAATACTAGAATCCTCTGTTTTACGTAAAGAATCAATGGCTTTGATTCTAATATGCTGTCCAAAAGCCCACATATTAGTGAACATTCGAGCCTGCAAAATAAATTCAATTAGTAAATAGAAACTAACATACATATATAAAAAAAATAAAATATATATTTTAATAAAATTACCTTTTGTTCACAACCTATCATTAACTCTCTTTGCTCATCTGAGATTTCTTCATTATTTGCGTTGGCGCGTTGCAAACGACTATATAGCCAATCCGTGAAAGAAGGTATATCTGTAATCTCATTATTATCGAGATTACGTCTAGATCCTTTGTTTTTTCACCTTTTACTTTGGAGACTTTGAAGTTCCTCGTACTCGCTAACGAATGCTTGCATGCATTCGCTATTATATGCTACAAAAGTAGAAACATCATTTTTTTCTTGAAATGAGAATGGAACCCCCTTACCTGATAATACCTCATTTGTTATTTTTGAAGAAGACTCGTTGGTCCATGCACGTGGAGCTTCTTCATGAACTCTTTCAAGGTACTCACTAACGTAATACATGCACTCTTCAAGCATCCAACCCTTTGCCATGGATCCTTCTGGTTTTGCTCTTTGTCGCACATAACCTTTTAGTATTCCCATAAATCGCTCGACCCAAAACATCCATCGAGTGTTGAAAACACCGGCAATCTCTATCTCATCTACAAGATGGACTAGTAAATGAACTTGAATATCAAAAAATGAAGTAGGAAGTTCTTTTCCATCAAACATAGTAGCTCTTTGCATTCACGTTTTTTTGTGGGATCGAATTTTTATCGATCTCTTTGGATGTAATCCACCTATACAAATCATAAAAACAATTGTAAAGAAGTTAATTAAAAAATAAAAGATATCCAATATTCATACATATTAAATATAAAAGTATCATAATTACCTTATAAGTGATCCAAGACGATAGATCACATCTCGTACTCCTTTCGTTGTACATGCATCGATAACCAAAGGTAAAATATGTTTCAAAAAGTTATGCCAGTCATGGGTCTTTAATCCAGATAAGCTCTTATCATCCATAGTAAACATGTTTTGAAATGATGCTCCATATCCTGTAGGAGTCTTGATCAATTGAATTCTATTGTTGATAGTCTGTATCTCTTTTGTTGTAAGTACCCAAGGAGCAGATGCATAAGTCGTTTCTTGTCGATGTCTATCAAAAACTGGCCATAACTTTGGTTTGGATTTTTGATCTTTCAAATCATTCCTTGATGTTGTGGTATCTTTTAGTCCAAGAAGATGCTACCATAGTGAATAACCAATATTTTTGAATATATGCATAGGATCAAGAAGATGACATACTTTTAACTCTTTCCAATACTCCAAAGAATACCATATTGATATATTCTCTGCGAGTGCCAATTTCCCTTTACCTCTGTTCACATACTCATTATCTGAATCATCACTGAAGATTTCTGCTTCTGGATCTATCAGAGGTCCATCTGTCCATTTTTTATACCAATCCATAGGCGTCATAGGTTTTGGATACTGGCCTGTTTCAAGCTTTCCATTAAAATGTATCGCTTCTCTTTTAGATCTTAATGGATGATCATCAGGCAAGAATCGTCGATGTCGAAGATAAATATTTTTTTTGAGATCCTTACTATAGATTGATCTCAACCAATCACCACAATATGGACAAGCTTTATAACCCTTAGTAGATATTCCTGCATCATGGAAAAGGATAAAAATATAATTAGATTAAATCATATTTATTTACATGCATATTGAATAAAAAAATTACATCAATACCTGAACAAACGCCATATCCAGGAAAATCGTGAATAGTCCAAGCCACAATACCACGAATCGTAATATGTCTTTCATTGATGCTTTTCGATATATCAATGACATTAATACCTCTCCATAACTTTTGAAGATCGTCAATGAGAGGAGCAAGATATACATTCATATCTTTAACTTGTCTTTTTTTTTTTTTTAATATAAAGGAAGTTCGGCATAAGCCTACTCTCCCGGACTTGAATTAAATAAAGAAAAGTACAAGCGAAGGGGACTAGTGCCCACGGGACCCCCCAAATCCCACAAAGCAGGGGAAGCTTTTACAGAGCTTAGATGACATTACAAAGAAGGTTAATTACCCTCTCATCACCCTCATGTGGGGCCCACTTAGGTTTAAGCTTGTTATCGATCAAAAGGAGTACTTGATGATGCCTAAAGGGGGGTGATTTTTTACAGTTGACAATCCTTTTGCCAAGGAGGAACAACGATTTCTCAATTGACCACTCCTTGGGGGAGTCACCGAAGTTGAAAGCACATCTTTCCCGCCAGATTTTCCATAGGACCTCCCCTCTGATGGCGTTCCAGAGAGTCGCGGAGCAGCCGATCGCTTCTCCCAGCAAGGCTTGCTGCCAACTAAGACGTTTTTGAAGTCTAATTCTCTTTCCAACCACCTGCCAGAGTCTGTTGGAGTTGGGGCAGGTAAAGAAGATGTGTGAAACATCTTCGACAGACCGGTAGCAGCGTTTGCACCAGGGAGGGATCCCACAAATTTTGCTAGCCTTAAGGTTGGTCCAGATTCCATGATGAAGAATTTGCCATAAGAGGACAGACTTTTTGATTTCTATGAGGGGGTGCCAGATAGCCATGAACTTCATGTCCTACCGAAGCCGCGTCCATGACAGGCACCACTTTTTGTTGAGGTTAACCTGATAGTCGATCGTTTCTTTGATGTTCGGGATTTTTGATAGGCTATTCCCATTGTGCCATTTGAGACAAAGCGAGCTCGACATGTCGTGTCCCATGAGAAGGCGAACTTTGTGTCGGTCCCAGGCGAGACATCTGCTTTGCAAAGTGTTCCATTCCTCATGCGAAATGTTGATGCTAGGGTCAATATCCTCAAAGTTGATCCAGCGGTTGGAGTCTTGTTTCCAGAGATGTTTCCATTTTTTGAAGCCTTTGTTCCATAGCTTCTTGGCATTTTGAATGTTCCAAGATTCCACACTCCGGATGCCATGGATCGGAAACCAGATAGAGTCGTTTTGTCTGATACCGGCAGCCCACTTCCAGTCTTCACTTATTCTTGTGAAGCTTTTGACTTTATTCCAACTCTTCCAAAGGGAGCACACCAGATTAGAGCCTTTCGGGAAGACGGGGATCGGGGAAAACAGCAAGGTCAAGATGTCAAGATTCTTCCAATTTGGGAAACCCATGAGCACCAACTCATTCTTGTTTCTGAAGATCAACTTGGCCCACGAGGCCTCCCCGTTGCACCAAGCCTTAATCATCCATTTGGCCGACATTTTGTTAGCCATGCACCCAATGTCCAAGATACCAAGTCCCCCACTATCTCTATGGCTGGTGCAGATGGACCATTTGATTTTAGGCACCCCCCTCCTATTGTGGTCGCCCGTCCAAAGGAAGTTTCTACAAATACTATTCAGTTTGGACAGATCTTGCTCTTTCGGTCTCCAACAAGAAAGGAAATAAATGCTAGATGATAAGAGGAACGTGTTGATAACCATAGCACGACCAGCAAGATTGATTTGCATACCTCTCCAATAGTTAAGCTTGTTTTCGAGTTTGGCAAGCACCCAGTTCCACCGCTGTTCCATAGAGACGCCAAACCCCAAGGGAATCCCAAGAAGCCAAAAAATTTGGCCCTGCGGAATGATTTGACAGCCATGATCAATGAGAAGGTCGGGCTGTGACCCACCAATAGCTCTAAAGGCGGTCTTAGAGTGGTTGATTATGGATCCAGAGGCTTCACAAAAGGTAGCAAGACACTTCCAGAACGTCTCCAGGCTGGTACTATCATTGTGAACAAAAGCGTTCATATCATCGGCAAAAAGTCTCATGGTGATCTGACTGTGGTCATGCGGCAAACGAGGGCCTTTAATGTTACCAGCTTCCACCTGATGCTCCACCAGCCTGCTAAGCCCTTCCGTGGCAATGGCAAAGAGAAGGGGAGCCAATGGGCACCCTTGTCTGATAGATCTTCTAAGTTTGATCACCTTTGAAAGTTTTCCATTAATGTTAATTTGGGTCGATGCGTTTCCGAGAAGGGTCGCAATCATCTTGGTGAATTTCTGACTACATCCAAGATCTTGTAGCGACTGTAGAATATAGTCCCATTCTAGCCTGTCGTAGGCTTTATCAAAGTCGATCTTGAGGAATACTACTTCTTGTTTAGACTCATTTGCAAATTCAAGACCTTCCCAGATATCTATAATGGTTTCCAAAATTGACCTGCCTTTGATGAAACCTTTTTGGTCCTCGCTTAACCACGCTCTCAAGTGGCAAGAGATTCTGTTGGCAATGACTTTGGCGATGATCTTGTATCCTGTTTGGAGCATTGTAATGGGACGCCAGTTCTCTATTCTGTTCTTTTCCCCTTTTTTGTGTATTAACTTGATAATGCAATTGTTGAGACAAGAAGGAAGCGCGCCAAACTTGAGTGCCTCTTGCCAAACCAAACGAAGAGGGGTGGCAACCACCAACTTGAAGGATTTAAAGAACTCATTAGTGAGCCCGTCGGGTCCCGGGCTTTTACCTGAAGGGAGGGCATCAATGACCTCAATGATTTCGGCTTCAGAGATAGAGGCATGAAGCAGAGATTGAAGGTTGAGTGGTATCCTGTGGGGGGAAACCCTAGATATGGCTGCCATACAGTCCCTTCTATGGTGGGAGAGGGGGTTTGAGGTCCCCAGGAGTCTCGTGAAGTGCCCTTCAATGATCCCAAAATTATCTTCTTCCGTATTGCATACATTGCCATTTGCGTCTAGCAATAAGGGGATCGATTCTCTGTTGTGTTTCCTTTTGAGGATACGGCACATCTCTTTGGTGGGTTTTCGGCTTTGCCAGCCCACCACTCCTTGAAGAAAATTTGCAAATTTTTCCTTTGTATCTCTTCCTCGTATCTCAGCAGCGCTCTGATTTTTCGAAGTCCTTTCTGGGCTTGAGATTTTCCTTTGTTCACTTCCTCCTCGAGCCGCCAGAGTCTATGATATAGAGCTTCTCTACGAGCCCGCCGCACAGTCTCTAACATCTTCCTGGATCTAATCATGATCTGTCGTGACTTATCGACCGCACTTCTCCAACACTTGGCTGGGGACAAGCCAGAGGCGAATGCCTCCTTCCACACATCAGAAATTTCTTGATGGACGGAGGGGAGAGAGAAGGAGGGCACACTAGCATGGAACCAAGGAGCCTTACGGATCTTGGTGGGGGGTTGAAAAGTGATGACGATCGGGTAGTGATCAGAGATGGTGAGGTCGGTGCGTTGCGAGAGGGAAGGGTGGCCCCACTGATGAGTAAAACTCTGAGAAATGTAGCATCTATCAAGTCTAGCTTTCCTCAGGTCCTCGCCTGCTTGGAGATTTGACCAAGAAAAGCCATTCGAGTCTTTGAATTCGACCAGATCCAAGTGTAGTTTAGTTTTGTCCCACGTTTCTTTCTCCCGACTATCGATGACCCTACCCTTGCCCATCCATCTGTCCATAGGGTCCTCTACCATGTTGAAGTCACCAAAAATAAGCACGTTGTGGGGGAGCGAGTCCAAGGAGGCCCAAGTGTTAAGTCTCTCTAACTCCCCATTAGGGGCATACAAAGAAACTAAAGTAAAACAAAAGGGAGCACCGAAAGAAACAGCAATCCATCGATGGCATTCATCTTCAATGGAGTTCTCAAGCTTTTCAAACCAGAGTTGATTAATACCGATTACCGTTCCACCGGACCCCTGCTGATGTGCCGTTGAAATCCAAACATGGGTCGAGGAGACATGTCTAAGCCGTTTCTGGAGGTCTTCTCCGTCAATTTTAATCTCTTGGATACATATAAAATCTGGGTTTAGGCTAATGTCGCGAAGCCATTGACCAATGATGATCGCTCTTGAGGGGTCGGTTAGCCCTCTAGCATTTAACGAGATGATGATCATTGTCGTAATAATCCCTCTTTGCGGGAGGGAGCTTTGTCCTTTCTTTTCTTGCATTCATCTTTCTTTTTCGCTCGGATCGGATCCCGAGTTAGCAATAGGTTCTTGTGGGGGCTTTTGCCTGGGATTAAAAGTGAAAGCATTAAATGTTCCTTTTTAATGCTAAGATATGGCGGATGATTGTAGTTTATGACTACCACTGGCCATGTTGACCATTTACTGGTTTTCATGGAGAATGGATTAACCCCATCTAATGCAACTCCTAACTTTAGATTCTGTGGATTTTGTGCAAATTCAGGCCATGTAGAATCAATATGCTGAAAAGCAACACTATCATGAGGAATTCTGATTATTCCATCAGTACTTTTGTGATCATATCCCCAAGTCAAAAGCTTTGATAATTTGGGGCTTTGAAACATATGTCTAATCCGTGGAGCCAATGGAAAATGTCTCAATACCTTATTCGGGGTTTTACCTTCTTCACCCTTATATCGAGGAGATTGACATTTGGGACATGTCAAAGAGTCTGCATATTCACCTCTATATAAAATACAATCGTTAGGACATGCATGTATACATTGATAATCTATACCAAGATTGTTGATTATCTTCTTCATTTCATCATGTGAGGTAGGAAGAATATTTTGACTTGGTAAAAACTTTTCAGATAATAACCTGTAAGTTTATCAAAAAAAGATATATTAAAAAAGGTAAATAAATATACATACATATATACATGCAGGTTTTTATTCTTACTTTAGATAAGGTAAGAACAAGAACTTGAATTGAATAGATACTTTTTGTCCGCGCATCTTTTAAAACTATTAATGCATCTTTCAAAATATTTACGCAAAACAATCGTATCCTGTCAATTCACACATATGTTCATATAATGGTGACCTGGATGAATCGCATGCACAGAGGTTAGTCAAGATAGAGCAGGATTTCTCGGGTATGCAGTAAACCTCTTGCATGTCAATGATGAGCATCTGAATTTTAGGATACAAAGTGGACTACTCCATTATAATCAGATTGCTGTCTCTTGAGTAACCTCTGTGCATGTGACTCATCCATGTCACCATTGCGAATATTTGGAAAGATGCATTAATAGTTTTAAAAGATGCGCGGACAAAAAGTTTCCATTCAATTCAAGTTCTTGTTCTTATAACCTTATCTAAAGTAAGAATAAAAACCTACATGTATTTATATATGTATATATATTTATGCATATATATATATATATATATATAAATAGATAGAAAATTGAAATTTATACCTTAATAGTGTCGAAACAGATACATTACTCCATCCAAAACGATTTTGAAGGTTGAGAATAAGTAAGCTCGCATTTAGTTGTGTCAAATGACTTCCTTCATATACATGCTTTAGACATTCCTCTCGAAGATATTTCTCATTTTTAGAAATATCCATGCTCTCACTGTCATTTTGATACCAATCCTCAATAAAATCTGCCATGCCATCATCTTCATCCTTGTCACAATGAATAAAAATTAAACTTCAAATATAAAATTAAGTATATAACTTATTAAATATGGATAGAAAATTTTTATTCTCTCTAGCTAAAAGGTGCTCTTGGAGGTCTACGCCATCCATAATTCGCTAATAGTTCATCACCAGCATGTAATGTAGTAATAGCATTGACAACTATGTATCTTGATACATCTCTACTCATGTATGGTGATTCATGACTATTTTCACGCTCCTCAAATGTGCAATTAGTCCTTGAACTATTATGTAACCCTCGACTACTATTTATTAAACCTGCTATATTTCCATGTGTGTAAGGTCTTCCATCAATATATAATCTTTCATTTTCTGTATGTAAAATCCTTCTACTAGTAAGAGATGCTGCGTTCAAGCATATTCCATAAGTACTCATGCTTTGAACATAACGTGAAAGTCGATGCCAATCTCCCCATCCATATATAGGACCACAAAATGACATAAGAGTGACTTCAGAGTTCGGAGGCACATACAAATCCTCTACAATAAAGAGACCACGACTAGCATTAGTAATAGTGGATGGAGCAATCATATAGCGATTACCCCAAAAGTTGAAAACCTCTCCATCTAAAGGAAGTGGTCCTCTATTCCATCCTCCATATCTTCTTCTATCATATGTTTGTACTAAAGAACGATCACGAGCTGGCAATGGATAATCTCCAGCCGTTTCATTCTCTAAACCAGGAGGTAGAGGATTTCTAGAAACCTCTGCTTGTAATTGATGAACAGCAAGTCCATGACGTGTACGAGGTATATTAACATTATGAGAAAAATCATCATCATCATCATCATCATCATCGAGCAAGTATTCTTGTATATCAATAATAATTTGATTTTATACATGGTTTTTAAATAAAAAAATGACATTAATATATATAGAAAATACATACCCAAGCATTATCACGTTGACTAGGTGATGGTGCATGCTCAAAAGTACCATACTCTGCCTCATGTTGAATACATTCCAATCGTGGTCTTCGATACGTGCCATAACAAGAGTTACACCAACATATAATATGCTCTTGATAGTAAAATTCATCATAATTCCTATCGGAGGACACATGTGAAGTCGTTGCATGGGTAGGAGGTGGTGGAGTACCCTCTGATTGATCAGAATCTGCACATCATAAGAAACATAAAAAATATATATAAGTTATGTATCCATCAAATATAGTTAAAATTAAATATTTCATATACTTACAGTATAAAGTCGTTGCACGATGAGGAGACGGTGGTGGAGTTCCATCTGATTGATCAGAATCTACATCATAAGAAACATAAAAAAAATATATAAGTTATGTATCCATCAAATATAGTTAAAATTAAATATTTCATATACTTACAGTATAAAGTCGTTGCACGATGAGGAGACGGTGGTGGAGTTCCATCTGATTGATCAGAATCTACAAATAATGGTATTTGATATTAATAATTTGATTATCTACATAAATAAAAAATTCACATATACATATTTACACATACACACATATTCACATATACACATTTATACATACACACATATTCACATATACACAACACATATTATTGTGGGATAAATGCATGTATTTTGTATGAATGAGTGTATATGCATGCATGTGTGTGTACGTATATATGTGGATATGTATATGTGTGTTTATGTTATATGTATGTATATGTGTATATATATACATATATGCATGCGTATATGTTTGCATGTATATGTGTATGTGGGTATGTGTATGTGTATGTGTATGTGTATATGTGTGTATATATGTGTATGTATTCTGACTTTTTTTTCTGTTTGAGATTAAATTAATAGGAGATATTGTATGGTCGAAAAAAATAAGAGGCGAGCTAACATACCACCTGAGTCGTGGCAGTTTTTTCGTAGACAGCTACGTCTTCAGGAGTCATTTCCTCAGTAGAAGGTACACAAATTAATAGTTTATATTTATAATTTTTAGATATTTTAGTAATTTTTTAATTTAATTTATGTATTTTTTTCCTTGAATAAAGAGGCTGCTGCAAAGAAGAGAGTGGAGTCAGGCCACACATCGCACTTAGGCCAAATGGGCCATAATGGTTTTGTAGCTACGTTTGTAAGTATATGTGTTATTGTGAGTATATTTTTTATTTTAGTTAAAATGCAAGCAACTAATGTTTTTTATTTGTTTCATTGCAGCGAAAGGATTATGGCCGATATCCTACAAAAAACGAGATCGAGTATGCTACACATTTTGGATATCGACGTTTGAGCGAGTATATACAAGATCATCCTGATGCCTTTGTGAGTATTTTTAAATTTTATATAATTATTTTGTTGTTATGAATGTTTTAATTATTTTATTGATTTATGTTTGTTATATGTAATACAGGAGTATTATGGGGAGACAAATATGGATGAGATGGAGAGACAGACACAGGAGGGACGATCTCGATCGTCACAGGGTGATCATGAGGATGAGGATGAGGAAAATCAGGATGATCATGATATTGCTGATGATGATGATGATCATGATGATGATGATGATTAGGATTTTAGTTGATTATGACATTGGATTATATGTATTTACATTGATATATATATATATATATATCTATATATTTTTCATTTCAGTCATGTTTTGAATTGTGTGTATGGTATTAAGTAATGAAGAGTTTTGTTCTATTGATTGTTATTATTGTTTATATTAAGCATGTGTTTTAATACTTTAATTATATAATTCATTCATATGTGTGTACCTAAGTGTATATGTATGTGTGTGTATATGTGTGTATGTGCCTGTGTATGTGTGTGTATATGTATGTATGTGCATGTGCATGTATAAGTGTATATGTGTGTATGAGTATGTGCATGTGCATGTGTATGTGTGTATATGTATATGCATGTATATGTATACGCATGTATATGTATAACTCTATGTGTATGTGTGTGTATGTGCATGTATATGTGTATATGTGCATGTGTATGTGTGCGTATATGTATGTATATGCATGTGCATGTATAAGTGTATATGTATGTATCAATATGTGCATGTTCTTGTGTATGTGTGTGTATATGTATAACTCTATGTGTATGTGTGTGTATGTGCATGTATATGTGTATATGTAGGTATATGCATGTGTGTGTGCTTCTTCATCATGTATAAGTGTATGAGTGCATATCAATAAGTGTGAGTATGGTATGTAATGAAAATAACACAATTCAAATGATCTACAAATAATAGAAATTGTACTTACAATTGTGATCCATAGTTTTTGCTTGGTTAGCTTCTTGAATAACCTGCAATAAAGAGAGAGAAGAGAGAGAGAGAGAGAGAGAGAGAGAGAGAGAGAGAGAGAGAGAGATCTAGAGAGAGAGAGAGATCTAGAGAGAGAGAGTGAGATCTAGAGAGAGAGAGATCTAGAGAGAGAGAGATCTAGAGAGAGAGAGAGAAAATTCAAAGAGAGAAAGATGTAGAAAGAGAGAAACAAAGACAGAGGGAGACAATAACAGAGAGCTTAAGCAAAACAACAATTCTGCATATACTTGCTTCAGCTCATAAGCGCAACGCAATTGCGAACGCTGGAGAGCTCTTCGATCGGATGCGTGAAAATGCCGATTGCAGAGCCTCCAACGTTTTAATTTTTGTCCGTCAACAGATCGTCGTATAAGCGATGCAACGCGTCCTCGTATAAGCGACATTTGGTTAGCGTCACGTATACGACGGTCTGCACCGTCGCTTATACGACGGTGTGGACCGTCGCTTATGCGACGCAAAAAAGCGTCGCTTAAGCGACGCCTTTGACAAGCGACGTTAGGCGGAAGCATCGCAAAAAGGTCGCAAATACCGTCGTTTTTTGCGTCGTATAATCAACGGTCCGCGCTCGACGGTAATTCCGACGCAAGTTGCAATTTTATAGCGAAGAAATTCTGTCGCATTAACCGTCGCTACACGCCCGTATTCCTTGTAGTGATTTTTGTCACTTTTTGTTTTATGTATGCACTCTTCATATTCATATTGGCTTTTTTATGCTTTATATCATTGCTCTTGGAAAATTTCTATTATTCAAAGACTTCCTCCTAGACAACAGCTAGTAAAAACTAATGTTTAAAGATGGATAATGAAGGATAAATGTAAAGATGTGGAAATTCTTCACTTCATTGATTAACAAGCTATACATAGAATTAAAGGGAAGGAATATTACAAAATGGAAAAAATTGGAGGAGATACAAGACACGACCAATTCAAGTGATAAGGGCCATCGGAGGTTCTCCAACTGCCCCAATCACTTGAATTGTTCATGTCCCTTTTTTTTTATCTTTATGCAATATATGTGAAAAGGTACGCCCAATTCAAGTGAATAGGGCCATCCAAAGACCTCTGATGATCCTTATTGCTTGAATTGGTCGTGTGGTTTTTCTTTACAAGATTATCACTTATAGAGGATATGTATTGGAGACATCATAATAATAATAAATGGTACATGCATTACAAGACACGGCCAATTCAAGCGATTAGGGCCATTGAAAGCTCTCTGATTGCTTTCTTTACTTGAATTGGTTGTGACCTTTTCTTTTTAGAATATTAATTATACAAGCTAAGGACTACATTTCAAAGATAAAAAAATCAAGATATAACATTAATGGGAAAAAATACATGCTAAACCACTTATCATCTTAATTGATCTCATAATTGATAGGCACAACAAAAATGCTTCCTCCTTTTAAGAAATAAAGATCACCAACATTTAGAAGTTCAAATATTGAGCTTTGTGTACAAACATGAATTACAAACAACTATCTTCTAGATAAAGATAGAATGGCATCATTCCTGAATACATTGTTCTCTAAATAAAATGCTCTAAAGGGTTCCTTTTGTACATAATTAGTATTTATAAAAAAACAGAACAAATAAATATTTTCCAAAATATGTTGAAAATACATGGGATTTCTATCTAGAGCTAATCATAGGTATCAAAAATTGTACATCTTCTGTTTCTTTTTATGCTTTTCCTTTTTGAAGCCTTCACCTTTGTCCTTTTTCTTTGGGACATGCTTAAGTGGAGAATGAATAGGAGGTCCTTTCTTGTCATCTCATGTGTTCTTATCTGCAGGTGGTGGAGGAGATTCTAGATCATATGTGCATCTTCAAAAGCTTGGAAACACTGCAAAACTAAAAAAATATGAAAATGCATGGCAACGTGATGATACAGAAGTGCATCAAAAGTGCACTAGAGCTTACAGTTTGCAATTGCCATGTTGTGACTGGAGGGAGTTCATAAATAAAGCTTAGTACTTAATGAAGTTGATTATTATTAAACTCCATTGACCTCTGAAAATATAAGCCATACTTGTTCTTGAGAAAGTAACTAATTTCTCCATGTTTGAAAAGTATACACTCAGTCACAAGTGGATCCAAGACAAAGACCTTTCTTGACACAACCTCTTCACACTTCTGGAGTAGGACCGTACAAAATAAAATCCAAACCGGATGTATCAAGGACTCTTCACATATTGTCATATTCAAGAAAGCAAAAAACATAATCCTTATAGATATGAAAGAAAAAGTAAGCAAACAGAGGGATTAAAGACACGACCAATTCAAGCAATAAGGGCCACCCAAATTTGTCTGATTTCCCATATTGCTTGAACCAGTCGTGTCCAAAAAGGCAAGCCATTAAGTGATCTCTTGTGTATTTCATGACAAAAGTCCACGATCATACATGTCTTACATTCAAATAAGCAACTATACTTCAAATGAAGGTTATGAATGGAGACGATCGATTCAAGTGATTAGGCTCATCTAAAGTACTCGGTTTACCCTTATTTCTTTGAATTGGTCATGTCGAATAATGCAAGCCCTCAAGTGCTTTCATGTGCCTTCCATGTCATTTGATTATTGTGGATCTCAACGTGCAAGTTTCCATGTGTCAAAATTTTATTCATCCATGTCATTTGATTGTTTGGATTCTCGAGGCCTTGCCACATGGCATGCACTCATTGGTCCAAGTGGATTCTCCAACATCTCTTTTCCTTCATAAATATCACGTCCCTTAGCTTTTGCTCATTTTCTACCTTCGAAAACTTTGTGTACCCATACATAGCACTCCTACACCTAAATTTTATACATGATCGATTCAAGCGATAGCACATGTTTGACTATCTTTGATTGCCTCTATTCGCTTGCATCGGTTGTCCCTTGCATCTAGACTTAGAGTGCTCAAAAAATCCATGCTCAAGATTTTCTTTAGGATGAGTATGAGGTTAAGCTATGTTCAAAATCATTTCCCTTTCATTTATGACTCATCTTTGAGACATGACCAATTCAAGCGATTATGCCTATCCAAGATTCTATGATGAGCATAATCGCTTGAATTGTTCATGTCCTAGATTCATTCATATACTTGATTTCTTTGGTTTTCTACTTATGCAATCCCCTTATTCCTCATCATTCATAGATATTGACCAAAGAAATAGGCAAATTAGTATCCATTTCTTATGATTTTGACATACGAACAATTCAAGTGATTAGGCCCATTGGAAGACCTTGAATGGGCCAAATCGCTTGAATCAGTCATGCCCTAGTTTCATTCCCTTACTTGAGATTTTTTGTTTTCTCCCTATGCAAGATCCTTAATGTCCTAGACACAAAGGAAGCCATCTTGAACCTCAGATTCCATGTGAGCTTCTGGATCTTACTATTGGCTCATAGTTTGGAGAGAATAATACTACCATTGCATCTAAAACATGCCAAAACCCTAAGATTGACTGTATATTTACATGATTATGATATTGAGAGGTCTTGATGAGCCTATTTTTAATGAATCTAGGACATGACCAATTCAAGCGATTAGGCTCACCTAGAAATGTTGGATGGGCCTAATTGCTTGAATCAGTCGTGTCTGAAAATTAGTACAAAAAGGCTTATCAAGACCGCTGGGTATCAGAATCATGCAAATAGACAGTCAATCTTTGGGTTTTGGCACATTCCAAATGCAATAGTAGTATAATTTTCTCCAAATTTTAAACCAATAATAAGATACAAAAGTTCACATGCAACCTAAGGTTCAAGATGACCTTCTTTGTGTCTAGGACATGAAGGACCTTGCATAGGCAGGAAAAAAAAATCTCACGTAATGGAATGAAACTAGGCTTGTATATGGGAAAATTGAACAAAAGGAAGTTGTTGAGGACAAAGAACAGTTAGAATTGACTCATCTTTGAGACACAACCAATTCACGCGATTAGGCCCATCCAAGATTTTTTGATGAACTTTATCGCTTGAATTGGTCATGTCCTACATTCATTCATATACTTGAGTTCATTGTTTTTATTCTTATGCAATCCCTTATTCCTCATCATTCATAGACATTGCCCAAAGAAACGGGCAAATAAGATTGTCCTTTATCATTCATAGGTATTTGCAAAAGCAATAGACCAAATATCTTTCGTTTTTCATGATTTTGAGGGATGACCAATTCAAGCGATTAGGCCCATCCAAAATCTTCAAATGAGCCTAATCACTTGAATTAGTTGTGTCCTCGATTCATATCATAATTTGAGTTTTTTTTTCGTTTTCTTATTTAACTTCCTTTTGCTTCATGATTCCTTTTCCCTATCACAAGTAGAATCTTAGTATTGTCGCCTTTTTTGCAGATATTTATATCAGATGAAGACAATTTTCTTAGCAGAGGGAAGGGCACAATGAAAGCTTTAGAGAAAAAAGGAAAAGGTTTAGACTCTAGATTCATTCTTTGTTGAACATAAGCTTTGTAGAGGAGATTTTCCAAAGTCAAGCTCATTCAAAAGACTCAAAGAAGAATAACGCTTTTTCGTGTCATCAATTCTATGGTTTCAAAAATTGAAAATACATCCATATGTAGTTTTTGGTAAGAAAAAATAGCAAAACATATTCCAAATCCTATTTGATACCATCTGTGTACCTTCAGGTTCACATTAGAATGAGATGTCACTCTTCTTGTATTTGATCTAACTTTGTCGTGAAAATATTTTCCTCATATTCATATTTTCAGTGTCTTGATAATTTTTAGCATGTGTTCCTTTGTACTTGTCTTCTAAAGAACTAATCAAAGAGCTCTTTGAATGGATTAATTTTTGTAACTTCTTTTCTTGTGCATATGAAGAAGCTTGTTCTTGCTTCATAATGAGACTTTTCCACCCTTAGAGTGTCCCACGTGGCAAGCATTCCTTTTTCCACAAAGAATACACCATGCAAAAATAGGATATGTTGTTGAAACATAAAGATTAAGACCATGAGAGTTTTTTTGAAAAGTAATATTGGACTAAATAATTTCTTTAAAGATCAACAAGTAGTAAGTTATTTCTTTGACACTCCAAGCCTTTGTGATGGTTCCTATAAGCTCTATAATTGCCCTTCTGAATTCAATCACATACATACCACATATAACATGTTGCATATCTGCCTCATGATGTGGAAAATATCCACATAAACCCTCATCACCATCTCCTACAAATCTAATAAAATCACAAAGATTATGAAAAGATCGGTACCTTCTAATTCGAGGATCAATTGGATAAGTAGTTTCATCTATCCATATGTCAATATGCTTTTCGTCGTCTTTGCATGATGCTTAAGCTTCATAAGGTCGTATAACTATTAGAAAGACCTTTCTTATTGTTACATACTTATGAATCTGCACGAACTTATGATAGAGTGCTTCTCGTTGAAAGTTCCATGAAAGTGTTTGGATTGGGGCTCTCCATGGAAAATGTATCTAGAATTATGAAAGAGATAGAAGTTGGTTTGCTTTCGACTATAGAGCCAAAAGGTGGAACACTTCCTAAAAACACCATTATATAGGTCGAAAGACAAGGGAGAAATTTCAAATTTTAGGAACGTCCAACAGGCATAAACTTTGAGGCATATCACTTTTCATGATTCTCAAACAAACTTTCTATCTCTTCCAAAACTAATATAATCCACTAAGATACATTTTAAGTGAACCTACATGGAGTTTTCAAAGATGATTTGACAAGATCAATTTACATTAAGTACAACTAATTGAAATACATACATGAGCCTTTTCTTGCCATTTTTTGCCCTAATGAGATGCCTCCTTGGCGGCTAAAATCTAACAAAGATTAACTTCTTACTTACGAGAAGAGGGAGGGCTTTGTGCTTCCATATGAGAGAGAGAAAAAAAAATGTTTGTAGACCTAGCTTTGAGTACAAATGTAATGAAATACAACTATTGTCTAATATTTCTATCAAGTCCAACTAGCAAGAGCACACATCTAACAAGACACAATTCTAAGTGCAAGCAAACATCCAAGCATACAACTTCACTATCTATATATATCTAGACCAAGGGGGTGCATGCCATTGGGCTTATCCAAGTGTCCCTCATGTGGAAACTTTCCCAAGGACCTTCACATGACTTCTCATTTCTCAAAGGCTAGCACATCTTTTTATTCAAATGAGGATTCTTTTCTCACATACACTCTAAGGTGACACTAAAAGAACCTTCTTCCAAGACTAAGGTTCCTGCTCCTTAGGATAAATCAAGCTTAATCTTTTGAACCATTCAATTGGGAGCTCATACGAACTATAAGTTAGATCGCATTTGTAACGCCTACGAGATTTGTGTTCATGCTCCCTGTGCACTATGTGTTTTTTGCATATTCTACTGCCCCTGTGCATCGTACTCTCTGCGGTAAGGACACAATAATGCAAGGATAGAACTCATGAAAGCATTCCAATTAGGTTGTAAAAAAAGGATAAGTTAGTCAAGGACTCGAAGCACATCCAAAGTATGGTACTCAGGAATGGTTAAAGTTAATCAACAGAGATTGATTGGAAAGAATGACATGCTCATTAATTCAAAAGGATGGCAAATGGTTGTTGATCCCTAGAAGAAGAACAAATAAAGCCTCTAAAGACATCAAGAAAATATTGAGGAACTAAGCAAGATATAACTCATGGAGGTAGGAGTTGAAGATCCCAAGTAAATCCCATGGGCGAATATGAATAAAGAAGGGATATAAAGAACAAAGACCTGTTCTTATCTCAAATAACTTGGCTATAGGAATTTGGGAAAGCCAAATGAACTAGAGAGGTCAAAAGGTTCAAACCCTTTAGGACTTGATAAATCATGCCAATGAAAGGCTAATGATCCATCGGAAAAATATTTGAGATATCACTTTAATTAGCATGAAAATAAGACACCTTAGTCCTTGGTCTCATGTATATGGTGTGAGCAAATGAATTCGAGATAATAGAGAGGGATCAAAGAACATTGAGAGGGAAAAAGAAGGTGAAAAGATAAAGGATGTAGTTCTATGGATTGGAGAAAAAACTCACTCGTATGGGACAATGGGAGCTCGCTTCCTTTGAGAATTTGCATTTTTGATGGCTAGAGAGGAAAGAGACTCAAGATCAGATACAAAACATCGAGATAAGCCTTGAAAAAAAAAACGTTGCGAGTCAGATGTTAGGCCCATTAAGAGGCATAGAGATGTGCCAGCTACTTGAACTAGTTAAATACACTTGATTGCAATTAGGTTGTAATTACAAGACGGTAAATGGGATAGGGTGAGGTTTACCTTTGAGAAGTAGACTATCCTTTATTCTCTTAAAGAAGATGTAATCTCTTCAGTAAAATGCATGTTCAGGTTTAGATTGTATAGAAGATGTTGATAAATGAGAGGGTAAGAATTTACGCGATTTTTCTGATTTAAACTCCAAAAGTATGGAGGCTGTGAAAATTCAAGCCCATCAAAGTATAAAGCCTTGAACGCTAGAATGATATATAAAAGAACGCTAGAATGATATATAAAAGAGTTCCTAGAAACGTATGGATATGATGTGAAGGAAGAGGTATGTTTAAGTCTTGTGATATACCTCAGACTCAAAAGCAATGACAACTTCAATCATTACTGGGCATCACATATGCAATGCTTTTATCATCATATATACAACACGTTTTAGCATCGTATATGCGACTCTCCCATTAGCGACGCTTGAATGAGCATCGTTAATAGCCTAAGAAATAACATCGACCTTAGCGTCGTTTAAACGATGGTGTGCACTTGACGCTCAATGCAACAAAATGCGCAATCACAAAGCAATAAGAATATTGTGTTGCTTCACCCAACGCTATGCCCCCGTATTCCTAAGCTTTCTTAGCTAGCCAAAGCAACGCACATAATGGACTTGTTCTGCCTAAATTGATCTTCGTGCAAACTAACCCCTCAAATGTTAAGGCATTTGGACTGTCTTTCATCACCAACCGAATAAGATCATTAAGAACGATCTGCACAAGTGAACTTATATCTGGCAAAACTTCATCTGTAGAAACCAACTGCTCCTTCATATCTTTGACATATGTTCCTCGTTGACAATAATGCTATATGCAACGTATCGTCCAAGAGATATAACACCAAAATAACTCTCCAAGAGACATACAAGAGACGTATATTGATACATATTTGAATGCAAGTGTAGGTGTAGTCCTCGCTCTAATCCATAAGATTACATCCAAGTTCTATATAGTTGAATAGAACTATCCCGTCAAGTTCTACTAAACTGTAGCAAACTCCGAGCTCCTTGTATTGGTGAATCGAAACATGTATATATGTTTGGCACAAAAGGACGAAACTTCCTTGCATAGACACTGTGATAGTGCGTTGCGTTTGATGACCTGAATATGCTCACCAATTTTTGTACGATTATGAGACATGTGATACCATTTTTAAATCCAAGTGTAGTCGTCACTTTATGGATCCATAAGACCACATCCACATAGTAGCCTTGATTTCCTCTATATATATTCGATACAAGTGGTGCTCTCTTTCATTTAGCTATTACAATCGCATGTGGAAAAAAAAATCCAAACAAAAGTCGACACCGACATTTGAGCATATCCTGAAGAGGTGAGTAACAGGAAGCCCGTTTGCAAATAAAAAGCGGGTAAATCAGCACGAAGGAATGCGCTCTCCGAACTTTTCCGCATTTGCGTCGAGCATTTCAGCATCGCCGACCGTCAACCTGCATAAGGAACGTGTGTCTGCGCCTGCCATCAACGGCATTGAGAGGAACCTGTCCTGCGCCTGCCATCGACGGCATGCATTGGAAAGGAACCTGCCCTGCGGCTGCCGTCTCCAAACTTCAGCGATATGTTAGTGCTGTCTCAGCTTTCAATGCTAAAGAGGAAGAGTATTTCAGCCATCGCCAAACTTCAGCGAGATGTGAGAGCTATACTGGCTTTCGACGTTGAAGAGGAAGAGTAGTTTCAGTTTGCTAGGGCTGCCGTTTTCAAGTATTTCAGCTATTTCAGCCATCTCCAAACTCGAGCGAGATGTGAGAGCTATATATCGGCTTTCGAGGTTGAAGAGGAAGAGTATTTTCACTTTATTCAGGCTGCCGTTTTCAAGTCTTTCAGCTAAACATTTGTGCCGGGGCAGTTTCCGACCGTCGACCGTCGTCCGTCAACAAGCAACCTGTCCTGCGCCTGCCTGCCTTCCCGAAACTCCAGTGATATATGTAAGTATTATATGAGCGAACATTTTTTCTTCCGATGTTACGGACATCATCTTCTGAAGCATAAACTCTGCTGTTTGAGCAATATCGTTCCTCCGTTTACACCTGCTGGCAGATCCCAAACTCTATGCTGCGGGATTTTTGGGAAACGCCTACAAGGCTTGATAATCCTGTTACATTTGCAGAAGCCCTGCTTGCTTGTTTGGTTTGCCCTTATACCGACATTTTACTTTGCCCTTATACGGTTTGGATTTGCCTTCGGGACTGCATCCACTCAATGTTGTGTACTTCTTGATTCTTTCTGCGGCGTATGTATTATAATAATTGGCAGATTTCTGCGGCGCATGTATTTCTGCGGAGAGTGATTCTGAAATGTTCGGTAAAGGCATAAGCTCTGCAAGTTCTTGGGTTTGAACGGTGCACTTGCCTTAGTCATGTATATATCTACGACAACAACAATAATAATCATAATAATAGTAATAATAATATTATTGTTATTATTATTAAAACAGGGAACAGAACCTGTTGCCGTTCGAGACAGACAGACTACAATTTCTGGAATCTTCGGGACAATTTCCGGAATCTTTAGGTGCTGTCAGAATATGTTCTGTACGTACATTTTTCTGCCTTTTTGTTATTTCTTATACCCTTTAAAATCACCGACAAGAGATTACAGAAGTTGGAAATGGAATTAGCAACTGCTAGGAGCTAGTGAACGAAGTTGGAAATACAGAGCTGGTGAACGAAGTTGGAAATACACCTTTGGCTGTAAATAGTATTTTACACAGAATTCGGTAAAACACTGAAGAGAGATGCAATCAGGAAGAAACAGGTGCCCGCTTTTATTTCTATACTTGCCTCCATTGATGTAAATTGTTCTTGTGGCTCATGTCTAAATTTCTGCTGAAGAGATCTTCTGATCAGGTCCTTACTGCTTATGTTATGTAATGATTACAAGCTTCTTTTCTTGTCATGGATTCAAGTGCTGCACATATAGGGTTCAAAACATGAGTGGAATCTCTAGAGATGGTCCTATGCATGGATTCAAGTGCTGCACATATAGGGTTCAAAACATGAGTGGAATCTCTAGAGATGGTCCTATGCATGTTATTCATTTGATTGCTTTATTATTATTATTTTTCTTCATGTTACCTTTCCATCACATGGAACAATACTATGTCTTATTTTCTAGGATTGCATGGTTGAAGCTTTCATCAAGCATCGTATGAAGAGATTGAGTCCTGTCTGAAGAGACTGGGAATTGCACAAAGACATAAATCATCGCTCGCTACGAAGAGATTGGACCCATCACAATTCTTTACAAAGAGATCGAGGGTCGCATGAAGAGAGATGCAATGACGAACAAATAGATGCCTGTTAGTAATTTTTATTTATCTCTATACTTGTCTTCATTGTAAGTTGTTTGTGTGGCTCATACAGTGTTGTCACCTGTTATAGTTGCCATGTCACCAATTATGGTTGCACAGGCTGGTTTTTCTTTGTATTTTTTGTCTAAATCTCTGGTGAAGAAATCTTTAGATCCGGTCCTTGCTCCTTATGTTATATAATGATCATGAACTTATTTTCTTGTCATGGATTCAAGTGCTGCATATGTAGACTCTTACAGATTCAAGCATTTTACGTATAGGTTTCAAAGCATGAGTGGAATTTCTACAGATGGTCCTATGGATGTTATTCATTTGATTGGTTGCTTGTTATTTTTGTCATGTTATTTTTTATCATATCCGAGAGCTTTCCAACGGTATGTTACACATCTAAATCCGCCCTACGGATTGGGAGATACACTCTAATCTTGGATGGTCTCCCCTTTGAAAGCGACGTGCGTGCCTTCTTTGCCCAAGCCTACTTCTTAAGCTTTGATACCAATTGTGGGATTTGAACTCGTGACCTACCAGTTAGGAGTATGATGGGCTAACAACTTGCCCCAAAAGCTATGGTTGAGGATTACTTCCTAATCCTCCCTCTTAGGGTGTGGTTCAACCATCTCCTTCCCATCATATCTCGAGTCTACTAGTTGAAGCTTTCATCCACCATTGTATTAAGAGATCGAGTGTTGTCCGACGAGACTTAGAATTTCATGAAGAGATTGGACCCATCGCAATCCTTTACACGGAGATCTAGGGTTGCATGAGGAGAGGTGCAATGAGGAACAAATAGATGCCTGTTGGCAATCTTTATTTATTTCTATACCTGCCTTCATTGATGTAATCTGTTTGTGTGGCACATATGGTGCTGTCACTAGTTATTGTTGCAATGTCACCAATTATAGTTGCACAAGCTTGTTAGATAGATAGATAGATAGATAGATAGATATATATATATATATATATATATATATATATATATATATATATATATATATATATATATATATATATATATATATATATATAGAGAGAGAGAGAGAGAGAGAGAGAGAGAGAGAGAGAGAGGTAATTCTTTCCTGAAGTGATCCCATTTCAGTACCAAGGGTCGGTTGGTAACCTACAGCTGAAGGCATTCTACCAAGTAATGCTGAGACCTCCGAGCCTGCTTGGACGAATCGAAAAATATTATCAATAAATAGGAGTTCATCTTGCTTATTAATATCCCTAAAAAAATAAAAAATAAAATAAAATTAAAAAAAATAAATTAAAAATATATATATATATATATATATATATATCTGTGTGTGTGTGTGTTGGAATTCTCATTTTATTCCATTAAGAAAAAATAATGTACAAGAATGTGAGGAGGGAGGGTCATCTCCCTATTCTCGAATCCTAAAAACTGTTGGTGCAAGAGAATCCAACCCGACATACTTGGATGATTAGCATGTACCTCATGGAGTCATATATGATCAATCCCTTGAAAAATCAATTACTTTTTACCTTTGTAAAAGTCCCTTACTTCCACGTGGAGTTAGGAAGCATCAAATCTCAATTTATCTGGTAGACGATTGATGAGAGAATATATCCTATAGTTGAGGATTGACGCAAAAAGCCAATCTCTCCAAGGGTCTGGTGCATCAACAGAAAGTGGCACCTGATATTGCTGCAAGAAAAGCGCTAATTGAACCCATTTCGATTGAAAAGTGAATCACATTGCATATGTTCTCCTAACAAACGGGAAGGATAATATTTCTTACTTGGAATCATAGCATTTTGCAATGAAATCAATACCTTTGTTGTTAAAATATCTTGCGGATGCACCCAAAGAGAAAGCAAGAGGCGGACTAGATAGGAAGGACTAGTATGGAGATAATGAAGCAAATGAGTTACCCACATAATGTTTTCTTCCATTCCATTTCAAACAAGAAGCATCCTGTTAAAAAGTTCACAGCAAAAAGTTGAGCGTAGGCGAAGGAGTTTGTAAAGGAGCATGTGAAAAGAACTTATTCCAAGCATCCAATTTCCAATATCCCTTATAACACAAGCGTGCATTTTCCATAAATTTTCAGAAGATGTCTTTCTTCAACAGACATTCAAAGATATGAAGATGGGACTTCTTACAATCAAGTAGTTGTAACTTGTAAGTAATACATAACGGTTGCAAGAAAGCTTGAACAATTCTAATCCGAGCATATAATGGCTATTGAGCAGCATGCCACATATCCATTTTACATCTTATTCTACGTAATACCCATTCAATTTTAACTTTAATAGAAACATTTATACCAAGAGGGTATCCAAGATGTACAAATACAGTTCCTTTTTGGAATTTAGGTCCTTCCCACATCAAGGAATGAAAGTGCTGCACAAACATATCAATTAGTGCTGATTTTCTCATGTTGATGTGCAATGCAGATGCAGAGGAGAAAGGTTTCAACAAAGTAATAATATTTTGGAGCCACCCATTGCATGCCCAACACAAGGGCTTCCCATTTCATACATGTAGTTACGTCCCACGAGATAATCCGCAGGATCAGAAGGTCAACTTTAGATTTAAATAATGAAGTTTGAAACCAAGCATGATTCAGTCTTAGAGGAATTCTAGTAAGGTTATTTGGGATACTCGACTACCAATGAAAATTTGGGAGATTAATTAAGAGTGGATTATGATCAGAAAGAAGCGTCGTAGCATCAATCCACATTGTGGACTCAGTGTTCAAGGTATATGTATGAGAGTAATGACATCTGTCTAGCCTACTCATAACAATCTTATGTGATCTCGAGTGAAACTTATATCGAAGTGTGTGCCCTCCAATGAATCCCCATAAATCTTTACAATTTAGCATATCGAGAAGTTCCTACCATATTTCTTTTTGTTGCAAAGAGAGCAGAGACCAAAGTCACTTGGGGACGGGGACGGGGACGGGTCCCGAGAAGGGTGGTGTCCCCGGGACGGCACCAAAAAAAATGCTGATTTTTTCAAAATAATGAGATGAAAGTTATGTACAAATAATTCCTCAACATGAAATGACCAATAAGAAAGAAAACATAGAAAAAATGTGGTTTTTTAGCATAAACAATGAACATATAGGAAGCATGTTGAGTCGTTGACAGTTGAACATTCAAAGTTAGTAGTTACTTGAAGTGACTAGAGTGGCAATTTACAAGTGATAAGTTTTGACTCTCATGTATTTCATCATGTCAAAAAATAGATTCTACATCATCATCATATCAGAAAGATGTTACATCATGAGATAAAAAGATCATACATCATACAATTGACAGACAAATGTCAAAAAGACTACAGTCTACATATGATGGGAAAATAAACGACTATGGAGAATCCAAGTGGGCAGTCACAATGACAGACTCATTTTCTGCAACACAATCAATGGTTGTTGCATCTTCATGTTCTTCATGTACCACTTGGTCAGACCCCCGCTCTACCTCCCATTCTCGGAAAAGATCTCCCTCCATGCGTCCGTCGAAGCATCCTCAAATTTGCACTAACAAACACAAGATCACTAGCACGCTGCACACCATATACACTCCATAGTTGCTCAAGGCAACTCGTGGTGCGAGCCTGGCTAAGTATGCGAATGGCCAATTGTTGAAGCTCTAGACCATCAAAACCAAAATACTCCCACCATAGGGGAGCACCAACACGTAATCTATCCTCTTGGGTGCGAGCCTGGCTAAGTATGCGAATGGCCAATTGTTGAAGCTCTAGACCATCAAAACCAAAATACTCCCACCATAGGGGAGCACCAACACGTAATCTATCCTCTTGGGCATCTGCACATGCATATGAAGCACCATATACACTCCATAGTTGCTCAAGGCAACTCGTGGTGCGAGCCTGGCTAAGTATGCGAATGGCCAATTGTTGAAGCTCTAGACCATCAAAACCAAAATACTCCCACCATAGGGGAGCACCAACACGTAATCTATCCTCTTGGGCATCTGCACATGCATATGAAGCATCTTTCCCTATTCTATATTTGGATAGCTGATCTCTGATAAGTCGTCTAGCTTCACTATTTGGGACAAATCTCTCCAATATGATCCTCCATCCATTAGCCACGTCTTGATCTGCATATTGGTTTTTATCTTGGAATTCTGGATCCAACATGTATGCTTCTCCATGAAGTGGGGAGTAGTATGCATCCCACTTACTAACACAAATAGCTGAAATTTCTTCATACCTATCATTGTCTTTCACCAATGTTTTTAGTGCTTCAATTGTGCAATCCATAGCTTCATACACTTTACCAATGCATGGCTCCATGGAATCCACAATTTTCAATAAGTTCACAAGTGGATGAACAATATCCATGATGTGGGAAATGTTCTCCCACCATGCTGCATCATCAACTAATCTTCTAAATTGCCTTCCTGTCGAAGTAGAAGCCTCTGGCATCCTCGCAAATTCATCACTCAATAAAAGGCCTCTCAAGACACCACTACATTTCACTACTCGGTGTAACATGGTAAAGTTATATGCAAACCTTGTATCTGAGTACTTAAGCAAAGCAAAAGTAGATCTCTTGCTAAACTCATTCTTCACACGAGTATGGTTGTTGATGAAGCTAACCAATGAATTTGCCTCATTGATTACAGGCAAAATCCAATCCAAATTCCCAATGTCTTTGAGAATATTATTTAAACAATGAGCCATGTAAAAGCACACAATGATATGAGGGTACAAATTTTCAATAATTGCACCCGAAGCCCTATTTGCAGGCTCCCCATCTGCTACAATGCAAACCACATTTGATGGCCTCTCCACGAGAATAAGCCACCACTCCATGGATAGAGTTTCGTTGGATATCACTCCATCCATCCACAAGCAATGATACTCCATTTCTTTCCCATGATTTTTTTATGGTCTCGCATGCGGCTTCGACAAGCTTCTTCTCTTTCTCCAATAAAGTGGTGAGCAAGCTCTCGGAAGATGGAGGCACATAGTGTGCTCCATATTCACCAATCTTCTTTACCATATCTTTGAAATATGGTGATCTATGGAAAAAGTTAAACAAATAAGTGAACTTTTGAAGTTTGAACAATAAATCACCAAAATTCAAATATTGAAATAGAATGAAGATCCAATTCTTACCGAGCCGCATTGAAAGCTATGTGGTCATGGTAAAAAAAACATGCCATTGCAGTGTCCACCTCCTCCTTCAATACGGGATTCCAATTCTCATGGAGTGTTTGTTGCCGTGATTGACGTACATAAGGCATTCTCGATGGTGTGGAAGAACTAGGAGTAGGATGAGGAGTGGAAGTAGGAGTAGGAGTAGAGGTAGGAGTTGGAGTAGGAGCACGAACCGGAACCGATGAAGATGATGCTCTAGAAGAGGATGGCATAGAAGACCTCACAATCGATGTCGGGTCGATAGGAGCTTATGAAGCACGATGAGCATGAGTTTGAGCATCACTAATAGCAAGTTTGTTGAGTAACTCTTGCTTCTTCTCCGAAGTGATTGCGGAATAAAATCTTACTTCATGTCCACGCTCATGAGGTAAGTGTGCACGCACCTTGTTTGCTCTACCCGTTCTTTTGTAGCCACATAGCTTGGAACTCCATTGTCTTGCACCACCTCCTTCTCCGGCTGATACGGTAGATTCCACCTCTTCCCACCATGTCCATTTGCTTGTAGCATGCCTCCTCTTGGTGTTTGATCCACTTGTTCGTGATGAAGATGCCATAGGAGAAGAGAAGACTATGATAAGAGGAGCAAGATAGAGAAGGGTAAAGAGAGGCTTGAGAAGATATAGCTCAGCCCTTGAGTATGCAAGGGTGAAGATAACTCAAGCCTTCAGACACATAAGATCCTTGCAATGAAGGCTCTAAGTGAGCTTGTCGGTTGAAGGGCTGAAATGGAGGGCTATTTATGCTTGTGAAAGGAGCCAAGCAACCCTCTAAAGGTCCCAAAAAAAAGCGCCAAAGTTAAAGTTCCAAAATCGAAACCAAATTTCAAAGTTAAAATTCGAAAAAACCCTCCAAAACACCGGCCAAAAACGGCCCGCGGTCCCGAAATCTGTGTGAAACCGTCTTCCGTCCCGGGGACATTTGGCTGTGACTGCAGGTGATTGTGGGACGTCCCCCGTCCCTTATGCTCGTCCCGCCTCCTCCTTCCTTGGGGACGGAGTCCCTACGTCCATAGGGCCCGGGGACGCGTCCCCATGTGACTTTGGCAGAGACGGTATAGTTGTACAATCCTCCTCGGAATCCACCATATTAAAATCTCCACACAGCAGAACACGAGCATCTCTCCATGCTTCAAGATGCATACATTCATGAATATAATGTACGAGAAGATTCCACGTCCTAACCCATTCAGCCGGAGAGTTAGGAGCATAGACATTGATACATATAAATGAGATATCTTGTATCTTAAGGTGAAGCGCAATAAATCTGCCTTGAGGGTCATCAAACATAACTGTAGACTGAATATCATTTCTTAGGATGAAAAGATAACCAGAGTAATTATTTTTTGTACCACTTTATTGAAGTTGGAAATCTTTTGTATAATGAAGCATTCCAGCATGATCATGCTTTTTATGCTCTTGAATCGCCGCTAAGTCTAATTGATGTATAACGATTCATCTCCATAATCTTGTCCACTTTCCATATTGACCCAAACCTTGAATATTCCATGTTTCTAACTTCATGAGATGAGCGGAGAAACATGAGAAAAGTCAGCATGTGCCAACGTTTAGCTAAATCTTGCAGCACAATATCCATATTTTCATAATACTCATTGTCATTAGTATGAGGGGCAAAATTAGCCACGTCTGAAGGGCAAGTCGCATATCTTGATTGAAACTTACTTTGTTTGCCACGAAGCAAAGCTTTTTTGTAAGTGACTCGAGTGAATCCCTCACTATCAACTCTCTTCCCAACTTCGCCCCCTCCTTCCCAAAGGTATATCTTTACTCGTTCCTTCACCCTCTCTTCTCTTATATACATTAAGTTTTACCGGGGTAATAGGGGGTGCAGGGTGAAGCTGTTTGTCAGCCATGAGTTCTTTTCCTTTAGAAGCCTGAGCTGTTAGGGGTTTAGTTGCAGCATGTCTAACAGAGGGAGAAAAGGCTTTTTGTTTGCCAAATATTTGTTCCTCAAGAACCAAAACTTTACTACCAGGACAAGTAGAAATAAGAATAACTCCTTCAGACTTTAAAGAAGGGAAATTTTTCGAGTAATGCCCCGTGTTACCACAATGGAAATATGCTCCAGCCATATTGCCCCATTTCAAATAAAGCACAATTATGCCAATATTGGGTACATTGATGCCCAGAGTTTTAGGAAAAGGCCTAGAAGTATTCCATAAAACACACATTCTATTCTTATTAGGGGCAGAAATAGGAGTATAAAGCACCTTGCCTAAAACCTTAGCTATATGTTCAATACTCCACCCACACTGGACATTTGTACAGGAGTTCCTCTTTGATGGCTTTAACGGGCTTGCATGGAGATACATGAGCCATTAATTGACATAAAAATACACTCTTCTACTCCAGAAACTGTGATCTAATATTTTTATCATTGAATACCACCTCGAATAAACCATGTCCAAAATAAAACACTTTGTCAACCACATCTTTATCCACATCATTAATGGCAAATGCCACATCTACTACGAGGAGGGGTCCACACCAACTGTGAGATCAGCATGTACACTCTCATCATGGGTAAGAGCCTCATTCATCATACATTTTAATTTACTGAAATCCATCTCATTTGATGGTCGAGTTCCGGGGACCACCTCAGTAGCCTGAGAGGCACATTGCAAAGATTCATTAGAAATTGGCACAGTTTGTTGAATATTATCACAATTTGCAGAAGTTGCCATATTGCCAACTTTGATTATATTTGTCAAGTTCACAATCCAAAAATAAATATGAAGTACACCTAGAATCTGAGGCATTGAGATGCAAAGCAAATCAATCCCTAAAGTGTTACTCTGAACTCAGCTTTAAGATAAAAGTGTAGCTGTCCAACCCGTTCACAAGCTTCAGAATGACGAATAAACCCTAATAACCACAAACGAGCTTCCGGAAAACCCAACTCAGAATTGGTGCAAACCCTAAAAGCTGCTTCTGTTGATGTCGAAGAGCAGAGTAACCCTATGTGTGGTGATAAAGAAAAGCGAACGACCTCTAAAGACGTATATATAGCAGTGTCTGTAGATCAATTTCTTGATCTATATGCTCAATGTGGTGTGTGCTCTTAAGTGCAATATGCACTGTGGGTTGCAATTTCAAGACTCAATAGAGAAGGAAAAAAATAGCACATACAATGACCCAGTGAAATGAAAGAAAGAAGCTGAAATTATGAGTATAAAAAGCTCAAACGAGGATTCTAGAAACTTTGGGCAATCAGTAGGAGACATAAGCATACACCTTCATTCTAAGTGCTTGACTTCGATTCTCTAAATATACATGCTCAAAAGTCCAGTTTTCCAACTAGCTTCTCAAGAGAAGATTGGCCAATCCCTGCTTGCCTACTACTCACTCAGAGTGCCAAGCTAGTTGATCCCAATTCTACCAAGTGGAGCACTAGTGATAAGCTAAGAACTCTACACACACAAAGAGAAGGCAAAGCTTCAGCAGTGCATTCCTTCCTCGAGTATCTCTCTGAGCTTGTTCTTAGTTGAAGGAGAGGTCTACTTATATAGTTTTCCTGGAAATAAAGGATAACAAAAGGGGACAAAATTAGTTTCTTCTTTGGCATGCTCTCTGACAATTTTGGTACTCTGGAAACTTCTTTCTTAGTCCACTTTTCTGCATCGTCACTATCTACCAAATTCTGGTATTCGGCGCCGTCCACCGTCCATGAGTTCTCCACGTGCAAGTGGCTGAAAATTTAGACCATATTGAGATCTGGAAAATTTAGTCTCTTTTTTCAAGTGAAAAAGTAGACTAAATCAAAAGTACACCCTTTTCTTAAAAAATAGACTACTTTTGAAGTAAGTAGATTAACTTCATAAAAATGGTGAACTTTTGAGTAAGTCGACTAACTTGTAAAATTTGAGTAAAAGTTAGACTAGTTTGAGAAATTGGTCAACTTAGGAATTTAGACTACTTAGAGAATTGGTGAACTGGGAAAATTAGACAACTCAGGAAATTGGTGAAATGGGAAAATAGGCAACTTAGGAAAATAGGTGAAATGGGAAATTAGGCAACTTGGGAAAATAGGTGAAATGGGAAATTAGGCAACTTGGGAAAATAGGTGAAATGAGAAATTAGGCAACTTGGGAAAATAGGTGAAATGGGAAAATAAGCAACTTAAGAAGTTGGTGAAATGGAAAAACAGTGAGGTAGGAAATTGGGAATCTGGCCTTCTTCATGAACTCATGAGCTTGATCCCCTCTTCTCCATTTTCTTTTGCTTCTCCTCTTTCTCGAAGTTGAGGTAACTTGTCTTGTACTTGGTTTCTGCATCTTGAAAAACAAACATAAAATACTTTATTTTAAGGGTATATCAAACTAACCCGGTACAACGTCGACTATCCAGATAGCAGCGATAGAGCACCATACGACTGTACAAGAGTGTCGACCTCATCATCTCCATACATATATATATATATATATATATATATATATATATATATATATATATATATATATATACATACATACATACATACTTATTTAGCTGACATTTCTGACTTTTGACTTCTGACGTTTAGGCGACGTATGACGGGTACGATAAAACATTTCTGACGTCAGCTGATGTCGCCTAATTTTTTAATTAAAAATTAAGAGAATTATATATATATATATATATATATATATATATATATATATATATATATATATATATATATATATATATATATATATATATATATATATATATATATATATATATATATGTGTGTGTGTATATATATATATATATATATATATACACACACACATATATATATATATATATATATATATATATATATATATATATATATATATATATATATATATATATATATAACATCATACATGATAATATGATACACATGTAAACAATAAAAATATGTAACATCTACATAAAGCAATGTAATGTCAAGTGATTCATTGATGCATAAGCAGTAAACTTGTAATGAATACCAAAACATCATGAAACGAAAGCTGAATCTTGAAACTACCAAAACATGAAACCCTAAGTTTCAAATCATATGACATGAAATGATAAATCAGTCTTCAAGATCATCATCAACCTCCTCCTCCTCATCATCATCAATATCATCATCAACCTCAATATCAAGATTAACATCCTCATTTGCATGACTGGCTGAAATATCATAAGTGGGTAGATCACCATCATTTTCCTCTTGCAATGTAAGAAGTCTTTTATCATCCTCTTCGTTTTCTATCATATCAAGAATGACCTCCATTTTTTCAAACCCCCTTTCTTTGATCTTGTTTATGAGGCGCAAATTTGTATGAATTTAAACCAATCTTGTTTTTCAAATTGCTCCCACCATCTAACAGCATAGTGCATTCAACTTTCATCACATACAAGTGGCCGTGAAAATGCACTTGACATAGATTTAAAAGAATCTAGCTCATCACATATTTTGCCTTGTTTGGTAACATCTCCATGTGTAAATCTTTCTAAAACATCCATCCATCCATTTTGAACTTATGCATCCATTTGTGGAGCCTTTTCCCTCCATACGGGATGAAGAACAAATCCCGCATGATGGAGAGGGGAATGCAACATGTCCCATCTATCAATGCATAGATCTTTCACTTCATCAGGCCTTTGGGAATCAATGGTTTCCAAAGCAGAAATTCTTTCAATCATCCTATCTGTCAATTCATAAATAAGACCCATTGTGGCACCTTCTCTATCTGCCAATCGTAACAATCTCAAAATAGGACTGCAAATGCTCACAATTTCTCTTGCATTCCGCCAAAAGAACGCACTCAAAACAATGGCAGACACATCTTCAGCCTTTTGTGTCCAAGAAACCCTTTTCTGTGCATATTTAGCAGATACCATTATGGAGCGCAATCCATTATAAACACGCTCATCAAGTAGGTTTGCAAGTTAAATAAACATATAAGCAAACTTTGTTTGTGCAGGCTTAATCAAATCTTTAGTGCTGAATTTTCTAAAAAAAGCCAACACGGTAGGCTTCATGGTCACAAACGTAACAACTTTCAAAGCATTATCCAAAACTGGCTTTACCCATGCAATTTTTCCAATGCTCTCAAATAGGAGATCTAAACAATGGCATGTGCACCTCGTATAAAAAATATGAGGCCATTGTTGCTCCACCAAGTATCCTGCTCTAACACAATTTGCAGCATTGTCCATACATATTCGCACTACATTTTCTGGACCTACATCCAAAATAGCATCTTTTAGTATCTCAAAAATAAACCCTCCAGATCTTACCTCACATGAGGTATCCACAGATTTTAGAAAGACACTACCATAAATGCATGATACCATCACATTGATGATTGGTCTATTCTTGGTGTCAGATCAACCATCGCAAACAATACTGCATCCAAATATTTTCCACTTTTCTCTTATCTTTAAGAGGTCATCCTCAATACATCTAACCTCCTTATGGAGCTCAACTCCTCTCAATCTCTGATATGAGGGAGCTTTGAAAGAAGTCCCTACTCTCCCAATTGCATGAAGCATCTGTAGAAAGTAAGGGCTTCTTACCTTCCAAAATGGAATATCTTCAACAAAGAAAAAACGACGGACAGCTTTGTATGCATTATCCCTAATTTGGCTATCAAAAGCCTTGTCCATGGTCCTACATGTCCTCTTGACCTTTTTGATTCATGACCAGTGGAAGACTCTCCAAGCCCAATCTCCAAATCATCACAAGGAGATGGTTCTCCAACACTTTCCACATTTCCAAATACATGGGATTCTCCAAGAGAATTCTCTAGTACCCTTGCATGTATTTTCCTGCATGAATCTTTAACATGTTGAGGTACCTTATCACATTTCCCCACACCATAACCCTTTAGGGCAAGAATATGAGCCCTTATGCGATTTGCTCCTCCATCCCAAGTGTGGGCACAAAACTTACACTTCACTGTCCAATTGCCTTTTGGTAAGGCCTTCACTTTATCTACAAAGTCCCAGTGAACTCCTGCCTTTCGGGGCATCTACACAACATCCAAAGAACATCTCCAATTAGCACTCGATCTTAAGATAATACATATTACAAAATCATTCTTATAAGATAAGAAATATGATGACACATTGACATGCAATTTAATGTACAAAATAGAACAGCCAAACTGTCAACCCCATTGTCAATTGAAAATGCAGTGTGCACATATGAATCATGATGGTGTATCATGTGACATAACACAATTAGGCAAAGCCCATTGAGACATAAAAAATTGAGGCCTTTAACATTATCAATAAATCATCTCAGAGCCTTCAACATAACACAATTAGGCAAAGCCCATTGAGACAATAAAAATTGAGGCCTTCAACATTATCAATAAACCATCACAATCCTTTACAAGGAGATCAAGTGTTGCATAAAAAGAGATGCAATGATGAAAAAGTAGATGCTTGTAGGTAGTTTTAATTTATTTCTATACTTGCCTTCATTGATGTAAATTGTTTGTGTGGCTCATATAGTGTTGTCACGAGTTATAGTTGCAATGTCACAAATTATAGTTGCACAAGCTGGTTTCTCTTTTAACTTTTGGTCTAAATTTCTGTTGAAGAGATCTTTTGATCGGCCCTTTACTACTTATGTTATGTAATGATCATGAGCTTATTTTCTTCTTATGGATTCAAGTGTTGCATATATAATATAGACTCTTGCAGATTCAAGCACTTACGTATAGGGTTCAAAACACAAGTGGAATTTTTACAGATGGTCCTATGGATGTTATTCATTTGATTGGTTTATTGTTATTTTTTGTCATGTTATTTTTTCATCACATGCAACAAGAGTATGTTTTATTTTCTAGGATTGGTTGGTTGAAGCTTTGATCCACCATTGTGCGAAGAGATCGAGCGTTGTTTGAGGAGACTGAGAATTGCATGAAGAGGTAAAGCATTGCCTGCTACGAAGAGATTGGACCCATCACAATCCTTTACAAGGAGATCGAGGGTTGCATGAAGAGAGATGCAATGAGGAACAAATAGATGCCTATTGGTAATTTTTATTTATTTTTATACTTGCCTTCATTCACATGAATTGTTTGTGTTGCTCATACAGTGCTGTCAACAGTTACATCCCAACCAATTATAGTTGCACAAGCTGGTTTCTCTTTGTACCTCTTTGTCTAAATTTGTGCTGAAGAGATCTTTTTATTGGCTCTTTACTGCTTATGTTATGTAATGATCATGAACTTATTTTCTTGTCATGGATTCAAGTGTTGCATATATAATATAGTCTCCTGCAGATTCAAGCATTTTACTTATGGGTTTCAAAACATGAGCGGAATTTCTACATATAGTCCTATGGATGTTATTCATTTGATTGGTTTATTGTTATTTTTTGTCATGTTATTTTTTCATCACATGCAACAAGAATATGTTTTATTTTCTAGGATCTGTTGGTTGAAGTGTTGATCCAATATTGTATGAAGAGATCGAGTGTTGTCCGAAGAGACTCAAAATTGTACAAAGAGATAAAGCATTGCCCGTTACGAAGACATTGGAACAATCTCAATCTTTTACAAGGAGATTGAGGGTTGCATGAAGAGAGATGAAATGAGGAACAAATAGATGCCTGTTGGTAATTTTTATTTATTTCTATGCTTGCCTTCATTGATATAAGTTGTTCGTGTGGCTCATATATTGCTTTCACCAGTTATAGTTGCGATGTTACCGCTTATAGTTGCACAAGCTGGTTTCTCATTGTACTTTTGGTCTAAATTTCTACTAAAGAGATCTTTTGATCGGGTCCTTAATACTTATGTTATGTAATGATCATGAACTTGTTTTCTTCTTATGGATTCAAGTGCTTCATATATAATATAAACGCTTGGAGATTCAAACATTTTATGTATAGGGTTAAAAAATAAGTGGAATTTCTACAGATGGTCTTATGGATGTTATTCATTTGATTAGTCTATTGTTATTTTTTTTCATGTTATTTTTTCATCACATGCAAGAAGAGTATGTTTTATTTTCTAGGATTGGTTGGTTGAAGCTTTGATCCAGCATTGTAGGAAGAGATTGAGTGTTCTCGGACGAGATTGAGAATTGTACGAAGACATAAAGCATTGCCCGCTACGAAGAGATTGGACCTATCACATTCCTTTACATGGAGGTCGAGGGTTGCATGAAGAGAGATGCAATGAGGAACCAGTAGATGATCGTTGGTAATTTTTATTTATTTCTATACTTGCCTTCATTGATGTAAATTGTTTGTGTGGCTCATACAATGCTGTCACCAGTTATAGTTGCAAGGTCACCAATTATAGTTGCACAAGCTAGTTTCTCTTTGTGCCTTTCTGTCCAAATTTCTGCTGAAGAGATCTTTTGATCAGCTCCTTACTACTTATGTTATGAAAGGATCATGAACTTATTTTCTTGTCATGGATGCAAGTGTTGCATATATAATATATACTCTTGCAGATTCAAGCATTTTGTACCTCCATTGTGTTAGCAAGAAATTACTATCCATTGGAAGACAAGTTCATGCTCTGATCATCCCCAAAATTTACTTCATTCGGATGTTCTCTGCTTGTGGCAGCTTGGAAGAGGCAAAACAAATGTTTCTTTCTACATCTTTTTGGGATGTATATGGTTGGGAAGCTTTGCTGTCAGCTCATGGGAGGACTGGATAGCCTATGCTATCTATATATTTACATCAGAGATTCATATCTTCGAATGACCTCAGGTTAAATGAAGACATATATGTGGCTTCCTTGACGGCATGTGCAGATTCTGCCGAGATGGTTGAGGCCATGATCATCCACAACCATATCTTGCATTCCAATCTGCATGTAATATTGCATGTGGGCAGTGTCCTTGTTGAGATGTATGCAACGCGTGGCTATATTGCATAGGCAAGTACTATCTTCCGTTGTTTACCAACAAAAGATCTAGTGCTTTGGAACACCATAATTGTAGGGTATGCCCAATTCAGCTTTCATGATCAGGCTCTGTAGTTCTTCAAGAGCATGTAGACCAAGGGTGTTTTTCTGGATGCAATCACATTTGCATGCCTGTTCAAAGCATGCAACTGTATAGAAGAAATAGAAGAGGGTAGAATCTGCGCATTCATTTGATGCTATAAATTAGGTTCAAACCAAATGTATTCATAGAAAACACTCTAATTGACAAATATGTTAGGGCCAAGCACTTTGATGAGGCTATATGGAATTTAAAAGCTATGTGTGAATGTGATGCAATATCATGGACTGGCTCGATAAATGCATATAGGCATGTTAATGTTTTGGCAATGGATATTGTTTGTTTTGAGGAAATGCCAAGGGAAGCCATAAAACGGATATGAAGTATTACACATCAATATGGGTACATGTGAGTACAATTGGTAGCAGGGACTATTATGAACCTCTAGGCTATGATGCATGGTTGGTTTGATAGCGACAATTTGAGAGGCACATACATTGGTCACGATTGTCGGCCTCTACCCTCATGCACGCAAGGAGAAAAGAGGAAGGGGAAATCATTTTTTGGTCTTCTTCTTTTATTTTTTTTTAGGGGGGGAGGGGGGGTTTACGAGGGCACAAGGAGAGGAGAGGTATCCAGGCTCTTCTAGGCAGTGTAGGTGGGCGCTCTCTCACATGCAAATGAGGAAACAAGGAGCATGACACTGAAGAAGATTGACCAATAAGTGCAATTGTTTGGAAGGAGTGTCGAAGAAACAAGGAAGGCAGGAACAGGGGTGATCATCAGAGGCTGCTTCTTGCTGTTTGCATAGGTGACATAGTGAAAGGGAGCAGACGCTATGCCAACACTTGAAGCGCGGGAAGGCCATAATAGTGGAGAAAAAAAAAGGGGGTCGATTGACCCACTCGACCATAAAAGAACATTGGAAATAGGATAAAGAGATACATTTGCAACCACGTCGTACAATCTTCACTTCAGTGATCCTATTAGGGATCTGAAATGTGAGCCAACTCGAGCACAATTATGGCTTGAGGGTAAAATAAACTTGGCAAGTTACGAGAAATAGAGCAGAGATAGTTGGATATAGGTACAATTATTTGCGCAATTCCTCGGGGTCAAGGCCTTATATAGCCCTAACTTTACTTTACGTTGCATGGCGGCTAATTCTTTCCCAAAGGCTTCTGTAATGGCATTTTTGGGTGTGCTTTCTACATATAAAATCAGATTTTTGATCAATTCGGGTAGTACACATTGTTTTCTATCTTTGAGATTGGTACATAATTTGCGGATACTTCTACATATGCAGATAACTAGACTTACAGAGATGGCCAATGGACGACTTCACTATGCAAGAGGATAAATTGGAAACCTTGCATTTACTTTTTTTGATAGGTCTTTTTCTAGAAGTTTTCATGTGATTGATTGCCACCAAAGAATAATCACTTGAAGACTAGATGGTGAATCTATCCACATTCTAGGTGATGCATATAATCTTAAAACTATTCGTATTTCTGCTATGCAGATAATTAGAGGTATACGAGATGGTTGTAAAACATTTGTAATCTATGTGAACAATCTGCATGAGAAAGATAATGATGAATGTATTCCAAATTATGTAGAAAATCTTTTGAAAGAATATGCCTATGTATTTCTAGAAGATTTTCCTTGTATACCTCCACCTGGGTAGATTGACCATGCCATTGACCTGTATTCAGGAAGTGAACCATATTCTAGAGCACCCTATAGATTTAACATCGATGATTTAGAGGAGCTTAAGATTCAATTAGAAGATCTTTTGAAGAAAGGCTTGATAAGACCGAGTGTCTCACCTTGGGGTGCACCTGTTTTACTTCAAAAGAAGAAAGATGACTCTTATAGATAATGCATTGATTATAGCGGGTTGAATAAAAGAAAAATTAAAAATAAGCATCCACTCCCTCACATAGAAGACTTAGTAGGTCAATTAAGTGGAGCGACTGTATTCGTCAAGATTGAATTAAGATCTAGATATCACCAAATTAGGATAAAAAATGAGGATATTCCCAAGACAGCTTTTCGAACACGATATGGTCATTACAAGTTTACGGTTTTACCTTTTGGATTAACAAATGCTCCTACCATATTTATGTGTTTGATGAAAAATATTTTCAATGATTACCTAGATGAGTTCATCTTAGTATCTATTGATGATATGTATACTCTAAATATGATCTTGAGCATGCGGTACATCTCAAGGAGACTTTGTAGAGTCTTAGAGAACACAAATTGTATGGAAAGAAGAGTAAGTATTTCTTTGCTAAGGATAAACTTGTGTATCTAGGAAGAGTCATATCAAAGAAGGAATCCATGGCCGATTCCTAAGACTATAAAGGATGCTATAAGTTTTCTAGGATTGGTGCAATATCAAAGAGTGCATATTAATTATTTCTCTAAGGTAGCAACTACTTCCCTCACAGATCTGACTAAAAAGAATGTAGGATTTGCATGTAGTGATGCTTGTCAAAAATCATTTGAAACATTGAAACAAAAAGTTGTTGAAAATTGTGTTTTGAAAAGAATGTAGGATGGTCGCATATGAGTCCAGAAAATTAAGAAAACATGAACTTAATTATCCTACTCATGATCTAGAAATGCTTGTTGTTGTGCATGCACTTAAGCATTGGAGACATCTATTGTTAGGGGTTAAGTTTGGATTCAAAACATATCATGAGAGTCTAAAATACATTTTCACAACCATTACTTAATAACAGGTAGAAGCGTTGGATTGAATTATTAAGCATTAAGTTGAAGACGTTTATATAATCTCCTTATAAATTCTAATTTTCTTAATCAAATTTTGGGATGACAAGATGAGTTTATCAACTGTAAAATTAGATAGTGTTTTCAATCATTCGGACAAAGGTTAAGATAATAGATTCCCCTCTATTATGACCAAGTATCATATTCTCTCTCTAGACCAAGTTTCATATTCTCTTTCTAGACCAAGTTCATATTCTCTCTCTAGACCAAGTTTCATATTCTCTCTCTAGACCTTATTCACATCAAGTTTTGTAATTGAAATTTGAAGGTGACGATGAAAGAATTAAGAAAAACTCTGTATGAGAGAAAGGTAAGGCATGTACAAGAGAATAAAAGTTTATGTGTGAAATTTTTATGAATCATGTTTTAAGTACCTCATTCAGGGCTCTAAATTTAGTTGATTGTAAGAAAATGCCTTGATTTTACTCTCTCTCTCTCTCTAGAATTTTGAAACTTGTAGGGCTCAAAAGTGGCATTTGGAGGTGAATTTGGACCTACGTCATCTCTAACACTATTCTGCAGATAAAAAAAAAATGAATAAAAGTGTCTCTCACAAGCTTAAGATAATTCCTCACCGTTTTTTAGTTACATGGCTTTGAAAAGTGCCGTATTCCAATACTTTAAAAAGTGAAAGAAGAAGAAAGAGGGCTTCTCTAATTCTATTCAAATCCCTGATTCTGATGCTTATGTGTATTTTTGATAGCTACATTATAGAAAGCACACTACGATCGCATCGCTTTTTGCGAAAGGTTTGGAGAAAGTCGAATTTTTCTAAATTTGGTGGATCCCACATTTGTTTGGGTGGTGATCAAACTCTGCTATGGAGAGACCTGCGCATCAAAAAAGAGAACACACAAAAATCATAGAATTACCTTGTGATTGAGAAAGAGTGAGAGTGAGAGTGTGATTGATAGTGCGAGTGTGATTGCGATTTTGATAGCTCGGGGGTGATCCGGAGGTAGAGGCTTCGTCAAGAAGCTATTTTCCAAAGCTATTGTAACCACTGATTCTCATCTATAATATCAGGATTCCTCTTTTTTGAGTCATATCTTTTCTACACTTTTGCATCAGGTTTTCTCTTATCTTGTGCAATCTTTGCATTTTTCTCTGCTCTGTTATTCTTGAATTATCAAAAGATTGTGATTCAGGGTAGATTGGGAGTGAGGAAATGCTACAAGTGGTATCAGAGCAGAATCAATTCTTGAGAATGATGCAAGGTTTTACACAGAAGGTGCATGAGCAAGAGGAGCTTATTCAGAAGCTTCTTGGAGAATTACGCAAAGAAGGAGTTGGAAAGCAACTAGAAGGTGCAACAAATTTATTCCTGGAACTAAAGGATGAAGTGGATGAAGATGCGGAACATCTAGTTTGCCTCGACAAAAACAAAAACGCAATTATGAAGATATGGAACCATATGAGTATGCCCTTAACCAAGTCTTCAAGAAGGCCAAGTTGAATGAATTTGATGGTCGGAAAAAGAGTGGCAAAGATCTTGAGGCATGGATTGAAGAGTAGGAGGATTTATTTGATCTTTGAGAATTTAGTGAGGAGTACAAGTCAAAAGTTAGGATCCTGTACATGCGTGGTATCACAAAGCTATGGTGGAAGTCCTATATGCAGACTCGGACATGTTCTAGTCCGGCTTTATGGAAGGAGTTCAGAGAACAAGCTAAAAAATGCTATTGTTCTCCACACTACCATATGGAGAAGAAGATAAAGTTCTACAATTTTCGACAACAGGAAAGTGACACGCATAGCTTGTCTATTGATGAGTACAAAGAGAAGCTCTTACATCTTCACAAATATGCATTGGAGGTTAGTGGTGAGGCTCTGAAGAGCAAATTTATTGAAGGGCTTCATGAGGAACTTCGCTATCATGTCAAGGGATCCGGATGCATCGATTTTCTCGATGTTGTTGTGATGGCTAAGAATTTTGAGAAGATGAAGAAGTTTAATTTGCAGAAGGCATATGGAAGCAGATTTATTGCGATGGGACATAGGCCACAGAGACCTGTTGCAATGAACATAAACAATTCAAGGAAGACTCCATCTTCTAATAAACAAGGGAAGAATCCTACTCAGGTGGAAAATCAAAGCAGTCATCAACCAATCCATTGGCAACAAGACCCTAATTCTATTGTGATGGCAAAACGACTTGGTCTATGTTTTCCTTGCAGGGAGACCATATGAGTGCCCGAATAAGGCAATATTTTGGCCCGCGCAATCAAAGGTGATAAACATCATCGAGAAAGGTACAAGGATTGAGAAAGTAGATGATGGAGGTAAGTGCCCTAACTTTTCTTAACATTGTATGGTGGCTAATTCTTTCCCAAAGGCTTCTATAATTATGATTTTGGGTATCCTTTCTAAACATAAAATCAGATTTTTTATCGATTGAGGTAGTACACATTGTTTTCTATCTTTCAAATTGGTACAGAATTTGGGGATACCTCTAAATATGCAAATAACTAGACATGTAGAGATGGCCATTGGAAGACTGCACTATACGAAATGATACATTAAAAACCTTGCATTTACTTCTTCTGATAGGTCTTTTTCTGAAAGTTTTCATGTGATTGAGATGAAACAAAGTGATGCAATCATAGGCATGGACTGGTTAGTTCATAATTTTGCAACAACTGATTGCCAACAAAGAACAATCACTTTAAGACTAGATGGTGAATCTATCCACATTCTAGGTGATGCATATAATCCTAAACCTATTCTCATTTCCGCTAGCACATAATTAGAGGTACACATGATGGGTGTAAAACATTTGTAGTGTATGTGAACAAATTACATGAGGAAGATAATGATGAAAGTACTCCAAATTATGTAGAAAATCTTTTGAAAGAATATGCCGATGTATTTCTAGAAGACGTGCCTGGTATACCTCCACCTTGGCAGATTGACCATGCCATTGACCTGTATCCAAGAAATGAACCATATTCTAGAGCACCCTATATATTTAACATCGATGAATTAAAGGAGATTAAAATTCAATTAGATGATCTTTTGAAGAAAGGTTGGACAAGACTGAGTGTCTCACCTTGGAGTACCCTTGTTTTATTTAAGAAGAAGAAAGAAGGTCCTTATAGATTATGCATTCATTAAGGGGGTTGAATAAAAGAACAATTAAAAATAAGTATCCACTCCCTCACATAGATGACTTATTAGGTCAATTAAGTGGAGCGATTGTATTCCTCAAGACTAACTTAAGATTTAGATATCACCAAATTAGATCCAGAACATAGGATATTCCCAAGATAGCTTTTCGAACCCGATATGGTCATTACGCGTTTATGGTTTTACCTTTTAATTTACAAATGCTCCTGCCACATTTATGTGTTTGATGAACAATATTTTTCATGATTTCCTAGACGAGTTCATCTTCGTATTTCTTGATGATATGTTTGTATACTCTAAAGATGATCCTGAGCATGCGATACACCTTGAGGAGACTTTGTAGACTCTTAGAGAACACAAATTGTATGGAAAGAAGAGTAAGTGTTTCTTTGCTAAAGATAAATGTGTATCTAGGAAGAGTCATATAAAAGAAGGAATCCATATTGATTGGCCGATTCCTAAGACTGTAAGGGATGTTAGAAGTTTCCTAGGTTGGCACAATATAAAAGAGTGCATATTAAGGATTTCTCTAAGATAGCAACTACTTCCCTCAAAGATTTGACTAAAAAGAATGTAGGATTTGCATGGAGTGTTCAAATAGGATGTGTTCTTTCACAGGATGGTAGGGTGGCCGCATATGAGTCCAAAAAATTAAGAAAACATGAGCTTAATTATCCTACTCATGATCCAGAAATGCTTGTTGTTGTGCATGTACTTAAGCATTGGAGACATCTATTGTTAGGGGTTTAGTTTGAATTGAAAACAAATCATCAGATTCTAAAATACATTTTCACACAAACATTACTTAACAACAGGCAGAAGCCTTGGATTGAATTATTAAGCGAGTATGATTTTGACATTATGTATCTGGCTGGTAAGAAAAATAATGTCGCTAATGCATTGATTTGAAGACCTTTATGTAATCTCCTTTCTGTATTAAACTCTAATTTTCTCAATCAAATTCATCAGATTCTAAAATACGTTTTCACACAAACATTACTTAACAACAGGCAGATACCTTGGATTGAATTATTAAGCGAGTATGATTTTGACATTATGTATCTATCTGGTAAGAAAAATAATGTCGCTAATGCATTGATTTCAAGACCTTTATGTAATCTCCTTTCTGTATTAAATTCTAATTTCTCAATCAAATTGAAGAAGAATTTAAGCATGAATTTTTTTATGCACCTATTTTGAATTTTTGAATGCAAACACGGGATCAATGTATGAGGGAAAATTTCATGTGTAGAATGGATCCTTTTATTATAGAAAATGATTATGCATATCTTAAGAGTCTTTGCTAAAAGTTAGAATATTGCATGATTGTCATGATGCACCTTTCTCTCCACATCCAAGTTAATCAAGGACCTATGTAAAAAATAAAGTATTCTTAATTTTGGCCATGTATGAAGTGGGATATTAGAAAATATGTTAGTGAATGTTTAAGGTGCAAAAAGGTGAAAACTGAGTTTAAAAGAATCCTTGGAATGCTTCAACCTTTGGATGTTCCAAATCAAAAGTAGGAGTCTATTTCTATGGACTTTATCACTAAATTACATATGACTGGAAGTAAGCATGATACCATATTTGTTGTAGTCGATCGGCTTACCAAGATGGCACATTTCTTCCCTACGAGAAAGATTGATATTGCTTTGAATGTTGCAAGAATCTTTGAAAAAGAAATTTTTCGATTGCATCGAATGCCTAAAATCATAATTTTTGATAGAGACTCTAGATTTACATCAAACTTCTGGAAAGCAACATTTTAATTGATTGGAACTCAACTTCATATGAATACATCTTTCCATCCACAAATTGATGGGGAAACCGAGAGGGTTAATCGAGTAGTTGAAAATATGTTGTGTATGTATGTGAATGAAAACCAGGATAATTGGAGTGACTATCTACCCTTCTTAAGATGATTTCTTTTACAATATGGGCCGATTAGTAAGATGATTTCTTTTACTAATGGAATACAATTTTGAAGTGGCAGTCAAGAAAGGAAAGACTCACCTTTGGGCAGATCACCTTTCACAAATCACTTATGGAGAATTTGTTATACTTTATGGAATAATGGAAGGTTAAATGGATTTTAATGCCTTGCGGTTTTTAATGTGTTTTGTGTTTTGATTTAGCAGGTGAAGATTCATGAGGGTGTGAACGTGCGTGGACTTATTCAAATATTTTTTGAAGTTATTTAGATAAAATATTTAAAAGATAGTATTTTTAGTTATTTTTGTAAAAATAATAGATCGTTTTAGAAAGCAATGTTTTTGTAAAAATAGAAAATCATGGTTTTGTAAATAAAGAAAATTTTTGTGAAAAACATGCTTTTCAAAGCATCACCCTCATGTATCTTCACCTGCTAAATCAATCTATTACCAAGTCCATTTGCTTACAACAAACGCATCAACAACAAACACCAATCAAGCCCAATTTTCCTTTCAAGCATCATTTTACTACTTTCTCTCCCCCTACTTCTCAATGCCCACCTACCTTTCAATGCCCACCTACTTTTCAGCACCCTCCTCAATCCAATTTCTCACTAGTACCCAAGATACCTGCTTTACAACCTCCAACCCTTCAAACTAAAATGATGGATGCTCGACAGCTTGTTCATACTGAAACTAAATGTAGGTTCCGAACAAACGACATGAAACCTGTTGTAGCTCAAGTACACAACGTGGAGGTGGTTTCTAAAGATATTCAACTTGATTGGACCAAAGGAGCACTGGAAAAGGAGCTAAGTACCTTGGGTAACACAATTTCTATCCATTCTCTACTTTGTATGCAAGGTACTATTAGGTAAGTCATTAATATTTTACATGATGATGGTAGTTCTCATGATTTTATTTCTCATACATTAGTGAAAGATCTCAATTAAACCCACTTCCTTCTATGTATAAAGTTAAGGCTGCATTTCAAGGCAATAGATATAATGTTACAAGTGAAGTGCATAACGTTGGGATCTATATAGGTTCATGTGTAGATGAACGCACATTCTTAATTGCTCCTTTGTAGTCCTATGATGTTATACTTGGTATGCCTTTTTGTCATCATTATAACCCATGCATTGATTATCATACACACACCATGAGTTTTAAGTTTTACAATCAAGATATTTCTTTGTCTGCAATGCATGACTTCCAACCATTTCCATCAATTAGTTATACTCAAGTAAAGTGTGCATTTAGGAAAGGTTACAATTCATGTGTTGTTTTTGTCAAAAACATAGTTGATTACACACATACACTTCCTAATGCACATAAATCACTTATGGATTCCTATAAGGATTGTTTTATGGCTGATTTTCCTTCTAAACTACCACCTTCTAGGGGATCTCTTGACAATAGTATAGAGTTAGTTACTGGTAATTCTCCTCCCCATAAAGCACCTTATGTACATGGACCTTTACATCAACAAGAAATAACTAATCAACTTAAGGATTTACTTCACAAAGGACTTATAAGGCCTAGTTCTTCTCCCTTTGGAGCACATGTTCTTTTAGTAGAGAAGAAGAACAAGACTTGTAGGATATGCATTGACTATAGAGCGCTTAATAAGATCATGATTAAAAATAGATATCCTATTCCTAAGATAAATGATTTGGTAGATAAACTTTGTGGACCACGTGCTTTTAGCAAAACTGATCTTAAATCTAGGTATCATGAGATATAAGTGACACAAAATGACATTTATAAGACTGCCTTTAGAACTCAAACTGGTCACTTGAAATTCATAGTAATACCTTTTGGACTTACCAATGCACCTACTACATTTGCATGCATAATGAAAATTTTTTTCTTGAATACCAAGCTTTTGTTCCTGTTTTCTTTGATGATATATTTGTCTATAGTGGGAATGACGATGACCATGAAAAGCATTTAGCAATAGTTTTTTGTTTGTTATGCAAAACCAACCCTTCCACATACCCACCTACGGATCATTTACATCCTTTACCAAAATCACCACCCTATCTCTCCCCTCTTTTCTCCAACACTTCCTCAACCCTCCTAGTCAAACTCTCTTGTTGCAAAAAAGTATGTTACTCCACCCCACCATCTCAGCCTTCATTACAGTTAGTTTTGTTTTTGCACTTCCATTTTCACCTACATCTATCGCATTTTTCACAGTTGATAGTACACACACTACCACATCCAATGCCATTAATATTTCACTAGCTATGGAGCCTCCACCTCCACTTCACACATCACTTCCAATTCCCCCTCCACCAACCTCAATGTCCCTCATGAGCATATTCACACTAGCATCCACAATCACAATCCACACCCCCTTTCTCGTTGCATCATATAACGATACTCATACAATTATGCATCCACATTCCACTTACTCATCATCCACCATTCACATTACACTACATCAAATGTTCAGTAGTATGAATCAAGTTCATGAAGATTTCACTTCAATAGGTCAACGCTTTCAAGAGTTGCAAAATGTAATGGCTCAATTGCAAACTAACCTCAATTCGTTGATAATAGAGAATTGTTATCAGGACCTTGCTTATGCACACACAGAGGTTATAGATGCTAAAAACACACAGAGAAATAGACATGCCAGGAGACAAGACAAAACGCAGTATTGGGTGCAATCTCCCCCCATGCACTCTGTTTTGACAGTCCATAGAGTGCATGTATTTATAGGAATTTTTTATTATGTCGAACTAGTGGTTACATGAGAGAGGTTTCAAAAACCATGCGTGAAAGTAAAAGTTGGTAACTTTTGTAGAAAGCCTTTGCTTCCAATATTAGAAATTGCGGTCTACAATGACCCTTATTCTAACCACTACTTTTCTAACTGTTTCTAATAATAAAACCCTCTACGTGGGCTTATTTACAAACTATATAAATTATAAATCAGATTATTGATGTCCGCCCTTTCATGCCCTCACGAACCTTTAGCTGCTATATCAAAAACACCAAAACACATTAATACATTAATAAATTAACACTCCAACAATTCCTTGTTCATCACATTCCATAATTCATAACATGCCCCTCAGTTGAAAAAGCAACTGACCTCAGTTGATAAAATAAAATAAACATGGATGGCCAATCACATGTTCCATCACTGAACAAAAATATGCATGTCCCATGTAAAAACACATGCATGGAAATGTCCATGGACGAGTTACATTAATGTGTTTGTGCATGATACATAGAAATTACATGTTCATAATGGGCTCTTAATTGTGTTTTATGTATCCATTGACATTCTTCAATAGAGTGATTTTTGTACTTAACTAAATATCGATGATATTGAATACATGTGCGTGTAATAGTGACATCGTGATCAATTATTTTCTCAGGAACCACGATTTTAGATTGTTCTTCAATTAAAGGATGGTCATCAAGAAGTGGAGTGAGTGATAAAGTTCCTTTAAATGGTTTAAGTAAACTACTATGAAGAGAGTTATGGGTATATCAATGAATAACAATGCAATAAATCAAGAATAGTACTGTTTGTAGCCTCACTTTGTCCATTACTTTTGGGATGAAATGTAGAGCTAAAATCTATTCTAGAGCCAAAATGTTGAAATAAGGCAATCCAAAAATTATTACAAAAGCTAACATCATGATCAGATAACCTTAAGGAAATCCATGATGTGGGAAAATGCATTTTGCCACGTGAGGTACAGATAAAGTTTTTCTACAACGAATGAAATATGCATATTTACTAAACCTATGAACTATTGTCCAAATCATATCAATATGTGATGAAGTGATAGGAAGACCTGTGATAAAATCCATGGAGATTTGTTCCCATGGTTCGTTCGAAATGGGAAGTGGCATTAATAATCCAAATGGTTTGCCATGATGACATTTTAGATGCTAATATACAATGCATTGAGAAATATAATGTGCAATATCTTTTTCCATGTGTGGCCAAAATAAGAAACCTTTGCAAGAAAAAATGGTGCTCTGTATGCCTCTATGACCCATGTAAGATGGTTCATGCATTTCTTTGATGACAAAATCTTTAAAATCTTGGGTTATGCACAATCTATGTTGAGAATAAAGTAAACCATGATGAAATGTATATTGTTTATCAGATAAAGATGCACCATTGTTGAAGTCATGCCATGCACATGAAAAATACAAATCAGATGCATAAGTGGAAATCATTTCTTGAAAAGAATGAATTTGGATGGCAGAAATATTATGCAAAACAACAAAATGTGAAGGAAAATGGCTAAGAGCATCAGCTACAACATTAGCTTTACTAGGTTGATATTGGATCATGGGTTGGAAATTTTGAATGAATGAAGCCCGTTTAAGATGTTGATTAGAGATTAAGGGTTGATTTAGTAAATGTTTAATAGCCTGTTGATCAGTTTTGATTAAGAACTCAGAGCCCATAAGACAGTGTTTCCAAATTTGCAAAGCATGCATAACTGCTAAAAATTCTTTATCATATGTACTATAATTCTTTTTTGAGGGCTTAAACTTTCTACTCTCAAATGCAATAGGATGATCATTTTGCATTAAAATAGCACCTATTCCTAAACCACTAGCATCAGTAACAACATGAATGGGTTGTGAAAAATCAGGTAACTGTAAAACAGGTGCATGCTTAAGTTTTTCAAAGGATTGTTGTTGGGTAAGTCCCCATGCAAATTTTATTTTCTTTTTCAATGATAAAGTAAGAGGTAGTGCTAAATAAGAAAAATTTTGAACAAACTTCCTTTAGAAACTAGCCAACCCAAGAAAAGAACGAACATCATTGATTGATTGTGGTGTTGGCCATTCTACTATAACTTTAATCTTTTTTGGATCCACATGCACACCTTCACTTGAAATAATATGTCCTAGATATTCTACTAGGCTTATGTTGAAAAAAGTAACTATTTTCAAGATTAGCGTAAAGTGTGTTCTCTTGTAATAAATGAAAATTTTTTTTAAGATGCTTCTCATGCTCATTATCATTCTTATTGTAAACAAGTATATTATCGAGGAATACAAGAACAAAAGCTTGGAAATCAAGAAGAATGTTGTTCATCATTCGTGCAAATGTAGCAGGGGCATTAGTGAGTCCAAAGGGCATTACCATAAATTCATAATGGAAAGTTTGAGTTCTAAATGCAGTCTTAAAAATATCACTTTGTGTCATACGAATTTGATGGTAACCCAATTTTAGATCAATTTTACTAAAGACACAAGCTCCTTGTAGTTTATCTAAAAGATCATCTATTCAAGGGATAGGGTATCTACTCTTTATTGTGATCTTGTTAAGGGCTTTATAATCAATGCACATTCGATAACTTTTATTATTCTTGTCTACTAAGAGAACTGGTGCTCCAAATGGGGAAGAACTAGGTCTTATAAGTCCTTTCTATAATAGGTCTTTTACTTGGTCTTCTATTTCCTTTTGGTGTAGTGGGCCATGTCTATGAGGTGCTTTATGAGGAGGAGAGCTACCAGGGACTAAGTCTATGCTATGGTCAAAGGATCCTTGAGATGGTGGTAATTCAAAGGGATACTCAGACATAAAACAATCCTTATAAGTAGTCATGAAAGGTTTATGTGCATCAGGAAGTGTATGAGTATAATCATTGATGACATTGACAAAAACAATGCATGAATTGAATCCTTTCCTTGATTTGACCTTTAAATTCAAAGTTAAAGGTATGTGTATGGTAGTCAATGCATGGGCTATAATGATGATGAAAAGACATAGTAATTATAACATCGTAAGATTGCAAAGGTGCAATTAAAAATGTTCGTGCATCTACATATGGGCCTATGCTAATCATAACATCTTGCACTTCTTGTGTTACATTATAACAACTACCTTGAAATGCAGCTTTCACTTTATACAAGGAAGGAAATGATTTTAATTTAAGTTCTTGTACTAATAAATGTGAAATGAAATCATGTGAACTACCATCGTCGTGTAAAATATTAACCAGCTTGTTATTGATACCACCCTGCATGCAAAGTAAAGAATGAATTGAGATATCATTACCCAAGATAGTTAAGTCATTCTCCAATGCTTCCTCTGTCCATATAGAAGGAATTTCTTCATTATGGGCCTCCAAGTTATGCAATTGAGCTCCAAATGGTCTCATGTGAAGAGGTTGCAATCGGCAATTTATTTTTGTATGTCCAGCTTTACCACAATTCCAACAGGTGATATGTGGTCGCTTCTGTTGGGCATCCACTGCTTAAGTTTGGAGGGTAGTTGGTTTGGTAGGTTGGAGAGATGAAGCAACAGATGGAGTTGAGTAATTGGGTTGTGGAGGACGAGGAAAACTAGAGTAAGATGGGGCACTAAAATTATGCTTGATAGGAAACATGGGTTTAACAAAAAGTGGTCATTGAGGTGGTTGTTGTAGATGGATCAGATTGGTTACAGACTAGAATTCCTTCTCTACATCATAGGCAAAAGAGATAGTCTCATTGAGAGTTGTAGGCGAGAGGGTGTAAAGCTTATCTTGGATTCCACCTCTAAACCATCTTTGTATTTGTGCAGCAAGCTATCCTCCGATACATCTTCAAGCATTCGAACCAATAGTAAATTTTGCCAGAACTACTTCGTGTAGGTAGTGATTGTGTCACCCTCCTTCCATGTAAAGGTTGTCCATGCATGTCAAACATGTAGATGATATTGAGAAGGAAGAAAAGAATCCTTCACTTTATCTTGGAAAGCCTTCCACGTTGTTGGACGATTTGTACTGTGGTGCAGGACATTCCACTAGAGCTAAGATTTTCCTACTAAATAGTTAGTGGCAAATATGACTTTTTCAGTTTCAGCATATGTTTCATCAATATAAAAATCGTCAAACTGTGACAACCATGAAAGAACTAAAGGGCCATCCTTACGGCCATCAAACCGTAGAAACTGGTAATTTTTAACACTAATCTTGGAATGCATGCCATCCAATTGGGTAGAGACAATAGCTTTTACCATCCTTGTAAAGTTATCTTTGTCAGTTTGCATCTTATGGAGTACTTTGTGGCATTGTCAGATCTGCTTCTCAGTGCCTTGAAGTTCATGCAACAAGAGCTCGAGCTGTTGTTTGAGTGTTACCTTGGGTAGAGGTGACTCACAAAAATCCTCTGTGGTGCTCGTAGGTTGATTATGTTGAAATAGTGGTTACATGAGAGCGGCTTCAAAAAGCATGCATGAAAGTAAAAGTTGGTAACTTTTGTAGAAAGCCTTTGCTTTCAATATCAAAAATTGCGGTCTACAATGACCCTTATTCTAACCACTAATTTTCTAACTGTTTTTAACAATAGAACCCTCTACGCGGGTTTATTTACAAACTATATAAATTATAAATCGAATTATTGATGTCCACCCTTTCATGCATTTCATGTCCTCACGAACCTTCAACTGCTATATCAAAAACACCAAAACACATTAATACATTAATAAATTAACACTCCAATGATTCCTTGTTCAACACATTCCATAATTCATAACAAGAACACCTCACTTAATGCATGATACACAGAGCTCAAAGAAAATTACAAAGCTATGGAAGTTCAATTGGAGTAGTGAACAAAGAGACCATCATAGAAATAGAAGTCCACCTTAGAGTACAAATCGAATGAAATGTAAGACTAACATGCAATATGGAACTTCTTTGCAGACACTTATCAGTTGCACATGAGGAGAATTAGAGGCTTTAAGAACACAAAAAAGATAATTTTGAGGCTTTTATGGACAATCCAAGAGCACCTCTTAGTTCCAACCGTTTTCCTTTCTAATACTATCAAGATCATTGTGGAACATTATGCATGATTACTCTAAGCCCATGATAAGCTAACCAAAGAACGTGCCACTTTGAGGAACACAAGGGAAGAATCACAACAAGGTGAATAGATAGAACCACTACCTCAGAAGAAATATACCCCTCTAGAGATAATGGAAGATTTGGACAATCAGTGAGAGAAAGTTGCTAAATTGTAGGAACAACTAGCAAAACAGACTATACTCATAAGGCTTGCTTCCCCACCGGATCTTCCTCAGCCTGATGAGACTTCCATTATTCTAGTGGAACCCTCCTTTGAAGAAAAATATGAGCCACATGCAGCCATTGCTAGGTAGATGTTTGAAATGTTGTCTCCATAAAGAGGAAACTCCTCCATTTTGACTTCTAGGTTTGTAAAGTAGCTTCTTAAGCCATAATAGCTCACATGTAGCCAATGCTAAACCTCTGTACTCAGCCTCTATGGATGAAAGAGCAATAGTGGGTCACTTCTTAGAGCTCCATGAGATCACTTTTGTACCCATCATGAAAACAGAACCTGATGTACGTACTCCTTTAATCATCCTTTCCACCTACCCAATCAACATCAATATATCCTTTGACACTTACATCATCATCATAAGAGCAAGAAAGACCTTTTTTATGGTTTTATTGATGTATCTAAGCATTTTTCTTGTTTCTATAAGATTCTCATGAGCGGTTGCATGTAGAAATTGGGACAGTACACCTACTACATATGCAAGATCAAGTCTACTTTTTGTATCATAAATTAATGAACCAATTATGCTTCTATTAAGTGTAATATCTTGTATGGCCTCTCTTGGATGTACAAACAACTTTCTATGGGTAGATAAAGTGTCTTACAACCATCCATACGAAACTTGTGTAGCACACCCAACAAGTATTCTCTTTGAAACAAGAAGATGCCATTGTGTGCATAGAGTACCTCTATTCCCAAGAAGAACTTTGGCATTTTAAGATAAAGTATTTTGATATTGTTAATACCTACAATATCACTTCCTATGATGATCAAGTCATTCACATAAATGCATATATACATACTGCCTTGTCGCATTGCTTCTTCATGTAAAGTGATGGATCTACAACACTTTCTTTGTATCCAGAACTTGATAAATAATTAACTATCCTTATATTCGAAGACCTTGGGGCTTGTTTTAGTCCATATAATTCTTTCCTTGGCTTGAAAACATGATTTGGGTACCTAGTATTAGCAAATCCGTGAGGTTGGTTCATGTAGACTTCTTCAATATCTTCGTTGAGCAAGGCATTCTTCACATCTAGCTTATATAAGCTCCATTTCTTTGATGTGGCTATTTCAATCAAATTCCAAATTCTTGGCATCTTGGCTACAAAGCTAAATGTTTCACCATAATCAATCCCATAGCTTTGGGAGAAGCCTTTCACCACCAACCTTGCTTTGTACATAGCAATGGAACCATGTGAATTTCTTTTAATTTTGTAAACCCACTTATTACCTATCACCTTCATTCCTTCTCGAGCTCATACCAAGATCCAAAAATGGTTTTTGTCAAGTGCCATGGGCTCTTCCTCCATTCCTTGCAATTCATAGCTTCTTCATAGCTAGTTGGTTCTTTGTCCTTGATTATCTAAGCCATGTATACATAATGCTTTGTGAAGAAGTTATCATATGTTAACCTTTAAGCTAGATTATTACTCTTGAGAACCTTTTTTCACTTCTTTTAGGTGTGTTTTCCATCTTCTTTCTTTGTTTTTCTACTCATGGGGTTTGAATTTCTACTATCTCTTTATCTTCTAACATGCTCTCATCCACATAGCTTCCTTCTTCAATTCCATTCTTCTCTTTGCCTTTTATTTTGCTTTTTGTAAAGCTAAGTTGTCTTTCCCTAAGCCTTCCACTCTAAGGTGAGGGCGTCCTTATGTTGGATGAGTTTCTTAGACCACTTAATTTCATGCTTTCGTAAACTCTATCATCATTCTTCTTATATGTCTCACCTATTTCCTCAACCTGCAATGAACTTGTGCATGTATACCAAGGCTTCAACTCATCAAAAAGCAACATGCCTACTTACCTTTAGCTCTTTTGTGATAGGTTTGTAGAATTTATACCCCTTTTTTCCATAGAAAGTAATAATTTTTTAGGAGTTAAATAATGTATACTTGATCTAGGACATCTATTTATGATGTATGTGACTATATATGTAGCCTCTCCCCAATAACAATGCGGCATATTCATTTCATTGAGCATAGAACTTGCTAGCTCTACTATGTGTTTGTTCATTCTCTCTTGTACCCTGTTTTGTTGATGGGTATACTTGCATGTAAATTGTATTTTGATACCATTGAACTACAAACATTCAAAAAAATCATGAGAGAAGTACTCTCCCATCGATCAAATCTAAAAGTTTTGATAAGCTTGCCAGACACCTTCATCACACGTGCCTTGAATTGTTTGAAGCAATGGAACACATTCGATTTGTTCCTAAGGCAATACAACCACACTTTTCTTGAAAAATGATCAATGAAGGTTACAAAATACCTATTTCGAGCAAGGGATGATTCTCTTGTTGGACTCCAAACATCCATATGAATGAGGTCTAAAACATTTGCACTCACATAGGTACTCTTCTTGAAGGGTAGCCTTGACTATTTTCCTTGTTAGCAAGCTACACAAATTCCATGCAACATTTTTTATGTAAATTTTGGTAGATGTCTTACCAAGCTCCTCCTCTGCATGTCCTTGAGCTTTTGTAGGTTGATTTTGTTGAGAGTATGAGAGTGCATATCCATTTTGTATTTGAAGATACTCCACTCTAGTTCATTTCCATTTTATATTATATCTCTTTGTATTTGGCTACCTTTCCATTTGTTTCTACCCGTGTATTCATTCTCCTATAAGGGCGTCCAACTCTATATAAGGAGGGCCTCTCTCCCCATTTGTACTTTGTTAGCTTGAGGATCCTACTCCATGCTCTTGGAAAGCTCACTCTAATCCATGTGAGTTTTCCCATTTCATGGTCTACTCACTTTTGAGTCTCTTACTCTTTCATTTTGTGAGTACAATCTTCTTTTCATTTTGCTTCCACACGTGTACTTTCTACATGGTATCAGACAACTAGGTGGAGGTCTTGGTGGAGCATTTGGTGAGCATTTTGGTGACGATGCGGCAACTTGGTGGTGTGGATCTCCTCTCAGTGGGAGAGGTCCTCTTTCCATCAATTTGTGATCTCTTTGGGCTGTACATTGCCCATTTTTCACTATCCATCCTTTTTCATCATTTTTAGACCCTATCTTGTTCTTCCATTTTGGAGGTGCATTTCAACATTTTGTAGTGCTCATAAGCACTCTTTAGCATACATATTGGTAACCTTATTCAAGAATCTGTTGATGGATCTCTCTTGTATGTAGTGTTAATAAACACTCTTGACTTGCTGCATGTTGATGTTTATTTTGTGAGGTGATGGTGCACTTTTTTTCCAAGTGATTATAGTCACTATGGGGAACTCCTTCATCATTGTGATCAATCACTACATAATTATTAGAGCACCTTCTCTCAGTGAAGACCATTACTAAGTACAACATGACAGTGAGATTTGATCATGACAAAGTTCAAGTCATCGATCAAGAATCCAAAGAAGTCATAACTCAAGGATTTGAAGAAAATGGTCTCTACAAGCTTTCAAGTTTCATGGCCAATGAATATTAGAGCTTTAACTTGTGCCATTTAAAATTTGGACACACCTCTTACTTAGCAAAGATCTCTTCAAGTCATCTTGTCAAGGGTTTACCCAAGTTTGCACAAGTGGAGTTGAGCTACCAAGCATGTGCTAAGCAAACATTTACCCCTTTGCCTTTGGAAGCATCCGTTTCCTCATCTAAACCCTTAGCATTAGTGTATGTCAATATTTGTGGGCCTATGAATACACTATCACTAAGTGGGTCACTTTACTTCTTCCTCATAGTAAATGACTTCACTAGATAAACTTGGGTTTATTCACTAAAATATAAAGAGGATACAATTTCCAAGTTCAAGGAGTGGACACAGATAGTTCAAGATGACTTCCCAAGTTCTTTAAAAACCATCAAATTAGATGGAGATAGTGGCTTTGTCAACCACAATTTTTCCAAGTATTTGAAGAAGCAAGGTATTAAGTATCAAGCAAAGAAGGATAATCAACAAGGTATTTCTCTACAAAGGAGTTGAAGTGTGATCCAAATGAGAAAGACTATGCTTCATTAGAGGCAACTTCCACACAAGATTTGGGGTGAAGTTATACACACAATAGTACATATTCTTAATAAAGGGTTGTCAAATGTTTTGAAGAAGAAAAGCCCATTTGAGGATTACTTTTAGATGTGAGATACTTCAGAGTCTTTGGTAGTGATGCCTTTATGCAAGGCCCCAATAATGATAGGCATAAGCAATACATTTTCATCGGTTATAATAGCTTGCAGAAGGCATACGAACTCTTTGACCCTAAGAGCCACTCAGTTAGAGTTACCAGAGACTACACTTTTGATGAATACTCTAAGTGTTCATTCCTTTTGGATTCTTTTGAGGATCCCAATCCTCCCATTTCCTCTTGAGAGGTGGATCATCCCACTACTAGACAATCACACTATGTGAAGCATGCCCTCTTTGTACATGGATTTCTAGATCATGGTACAATTTTGGAGCATGAGGACTCAGAGATACAGTCTTAGTTTACACTTTATATGGCTACACCTCCCATCATACCATTGAAGTTTTCATTTCCCCTTAGCTTCAGTTGAGTTTTACTCCAAGACCTCATCTACAGCAGCATTTTGAGCATACAATGTTCCATTCTTGGAGTTCCCCCATCTTTCCATTCTACATAGGATGCTCTTGGATCTACAAGGATAAATCACTCAGTTGGATATTTTTTTGAGCCATCCTCTCATTTCAAAAGGGGGCTTCCATGGTCCTATCGAAACATATGAGGACTTTGTCATCCATGGATTACTATAGCATACAGATGTACTACCATGTGATTATCATTTCATGGTTCATGTTTTACATTTCATTATTGCGGGAACTAATTCTTGGCAAGGGTGGCTATTGTCAAAGCTTTGAAGGTTCCCACATATCACATGGAGTCATTTTATCTATCTTGCATGGAAGCGATCTTGTCCACTAAGACATTCATGTACCTTGCTTTTGGCATACGTATGGAGCATTAGCTTGATCCATCTAGTGGAAATCTTATGGAGTACTTGGCGATCACGCATGGTCGATCCCACTTGGAGGATATGGACTTCCACATGAAGATTTTCTTCTTGGTGATCGCATTGCTACTTCTACACTCATGGTGGACCTTTCTCTCATACCTTAGCAGCCTCCATACTCTACAAAATGGAGCTACAAAGGGGGTGTTGAGAATATGAGAGTGAATCTCCATTTTGTATCTACGAGACACTCTATTTCCAATTCATTTCCATTTTATATTATATCTCTTTTTATTTGGGTACTTTATCATTAAGTTCTACTCGTGTATTCATTCTCCTTCAAGGGGAATTATCCCACATATGATGTACTTTGGAGAGCCTGCTCCAACTCTATATAAGGTGGTCCTCTCCCCCCATTTTTTTACTTGGTTAGAAGCTTGAGAAGCCTACTTCATGCTATTGGGAAGCTCACTCTAATCCATGTGAGTTTTCCCATTTCATGGTCTACTCACTTTTGAGTCTCACACTCTTCCATTTTGTGAGTACTCTCTTTTTTTTTTCATTTTTCTTCCATGTGTGTACTCTCTACAAATGTGAACTATTCTTTTATGCCATAGGTCCAAATCTATTATCCTCTTGTCTCCATATGTCACATACATTGAATGATGTGGCTAATTTATGTCTATTTGTGAACATTCTCCCTTGCTTCTTTACTTTTTCTATGAACTTGAAACATGCCTTTGGATCCTCAACAAAACAACCTTTTTCATTGAACCTAAATTGCTAGCTTTTTATACCATTTGACCTACTGAAGTCAAGTTTTTTGTAAAAGTAGGGACATATAATACCTATGATAAACACTTATCCCATCCATTCCCTTCCAAACTCATATCTCGAAGATGTTGAATGGTATGCTCTAAGTTGTCACATATTTCAACATGTGCTTGATGCTTTGGGACCTAAAAATCACAAAAAAGATCCTTTAGACATGACATATCATTGCTACATCCATTGTTACATACCATAAATCTTCACTAGCTTGTGTTGTATCTTCTCCATACCTCGTGGCAAGTAAATAATTATTCCCTTGCTGGATGATGTGTTTGCATAATTACGTTGGCCTCTAGAATTTACTATTGTTTCTTTCATTCCCTAGTCTTTGAGCTCTATGATAGCATTCATTTGCAAAATGACCCGACATATTGCATACAAAACATTCATTTGGAGTGTGTTGTTCTCTTCCACCAAATCTTCCACTTCTTCCTTTATTTGTTGCTCTTCCACATCTTTGAATTGTATTTTTTAGTTTTCCTTGACCTTCTTGGCTTCTTTCATATCTTCCTCATCCTCTTCTAGCACCTTGGTTGTGTCTTCCTCTTCCTCTACCTCCATACAACATTTGCCCTTGGCTATCCTTGGCATGATTACCACCAATGTTCATCTTTTCTGTCACCATGAGAGTGATTAGTTAATCAAAATTAGGAAGGGAGTCCCTTACATATAGTGAAGTTGTGAAGGCCCTCTATTTTTCATCATCTCTTAGTCCATTTAGGGTGTGGGCTACAAGATTGTGATCATGTGGGGCACAACCAATTGACCCTAATGCATGTGCAATATCTTTAACCTTTAATATGTAATCATTAAAACCTTAAGAAGGGACTTTTCTAAGATTATTTAGCTCATCCTTGAGCTGAATTTTCCTAGCTTTTGTGGAGGTGGAATACAATCTCTCCAAGCACTTACACACCTTCTTTGATGTATCCAAATCCTGAATATGTCATATCATGGAGTTGCTAATATGCTGAGGTAAAATTAAAATGAATATTTTATCCTTTTAATCCCACTCTCTCACTACTCTTCTCTGGTCATTGGTTGGATTTAACTCATCTACATAGGGTTTTGGCTCTCCACCACTCACAAGTCCCCACAGACCTTGCCCTATCAAAAAATTTCTTAGTTTAAATCTCCATGGTTGGTGGTTTCTCTTTTTGAGCTTGTCAATCTAAGCATTGAGATAAGCCATGATGAGCCTCCCCCTTGATGCAATGAAGCTGAAATAGATGTCACTTACCTAAAAAAAATAGAGCTATTCCATTTGATGAAGTCTTATCTTTGATTCGATGACTTGTTTGCTTCCCTTTGTTGTTGATGCATGTTCTTTGCTTCTTTCCTTCGAAATTTGATGAGGTATTTACTTGAATTCAGCAAATCCTTTTCCTATCTTGGATACAGGTGCACGATGATGAGAAAGTTATATGACCTTTGCATGAAGGACACAAATAGTGTTGTTGCTCAGATAAATGCGTTTGATGCTATATTCTCTCAGTTACAGACTTAGAAAATGGATATGAATAATGAAATGAAAGCAGTCATGTTTTTATGCACCTTGCCATCATCTTGGGGATATATCATGCACATCTATTAGCAATAGTGCATCTAGTGGTAAACTAGTCAATGATGACATATGTGGAGCACTCTTGAGTGAGGAGATTTGTACAAAATCTATGGTCAGCACTAAGAACGAAGAAGCATATAAAGTTCATGATTCATACCATGGAAGGAATCAACAACATGGCAGAAGCAAGAACAAGGAATATAATGTTCGTGATATATACCAAGGAAAGAATCAGCAACACGGCAGGAGCAAGAATAGGGAAAAGAATGATCAATAGAATAAGAGTAGAACTAAATCAAGGGAGACGGATATCGAATGCCATTATTGTCATAAGAAAGGACACATTAAGGAAGACTCCTATGCATTAAAGAATGCTAAAGGTAAAGGACAAAATGTTGATGGGCATGTTTCATAGCTATGTGCACCATCTGCTTCGATTGTGAAGATTGAAGAAATCAATGCTATTTATGATGATGTTGATGTGTTGACACTTGACAATATTGTGCCCACTAAGGCTCTTATGGCTGATTCTCTTTCCCACACATGGTTTCTAGACTTAGGTGCTTCTTTCCATGTGATACCACATAGAGAATGGTTCTCTAATTATACAACAAAGTTTCTTGGTAACCCAAGACTTGGTGACTCTTACCAGTGTCATGTTGTGGGGATTGGAGATGTGGTTGTGCAGTTCTTTGATGGTTCAAAATTTACTATGCATAATGTATGCCATCTACCTTAGTTATCACATAGCTTGATGTCAATTGGTTAACTTGAAGACCTTGGTTAGAAGGTGGTTTTCTATGCCTAGTTTGTTTTCATATCAAAGTGCGATATGATTATTACAAAAGGAAAACAAAATGGCTTATCCTTTATTTGTATCACAGAAAGAGCACTTGTTGGGTATTACCAAATAGCTTGTGCCTTGTATTTGGCATGGCCATTTGGGCCACATATCTCATAGTTGCATGGAAAACATTTCCCGTTTTGGCTACTTAGTTGTGTTAACTTTTTCGGATTTTTCATTTTGTGAGAATTTTCAATATGGAAAGCAAACTAGGAATGTGCATAAGTCACACATTGAATCTTCAACTTAGCCTTTAGATCATGTTCATATAGATGTGTGTGGTCCTATGGTCATAAGTTCATTAGGTGGTTTTCCTTACCTTATCACTTTCATAGATGATACTACTAGAAAAGTCTGGGTATATCCTATCAAAGCTAAGGATGAGGTATTCGCTACCTTCAAAAAATGGTTTGCTTCAGTTGAGATTGAAAATGGAACTAATCTCAAGGCTTTACATTCAGATAATGGGGGTGAGTATACCTCACATGAATTCAACATTTTCTACAGTCTAGAGGAATTTGTAGAGATTTTAAAGCTCCTTATAGCTTTGTACAAAATCATGTAGGTGAAAGGATGAATAGAACTATTCAGGATAGAGTAGTTTCTATGCAACATCATGCAAACCTTTCACAAGGCTTTAAGGCAAAAGTAGTATTGACTATAGTTCACGTGATTAACCTTTCACCTAGTACTGCCAAAGTCCTCAAAGTGGCACAAGAGTTGTGGACAGGGAAGCCACAAAATTATGATCATCCTCGAGTTTTTGGGTGTCAACCATATGTTCATATACCAAAAAATCTTAGACAAAACCCGTACCATAAGTCAGAGAGGATATTCTCAATGCAATGAGGATCATTGTCTCTACACACAGAGATGCTTAGATGCTAGCTTGATATGCTTAAAACTTTATTTTGTTGATAATATGTTGATTGGTGGAAAGTCTTCTTATGAGTTCTCATTTCTTAAAAAGAAGTGGAGTGAGACATTTGATATGAAGGATCTGGGGGATGCCAAACATATTCTTGGCATGCGCATTACTCGTGATAGGAGTAAAAAATGCATATACTTGTCTCAAAGTGAGTACATATCCAAAGTCTTCACATGTTCAATATGCAGGGTGGAAAGGCATTGAGTGCACCTTTAACCACATATGTGAAATTGAGCAAAGATGATTGCCCCAAATTAGATTAGGGAAATGAATTCATGACCAAAATTCCTTATCCCTCTGTTGTTGGTAGTCTCATGTATTCTATGGTAGCTATAAGACTAGACATTGCATCTGTAGTGGGAGTTGTGAGTAGATGTATGTCTAAAACTGGCAAGAAGCATTGGGAAGTGGTCAAGTTGATTTTGAGATATCTGAGTGGCACTAAGGAAAAGTTTCTATGTTTAGATAGAGGACATGTATCCATTATTGCTTACACAGGTTCTAATTATGTTGGCTGTGTAGACAATCAAAAGTCTACATCATTGTACATTTTCCATTATGCTAGAGGTTCTATCTCTTGGAGATGTCATCCTTAAGGATTTACAACTCTTTCCTTGACAAAATTAGAGTATGTTTGAGGCATGTACGGAAGCATTGTGTCTTTCTCATCTTGCTTGTGATGTGGGTCTACCTCAACATGTGCCTCCTTTGCTAAGTGATTTTCATAGTGCCATTTCTTTGTCTAATAATTTCATCTATCATGCAAAGACCAAGCATATTGAGGTGAGGTATCACTTCATTAGAGATTGCTTAGCCATTGAGTGCATTATTCTTGAGAATGTTCATACTTGAGATAATGTTGCAGATGCTTGCACCAAAGCTCTACCACTAGATAGCTTTTGACACTGTTGTCACTTGATGGGGGTTACTTGATTCATGATCTTACACAACTACTTATATATTGTGTAGCATACTAGTTCAACTAGGACTAATTATTTTAGTCGAAGCATTAAGTATAGTTTACTCGTAGAGATAAGTCATAGTAGGGATTTTTCTCTATAGGAACTAACTCTAGCTTACTCCTAGAGGAATACTCTTGTTTGATCTTTTAGGTTGCCTAGATAAGAATGGCACTATTCTATCAAAGGTAGAAAGGATATCATTTAGTCACCATGGTTAGATTGCGTCTCACCTGAGGATTTTAAATTGAGAAGTTGTTATGACTATCCCTACTGATGGTCTTTGACTGTATGAGGAAGATTTAATTATTGGAATTGGAGTCTAGAAGGAGAGTAATGATTTCTCATTCTAGAGTTGGAAGAGATGTGGATAAATTTGACCTGTGGAAGGAGAAATCTCTTATTTGGTTTTAAGTTATTAGGATGATGATTTAGCATCGTTTAAGATAGCTGGTACGTATTAGAATTTTTTATTTCTCATAGAAGAATGTTCTTTTCATTTATATGGAAAACTAAGAAAATAGAAAGATTAGAGTTTAGAGTTTGCAGTTGCATCATAATGCTGATTGTGTGTCTTCAAATAGGATTTAGTCCAATCTATATATAGACAAACCAATGATATTTTAGTTAGGATGATCGATTCATATTAACAAATGGATAATTTAGGTCATAAGTAATTCTTGAGAGGACACTTAAGTTTAGGAAAACCTAGAGTGACATGATTGCAAGTGTATCATATTGGTTCAAGATGGCTTCGAAATCATTTTGGTAAGGGAATTTGTTTTGTAATTTTATGGTTTAGTATTTCCATAAAATTCCACACTTGTCTTTCACATTATTGCTCCACCAGAGAAACATTTTGTTTTATGGAGTAAGATCATCTGAATGATGTTGATGGGAGTGCTAGTCCAAAATTTAGGTGCTTATGTTAGGAGATAGTAGATACTTCTAAAGAAAATTTTCCACCCTTTTTTTTGCATTCTGAAGAGTGTCCTATGGAAGCGACCATTAGAGAATCTTTTCCATACGGCTTAAAAATCCATTTCTCACATGCTTTCCAATGACATTTTGAGGGCAAAATGGAGCTAAGGGTAAGGAAATAAAGGTTATGAAACTTAATATGGAAATAGGTGGCTAATAAGTATTGGAATAAGCACCACACTTTAAAGGCGTGATTGATTGAAAAAACAAGGTGAGAATAGTTTCTCACCTACATGCAAGAACCCTATAAAAGATGGTTGCAAGGCGGGTGGAATGGAAATGTCATCTGAAGTGTGTCTCTCTCCTCATACATGGATCTCTATGGATATCTCATCATCCATTTCATGATGCAAAAACAACCAAATGTATCTCCTACTAAGGCAACTTCTCAACATGCACAAGTTTTGAACACAAACAAAAATCATTCCAGCTTTTGATGTAGATATTCAGGATGCACTTATTGATGAGAGAGCATATATTGATGATGCAAAATTTGTGTGAAAATGGTTGGTACAAACTTTGAGAGATAGTACTAAGTTTGATGCATCTTTTCATTTTTGTATTCGGAGGATTCAATGTTGTTTCCCTTGCATTTGATTGCTATGCCATCTCTAGCCTTTGTGATGACAAAGGACATTTTTCCTTCCTTGAAGCATAAACTTTCAAAAAATTAATCGATTGCTATGCAATCAGAAGTTGATGCTACATCGAATAATTATACTTATTATTCATGTGATGTGCCTGCTAGTAAGAAGCCCATTAGCACTAAATGGTTCTATAAGTTGAAGCACAAGGCTGATCTAAGTGAATGAAATGCTTCTCACTCATTAGGGTTGGAAATTATGACACTCATGTTTCCACAAGTGGTCTTTGATTCATGCTCCATGGCTCATGCATTACTTAGTTGAGCAGTAAACAACCTATCTATGGACACTTCTAGTTGTAAGGCTAAGTAAAGAGTAGCTTTCATAGCTACATTTGAGTGTGTATGGCTCATAGTCATTATGGATGACTTGGGTTTATTAACATCTTTGCCACCACCATATTTACCAATCATTGTGAGGAACCGAGTCTTCCACGCTTGCATTAAGAAAGATTTTTCCAAAACTTTGGGATTACTCCATTTTATGGATTGACATTAATCCACTTTGGTTGTAAGCTCCTCATACATGAGTGTCAACCCCTTACTCACTACATCACTCCCAAAGGGATTCTTTAATATACTTCAATAGTGATGTGTGTGAGGATACTTTGGAATAGAAGGGAGCTTTTTATTGCTCTTTAGGAGTTCCTGCCCAGCTTGTATAGATGCCCATAAATCTAAAGGATCACTTATAGTATACACTTAATAATATTCTTATAATATTCTTCTAATGTTCTTCTTCTTCCTCATGTTGCTGGTGCACTCTAATCCCCAAACTTCAACATCAACATTATTCAAACAATGTGTAAAAAAATGCCTTCCACAATTTAACTCCTAATTTTATAGGAAAGAAGTAAAAATGCTAAATGAATGACTAAAGGAGTGCATTGTTTTAAAAAAAATCTCGTATGAATTTAAGGTAGTCCATATCAATACTCAACTTAAGATTCATATCAATACTCTTTCAAGGATCCCCAACATCAAGTGCAATGATTAAGATACAAAACTTAGACAAATAGGAATCATTGTATACCCACAAGAATAATCTGTTGATGGATTATTCAAAATCTCAATCCATGCATCTTGAGTGCTCTAAGAGGTGTATGCCAAAAGCAAATATTAAAAGAGTATCAAGCCTAATCTTGTAGTTGCTTGAGGGCAAAAAGTGCATTTAATAGATTACTTTTAAGTAGGCTAGACTAGCCTTTTTTTTAAGGCCCAGTAGGGTCATCTCTCTCTTCTGCAAAAGAAAGAAAGAGAGATTCCACTTTACACATCATCAAATCTGTCCATCTTTGTGATCAAAAAATGACTTTTTTTGGAAAATTCACATATTTAGTTATTGCTTACTAGAAAGGGCCCATTTCTTAATATACATGTTAGAAGGTACTTTTTTATATACCTTTTTTAATAAAACCACTCAAAATAGTTCCTTTTTCAAACTCCCTCCAAAATATAAGTGCCATATCATCAAACTTGTAACTTTCCTTACTGTAAAAAATGTGTTTTCCAAATTTTTATCATTTTCACTCACAGAGAATGGAAAGCATCACCTCGACCCATACACATATTGAGAAGGTATTTTCCTCTATGTACATATACTGCTTAGTCCATTATACATAGACTTCTATGTACATATACTTCTTAGTCCTCTATGTACATATACTTATTATCCTCTTCTCTCTCTCTCTCCATCTCTCTTACCATCTGAATTCTAGGAGCCATGGGGTACTCGAACAATTTTCTCCAAGGAAAAGATTTAACATTAATGGAATCACTCACAACGATTTTTTTCTGCCTTGAGATTCATGTCCAAGTAGGTGGCTCATTCTATCCTTGTGATCCAAGATCTAGTATTTATATAATGTTCCAATATTCATTTATTATTTTTTAGAAGCAAAAATAAGCAATACCATCATTGAAAGCTCTTTCACGTGGAGTGGGAGGACATAGACATCATATTCTTCCAACGAGGTATGAATTTTTCTTGATTCTCATATTTGCAAAAGAATGAAACCAATATTTCCCTTCCATAATTAATTCATCTTAGAAATAAGTGCTTCATGAAAACCAAAGAAGCACTTTAAATTGTAAAATAGTTTGATTTACTTACTTCTTCTTTTCAAAAGAATGACACCAATATTACACTTTATGCATAGGAAAATGTGTGTGAAAGTTTTCTCCATGCTTATAGAAGTTATTCATTAGGAAGATGAATTATAATGAGGACATGATTAATATTTCAACAAAATGCTTACACATAAAAGAAAATATGCCTAGGTATGTTTAGCATGCAACCATGACCATGAATTCAATGAAGAACTCATATCCTTAGTTGATGAAGAACTCATATCCATATGCTTCTGTTTGTACAAAACAAAAAAAATAAATTTTTAATCTATAGAGACTTCAAAAATCAAAGTTTTTCTTCTAGAATAAAAGCTACCTCTATTGATTTTCTTTTGACATCCCTTTCTTAATTTTATCTTATATATGATTATCTTTTTGGTACACGTTGTGGTGATAGACTCAAATTCATATTAAAGCTACTTATCATCAATGACTTGGAATAGTGAAAGATAAATTACATTCTAGATTTAGATGTTGTTTGTTTCTTTAGGTTGTGCTCATTTTATTCATTGAAATATTACATGGTGTATTATCATATGCAGAATTTTAATGTATCAATTTGTATCAGTCAAGATTCTAGTACACTAGTAATGGAAAGGTCCCATTACAAATCTAATAGTAATTTCTTAAAAAGTACACGTCATATTAGTGGTTCTATGCATGTTGACTAGTTGGAATAATACTCACTCGGTTTTCTTCAAACAATTTTTGCAAGATTTTGACAATTAGAAATGTTTTCATGAAAATTACAACACAATGTTGCAAGTGAAAATTAGCGGCTATCAACAAGACCTTTGCATCATGATCAATGTCATGCACAAAATGTCTGTGAGAGTTCAACTTGGAAATGAAGTTATATAAAAGGCATCATTTGATTATTTAATACTAACAAGTTTTTGTGGTATATCCTATCCATGTTCAAGGTACACAATGACCACCTTGGATGGAGCCCCATTAGAGAGAATGAAGTGATGGATGCAGCCCCATCAGAGAGGATGAAGTGGTCTACATGCAATAGAGGTCACCATATAGTCATAGAGTGGTTCAATATGACAGGCTGAAGTCTATTAAAAATATCAAAGTATTTCATAGCCTCATCCATAGAATCCTTCTTGAGAGCATGACGAAGATCAACCACCATAGATGTTACCATTCAAATAAAGATTCTAAGGACATGCAAAATGAGGAAGAATAGATCCATTGCTTACTAGTGATGAACCATTTGAACTCTATATACCTCCAATAGAACATGGTAGATGAAACATGACGTAGCCATTCCAAGTCATCCAACATCACATCAAGTGGAGGCTAGAAAGTCACCACTACAAGGTTAAAGCACACTAACCACATATGAGAAAAGAGAGAAAATAAAACCTATGCCATAAATTGTGCCACAATGTCAATCAAGGCATACATGTAAAATGAATAAGAATTATCAACCACATCATAGATCATATGTAGTGCAACTTGAAGTTGCTCCTAATGTGGAAGCAGCAAAAAAGTGAGGAAACATCATAGAACCTTTGTGCTTCAAAGTTAATGCACTAGACTATTGATATAATCAATAACATCTAAAGCCATCCAAGAGGAAGTATATGCATTCCTTAGTTCTATTTTGAAAGATGTTAACTTGTGTGTAGCTCATGTGAAGATGATGACTATACAACCAAAGAAATTAGATGGGACCATACATGATTATGTAATCATTCTTGTTGAAGAGATACATTTTGTAAAATGAAATTTTCATTATGAGAATCTACTTTTTCATCATCATTCTTACACATATTCAAGTCCATATTGATCTATATCATGTGTTCACAATTGTATCCAATTGTTTAATGATGGTATGTGTGCAAAAAAAAAAAAAATAAGATTCAAAACTCATCTTTCATTGTACACCTAAGTTGTGCACATAATAAGTTTCATGGACCTAAAATTTGAAAGAAAGTTGTATTTCCACTGACCACATGGTATTCAAATTGGTTCAAGACTTCCATGGTCACCATCCCCCATCAAAAGGATCATCATCAGAGTCAAAAGAGGACTACTATCCATCATGAGATTCATGCCCTTGATTCTATACCTACATATACTAAAAACCTTTTCTAGTTCCATCATGGATATCAATCATCATCGTGTTCCAGTACAACATATCAAGAACTCTAAAAATACCGATAGCTATGAAGATTCAAATTCTAGAAAATCTCATAGTCACATAACCACTTTGCATGGAACTTGTCACTTTGAGAGGAAGGTGATCTTAGAGACACAAAGGAAAATCCTAAAACCTTACATTTTATGAAAATGTATATATATATATCATGATTGGTTCAAAATTTGGAGAAATTAATCCTACCATTGCATCTAGAACATGCCGAAACCCTAAGATTGTCTATCTATTTGTTTGATTTTGACACCTGGACTCTTGATAATGTCAAAAAGCACCTAAAAAGGGAAAACCATAGAAACGCTGAATAGGCCTCTAGAGAGGCCTATCCCACGTTTCTGTGGTTGCCCCTTTTTTGGTGCTTTTGAGGTCATGCAAGGTCATTAATGGTGGAAGTAAAAATTCTTTCTTGCAAATTTTAGGGAAATTGATGAACTATACAACCCAAGAAACTAGATAAGACCATATACGACTATGTGATCATTCTTCTTGAAGAGATATTTTGTACTATAAGATTAGGTTTATGTTTAATATACTTTTTCATAACCTTTCTTACAAAGGCTCAAGTCCACATTGATCTATATCATATGTTCACAGTTGTATGCACTCAATCCAACATGCTATGTGTGCAAAACAACTAGTTTATGGTTATAAAATCATTTTTCCATTGGTAAATTGAGTTGAGCACACAATGAGTTTCATGGACCTTAAATTTGTAATAATAAAGTTCCATATCCACTAGAAATAAACTTCCATGGCCTCAAAAGCACCAAAAAAGGGCATCCACAGAAACACATGATAGGCCTCTATAAAAATTTTGCAGAGGCATATCCTACATTTCTGTGGCTCCCCTTTTTTGTTGCTTTTGAGGCCATGCACCGTTATTTTTAGTTGATATGAAACATTATTCTTAAAAGTTTCAAGGTAATGGAACTTATCTCTAACAACTCACTTACTCTATAGTGATCCATGCATATGTAGGTGCTACAATGGGAGTAATATATAGACAAACATAGTTGGGTGAGATAAAATAGCATGAAAAATATAATTTTTGATAATATCTTCATGTCTCGAAGTCTTGTTCTGCCTCTGAACCCCACCTAAGGTGGAAATCCCCTTTAAACTCCTCCCATTAAGGTTCTATGAAGAAATTCCATGGCACCAGAGGGCCTTTATTTTGACCTCGAATGGCAATCAAATTGGTAAAAATTTTATGTCCCACTTATCTCATGGCCTTGATCACAAAGACCATGTATTACCATAAATGTTCACATATAAACCTCATCTAGATTAGAAGTTAAGGTTCCATGGATATTTGTGCTCTCAAAGTGGTTTCTCCTCATAACGGGGGCCTTATAACTTAGACCACCATTGAGCATTTGTGGTTCCTTGAGGATTATGTGTTGAGTATATCTAACATGAATGACCCTTTTGAGTTATATCCTTTTTAATTTCAAACTTTCTAAATGATCATCTATTCAAAAAAATTAACTACTAACAAGTCAATGAATGTGAACTTGAACATACTCTGTATAAAAGTGAAAGTTGAATAATCACCAAGACACTTATAAATGCATAGTTTTAGACTACAAAAATGTGAAAGTAGACATGTTTTCATTACAAATATCAATTCTTACAAAATTTCCAGATCATTGATATCAATGTTTGTACAACTTGAATTGCTTGCAAATGCAAGAAATCATCACAAGATTTGTGGTGCTCATCCATGGTGTAAAGTATTTCTCGACCACTTCTAGATCCAAAAAGATTTTTAGATCTCTTGGTAGGAGCAAAGGAATTAGAGAACTTTTTTTCTCTTGTCCATACTTAGTTTGGAAGAATGTGAAAAGAGTCCTCATGCTAAACAAACTGATAAGCTAGAAATAAGACACACTTTGTGACACTCTTGAATGTAACCAAAAGCAAAGCCCTCTAGAAAATTTAGAAGGAAATATGTGTCAATAACTCCAATTGCTCTTCCAAAGATTGATCCATTGAGAAATCTATAGATTGCTTGGGTAGAAGAATAACAAATTTGTGAGTAATCCACCCTTCAAATAGACGAGGTTGTTTGCTTTCTAGAATAACAAGTTGAAAGAGAGTGGATCTTGCATGGAAGCGACATGTCACTCTAGCACAATGGTGAGTACCAATGTGAGAAGATTCACCTCATAATTGTCAATCCGTGGAGACGTGAGGACTAGTATGACGACTATGAGCAAGTGAAGGCACAAGTGTGTGAGTGAGAAGCACACAAGCATGCACACACATACACACACACGCGCACACAAGGCAAGAACAAGGAGAGGAACAATGGAGTTCTTTGCATTAGTCAAAAAGTCTCTTACATAAGCTCAATTCACAAACAATCTAACCTCAAAAATGAGCTCTCTAGCTCTTTTTATAGTTTTCTAACTAGCTTTGGTCTTGTCCAGACCTAGTGTCCGGCCTAGTTAAAAATTAGGTTCTAGAACCTATTTGAGGGCTCAAACAAAGTCTAAAAATTATGAAAATTGATATGTAGCTAGTTCTAATACTCCTCAAGCTCGAGGACTCCTCGGCTTGCACAAAATGGAGTCTATTCTACCAAAAACGGAATTTACAATGTTTGTGTAGTGATTAAAATCACTTGAGTTGTAAATGGTCCATGGAAAAAATGATTTGGCCTTGTTGCCGTATTGTGCATGACTCCTCTGTTGCGCTAGTATGCTCTTCATCTGACTTGTATGCCAACACGCCCCCCTTCCTAGCGTCTGTCGCCCCTGACAGACCTCTGTTCTATCGGGTGGTCGATATAGTATTGGATGACATTGGTGGCAAGTTCGTGTTCTCCTATCCTTAAGCCTCTTGCTAGATCAGCTTCCAATGCATCCCAATTTATTGCGCCAGGGACCTCTGGTTGTGGGGTGGTGTAGTACTCAGAGTACATTGCTTGTTCACAAGCAAAGAGATGGAGCAGGTGTGTTGGCTTTGGTGCAAAGATCTCCGAGTGATACTCCCAGAAACCTGATCTAAACATTTCTTCGAAGGTCTGTTTGTAACATGCAGGGAGGTATTTGATGCGTGCATGCCAGGCGTAAGCCACATGAATACTGGGGGTGGTGCTCATGTCATACACCAAATCATAATTTCCATTGGTAAACCCCGGGAGACGTACCTGTGGTGCGGCTGCATTTCTAAAAGTTTTCAGGACTACCTGCATCATATCTAAAATTTTAAGCATCATTTGAGCTGCTACATCTGGCATGGGCTTCAATCGCGGCATCCAATGGTGAATTGTTCCCATCATGTATGCTACCGACGGTGGTTCTTGTGGTGCCGCAATGTATGGGTAGTTTAGCCATTCCTTGCATTGCGCGTTGTTCTGCACTTTGATATTGAATGCCTTCCGAGACCTGCGGCGTGGAACTGGACCGTAGCCTGGATTGTATAGGAGATGTAAAGGCGCGTTGTTCCATGTGCGTAGCATTTTTGGATATGTCTCTAGAAGTTTCTGCCGGTAGGTGGGTTGACGAATTTTGCCTTTTTGCGCCTCTGGAGGAAGGTCTTCGGGTTGAAATTGGGTAGCAAAGGTAGGAATCTGACCCGTGACTCTCTGTATTTCTGCATTATAATCAGCCAGGATAATATAATACGGCCTGTATTGAAGTTCAGATGAGAGGATAAGGCGTCTCGATGACAGGTTCTTGAAGTAAGCAGATTGTAGCACAGTTTCCTCTATGACCCTCATGGCCTGATTTTGCACTACTGTGCGCTCTTCGTGAGAACTCCCGATTTCCTCCACTTGACGTAGCCATGGAGGCCGTGGTGCTTCGAATGTGTCCTGAGCTTCGTCCGTTTGTTGGCCTCCTGGGAAGGGTTGTGGGTCGTATTCTTCTTCAAATGTCTGTTCCACAGGAATTTGTACTACTTCTTCGTCGGTGGGAGCCTCTGGAGGGGAAGGTGGTCTCTCATATTGTAGTAGACATGCTTGCAATTCGGTGACCTGTTTCTGGAGATCTTTTAAGGCCTCTGAGTCCGTGAGAAGTGAAGCTGCGGAGGAGGTGGTTTGAGAGGCTGCTGTTGTTTCTTTTTGGTATTTCTGCTTCAGTTGACCCAGTTCCTCTGATAGCAGGTCATGTGCTTCAAGCAGCATGGCATAGTCTTCCAATATGATCTTGATATTGTCGGGGGTCACTGCTTGAAACTTTGATGGGCTGATGGGTGCCCCAGGTGTGCTTTCGATAGCTGCTTCTAGGTTCTCTTGATTTTGTAATTGCAAGCGTCGATTCTCTTCATGAGCGGCAGCAAGATGTCGCTTGAGTAGGGCCATATTTCGCTGAAGCTTTGAATTGCGTTCCAGCTGTGTCCGTAGGTGACCTTCTACCACTTGTATTGCTTCCTGATCTGTGTTTTGTAACTGTACCTCCAATATGCTATGAGCCTCTTGGAGAGTTTGGAATTGTGTGTGGAGGCGAGCGTTTTCCTCCTCTAGTGCAGCAAGGCGGTGTTGTAGTGTCTCCGAGTACTCTTGCAGGCGTTCATTCTGTTGCTGGAGCTGATTGTAATCTGTCCTTAAGTTTGATATACAAGCTAGCATGGTGTCCAATGCATTTCCTATAGATGAGGGGGTGGTGTTTACAATGGACGATGCATGGGAAGGGAATTGGGGAAGGGGAAGAGTGAATGATGTGTCTATTGAAGACGTGTGTGTGGGTGAAATTGGTGGAGGGGGAATGGGGGGAGGTGGAAGCGTGGGGGGAGGGGGAGGTGCCGTGGGTGGTGAAATGTCCATACTTTCAGGAGTGGGTGTGAGTGTGGGGTCTACCATATACATTGGAATGGTAGGTGGTGTGTGTGTGAAAGTGGTGAATAGATGATAAGTAGGGTGGGGAGCTGAAAATAAAGGGAATGGTTGAGACCTGGGTTGAAAAGTTCTAGCAAGGAAGTTATGGAGGGATTGGAGAAGTGGAGAGATGGAGGTTGGGGGTTGAGGTTGTAGAGTTGAGGAGGGCATGAAGGGTTGCGTGGTAGCAGGGAAACCCATGAATATGGATCTAGGGTCAGGATGACCTATGGCTGAGGGCATGGGGGATGGTTGTCCTAGGGCAGGCTCTATGAGCGATTCGGTGGATTGTGTAGTGATGGGGGTTGCTTCATAGATTGGGTTATCAGAGGTGGAAAATAGGGTTGAACTAGAGATGGGAGTACGGAAGATGAAGGTTGGTTCGGTGGGTTGAGTGGTCGAGGTGATTTCCACAGTTTCTGCTCTAGGAGGCGATGGGGGGGGTGTGGGTGGTAGTGGCTCGGTGGATTCCTCATGGGTGACTGGGTGCTCTTGGCTAGTAGTTTCTGTTGCTTGGGAGGTTGTCGTGATGGGTTCGGATGTAATAATTGGCCCTTCTGTCGTTGTAATGGGGATCTGGATATTCTTACCTGAGCGTGGTCGTGTCTGGAATCTTCGTGGATCATATTGAACTGGAGACCTCCTAATGGCGGTCCGCACTACTTCTACTACCCCATATGTTTCTGCCATCAATAAGAGACCTTCACTATATTCTGAGTCAACTCCTGCTTCTTCCAACAGCTAAGTCATGAGTACTCTACTGCTCTGTTCGGTGAGTAGTTGTTGCGATCGCACTCGTTCCATAATTTGATACAGCCTTCGGAGTTCTGCTGTATAGGCTGGGGCTTCAGTGGTCTCCTCTTCATATGCTCCTTCTTCTTCTAGGTGTCCTTGTTGTTGACCTTGCTGGGCGTCACTCCAATGTACATGGCGGTCGTCTGTAGATTTTCTTCTTCTTTGTGAAGATGTGCCTTGTTCTTCTGCATCTGAATAATACTCTACATCAGAGAGTTGTGTACTTTGTAAGAATGCTTCGAAGTCCTGAGGATCCATTCCTTCAGCATCTCCAGTTGTAGCAAATTCAAATTCAGATGGATCAGGAGGAGTTGAAGGGGTAGCTTGTGTTGTAGTTTCAGATCCAGACCTGGGTATCCTAATGGTAAAGGGAGGTACAGTGGTCTCCCTTCGTGGTGATACTTCAGGAGTAGTCAGAACTTCCCTTGTCTGGACACAAGGGATTGCACCCCTCATGCGCTTGGATTGATGTGTGGACGTCTTGAGCTTCTTAAACATTTGTAATTGTGCCCAAGTTAAGGCACGTTCAATGGGAACATCGTATGCTAGGCACCAGTAAATAATGCGTGTGATTGCACAGCAACCGTTCACCACTAATTTCCTAGAAGACCTTTTATTTGCTTCATACAATTGATCTATAATCCATACCGGCAGCTTAATTGGTAACGCACCTGCCTCCGCTAAGTAGAGAGCGAACCAGATTCTTTTGTGTGGTTGTGTGAAGCGGTCTTGGCCGGGGAAAGCAAAATGTTGCATGCACATACGGAGAGGGATGGACACGTTTGGTGTGAGTGCTGCCATGTCTTTAAGCTTCAATAGTTTCCTATCCTTCATGTTAGTAGGAACAAGAGCATCCTTCTCAGAAGGTACATGTGTGTCGTGCATATTCAAAGCAGCGCTCACCAACTCCACAGTAAGTTCAAACCTCTTTAACTCGTTGTTGCCAGCAAGGAGGGAAGAACAAATGATCCTGGTTTGTCCTTTTCTTCATTAGCTTGTAATGTGGAGACCAAATAATAGCATCGGAGGAGATCCGGTTTAGGTAGTGGTGCTTCAAAGTATTCTGCTAGCCTTGCATGTTGCCATATGGTCTGGAGATCCTCGGTGTTCTGTAGAGTCTCAAACTCCTTGGAGAAAAATTGGAATCGAACCCATGATCTGTCATACTCGCACTTAGACTCCCATATATACTTGGCCTCTCCTAATGGACCTGGCATGCCATTGAACCAATGAGAATTGGCATGGACTCTTTCTGTGATCCCTGTGGGTGGATCCGGTACCGGGATCTGCTGAAGGTGTTGCAGCTCCACAGGTCGTTCAGTTGGTGGCACATCCACAGGTAGACTATCCACATCGATTCCTGCAGTAAGTATTCCTACTTGTGAGGTCGGACCTGTCGCTTCTGCCATGTTACTTCTTGCCTCCTGATTCTGTGAGAATATAGAAACATATGTTAACATTGTAAAGGACAAGTTAGAACCGTTTTTGTCCCCATTACAACATTATCATGAGGTTCGGGAGAGATTAGTAGGTTAATAAGTGCTCGGTGCTTGTGTGTGTAGTTAGGAATTGGTTGGACCTAAGAACTAAGTGGAATGATGTAGTGTGAGAGTGACGTAGTTAGTAGGTGGGCATGGATTTACAACTGGGGTCCGGGGGTTTATTACAAGTTTTAGGTTGCCAAATGCAGTGGATGAGCTTTGATCTTGATTTTGTGGAGACTCTGAAGAGTTTGATAGGGGTATCTGCTTGAAGATGAGGCTTTTTAGGGACCCATTTACAAGTGATTCTACTAGTGCTCATGGAAGAATATGTGTCCGTGCGTGATGCATAAGATTGAGCCTGAGATGTTCGAGTGAGTAAAACATGTTGTACCGGTTGCGGCCTTGGTGTAGCTATTTGAGCCCGCAAGCAAGCCTTAGGCACCTAGATTTGTCGTGATTGTGGGCTGGCCTTCATTGACTTCTTGGGTACCCAAATAGACTTCACCTTCGCAGAAGAATTAATGAAGGACTTCTCATTAGTGTCATGTTGTTGACTACTAATAAGAGGTTTTGGCCGTGGGGTCGGCCTAGTCTGAACAGGGTATTCACCTTTTCGCCTCCATACTTGCTTCCATGGCTGAAACAATCTGCTCTGCTCCTTTTTTTGGCATTTAGTATCGGTAGTGTTCTGCTTCTTCTGTATTTGATCTGTCGTGGGTTGTTGCAACCTTCTGGTCTTTGGAAAAGAAGGGAGTTCCGTCCTCTCCCTGGCTCCGTTGTTGAGATTAGCCTCTTTTTGCATCATACAGTTTTGGACAAAGATAGCATTGTCAACTTCATGTGCGCCCCTGGAAGGACCAGGAGTTTGTGCCTTGCCTAGTTCCTTGAGTGCCTCATTTTCCAATTCAACTGTAATTCGGCTATGATCTACCCATACCTGAAGAAGTCCACTTCTTAGGTTGAGGTTGACTGCATGATCATAGATCCAGTCCTGACCCAAGACAAGAGGCTCAGTGAGGTTCTCATCTTGACATAGTAGTACTTTGACTGTCATCACTTTGTCTTGAATGGAGATGGGAAGATCCACCTCGCCCATGCAAGGAGTTTCCACACCTCCAAATCCTATGAGATATGCTTCTATAGGATCGATAGTTAATTTCAATTCTTGACAGTAAGACAACTTGACATCACTAGTGGATGCACCTGAGTCAATCAAAGCTCTTACAATCTTTGCACCCTTTCCTTGTCCTATTCCTAGGGTTACAAAAGCCGTCGGTCGATTATTCTATGGGAATGCCCACCTGAAGTCTCGCACATGGCCATAGGATAGCCTATAGATTCTTGAGTGTCAAGCATAGGCGGGTCTCTGCCTTGTCTCCTCAATTTCATTCGTCGGATGCGTTCTAAAGCTTCTGCCTGTGCTTCTCTTCTAATTCGTTTCTCTTCTTCTTTACGTTTCTTGGTAGTGTTGAGTCGATTTAGCATCTCTTCAGTAAAGGGTTCCTGATATAACTTGACTCTGCATCCACTTATGTAACTTGGTAGAATATCTCCCTCTAAAGTGGCTAGTTGAACTGCGCCACTTGTGGAGATTCTATTGATAATCATTGGCCCGTAACCTCTTTTCTCTAATTTCCGTGCATGCTGCTTCAATGTGTAGACTAGGACTAGGTCGCCTGCTTTCAAGCCTTTATCCTTCACATGTGTATCAAAATATGCCTTTTGCCTCTTCTTCGCTGCATAGATTCCTGCTGCAGCTCTCAATCGTGTTTCGCCTAGACGTTCAAGATCAAAGATTCGAGAGGAGAGTTCATGGCCTATCCAGTCATGCTCTTGTGCTACCTTCAATGTAGGTATCAAAAAGTCTAGGGGTAGCACAACATTTTGGCCGAATACCATCTGAAAGGGGGTGGCTTGGAGTACCGTTTTATAGGCAACCCGGTATGCCCAAACATCATGGTGTAGCTGTTTGTCCCAATCAGAGCGTTTATTGTTCACTAGTTTAGTCAGCACATTGCATAAGATCTTATTAGTGCTCTCAGCCTGGCCATTAGCTTGTGGATGATAGGGGGCCGATTTCTTATGTATCACCAAGAATTCTTGGAGAAGGTGTTCTATGACTTCATTCAAGAAGTGTGTGCCTCTATCGCTCACCAACTCTATTGGCAATCCGTACCTCGTGAATACATTTTCAAATAAGAACTTTGTTGTTGTTTGAGCATCATTTTTCGTAGTAGCTTTCGCTTCTACCCACTTGGTTAGATAGTCTGTGGCCACGATGATATATTCAGCATGTGAACCCTTAGCTGGGGGATTAATAGGACCAACAAAGTCTATTCCCCATTTAGAGAACGCACGTCCGCCCATCATAGGCTTCAGTGGCATCTCATCCTTGCGTATAGGGTACTGAGTTCTCTGACAAACATCACACCGCTTCACATAGGTATGTGCATCCATGTGAAGGGTTGGCCACCAAAAGCCTGCAAATAGTATTGCCTTGATTACCCGATCTGGTCCAAAGTGTCCCCCTGCTACACCTTGGTGAGCAGTATCCAAGATTTTGAGATATTCACTCTCATGGACACATAGTCTCAGGTAACCATCTTTACCACGCTTGTATAGATTGTCACCGATGAGTGAATAATCCTGGGCTTCTTGTTCTAAACTCCTTTGCCTAACCAGAGTCATGTCTGGAGGGAATGTTCTCGTCCTTAAGAAGGATACTAGAGGTTCACTCCAATCTGGCACTATGGACACTTGATAAAGAGTGGCATGTTCCACAAGTGGTTTAGTGCAGCAGATTGGGCATTCCTTGCACAACTTTTGGACATCAGCCTCCATAGTCGGCCAATGCACTCCGAGTCTCCTTAGTGTCTGTAAGGTTCGTTGCCTTGAGTAGTGTTGCTCTAACGCACCTACATGTGCTAATTGCAACCATTTAGCGTACTCATCCTCTTCCACACAACAAGCCAAGATCCCTTGATCTGTGTGCTTGTACATACTTCCTGCCATGATGTGATACTTTTGGGCTTTTACTACCTCTCTATCATGTGTGTTTATTACTGGGTGGTTAGGTCCGTATGTCAATACTGGTACCAATGGCTTAGCCCACTGCGGCACCACTTCCAAATTAAACAAGTAAGCATCAGGAAGGTCATCTGACACTCCTTGTGGGGCTTCTCCCGATGTGAGCCTAGAAAGGTGATCTGCTCTCAAATGAGTCTTCCCTTTCCTTACCACAACCTCAAAATCATATTCCATTAGCAAGAGAAACCATCTTACTAATCTTCCTGTATTGCATGGCTTGTTTACGAGGTATAGCAATGCTTGATGATCAGTAAAAAATTTAAACTTATTTGCAAGCAAATAGTGTCTAAATTTCTTAACTGCATATACCATGCCTAAGCCTTCTCTCTCAGTAGTGGTGTAATTTCGTTCATTTGCATTCAATTTTCTACTAGCATAGGCAATTGGAAGATCCATATTACCTTCACCAGTAGGTTGTGCAAGCACACATCCAATTGCATAATTGGATGCATCCACATGAACATGGAAAGGCTTATTCCAATCCGGTGTGGTTAAGATTGGTGCTGAACATAATCGCCGTTTAAGCTCATTGAAGGAATTCTCACATTCCTCAGTCCACTCAAAGTTTGTTAGAAGTCCGTACAGGGGCTTTGCAATGATGGCATACATGTGTATAAATCGTCGGTAATAACCACAATGCCCCATGAAAGCTTGTACTTCCTTGACATTCTTTGGCCTAGGTAATTCGGCTATAGCTCTTACTTTCTCTTCATCCGTAGATATGCCATTCTTTGACACTATGTGTCCTAGAATTTTGCCTTGCCTGACCATAAAAACACATTTTTCTGGGTTTAGGCAGACTTGATATTCTCTACATTTGTCAAAGATTTGTCTTAGTTCAGGAATATGGGTTTGTCTAATGTTGGAATGAGCACAAAGATCATCAACATAGACTTCTAAGTTCTTTCTCAGGAACTCCTTAAATACATGGCACATCAGCCTTTGGAAGGTTGTGGGAGCATTGGTCAGCCCGAATGGCATTACCCTAAAAGCGAATATACCCCACTCTGTGGCAAAAGCCGTTTTATGCTGATCTTTTGGTGCAATGGCCACTTGATTGTAGCCAGAGAACCCATCTAGGAAGCTGTACACTTCCTTGCCTGCGACCCTTTCTAATAGATGCTCAGTGATAGGAAGCGGGTAATTATCCCTAATCGTGGCTGCGTTAACCTTCTTCAAGTTAATGCATACTCGTAATTTGCCGTTCTTCACAATGGGGGATACCCATTCAATGTGCTCAATTTCATAGATAAATCCAGCTTCAATCAAGCGGTCTATCTCTTCTTTGATCTTGGCAGCATAGTTGTCATTATATGTGTATGGCTTTTGTTTTGAGGGTCTGGCCTCTGTAGTCATGGGAATCGTATGTGAGCATATGTCCGGGTCCACTCATTTCAAATCCTTGTAACTCCAAGAAAATACATCTCTGTATTCTCTTAGCAAGGCTATCAGCTCATGCTCTTCTTCCTCAGTGAGGACATGTCCTATGTAAGTGCACCTCTCTTCTCCTTCTTCTATGGCTACCACTATTTTCTTGGTGGTTTCTTTGTTATCATAGGCCTCTCCCGATTGCGCCTCTCGTTTAGGCATTCTAATCATGACTCTCCTGTCATCTATCTCATACTTCTTAAAATTTTTCGGGACCTCAAACAAAGATTCTTCCTCTTCTGGTGTGACTTCTCTCTTCTTTCTTTTCTTTCCTTCTTCCTTATGGGTTACATGTGTGGCTGGCCTTACATCCTTTGTAAGCTCTCCGTGCTTCTGGGGTTGAAATTCTACTTCATAGAAGTATTCTTCATCTGATGCAAAAGGTGGGTCCATAATGATTGACTCTAGATCGGAGTCACTCGCATCCTCAAATGCATCAGGGCTAGGTTCACACTCTTCTAAAACTGCCTCTCCCATGATCGGCTCTATGGAGAAGACTGAAATGTCATAGCCATCCTCGTCACAGTGAGGTGTCCATTGTTCTTCATTGATGGCTACATCCATGGTTGCTAGAATTTCTGCCCAGCCATGAGGTTCAAATTCTTCGTCTGGAAAAACTACAGGTGCATAGGCTGGGTCTTGGATTGATCTATGGGTTTCTTTTGCACCTATCTCCCTGGCTTTTTCTCTCTTCTCTTCTTCTACTGCTACCTTACACATCCATAAGTGAGTGTCTTCATGCATCCATGAGGATCCTGATCCTAGGGAATGCACCGATTCCGTATCATCTTTGGCTCTATGGATGGGGTTCCATTGGATAGGAGGGACATCTCTATGAGAGTAATCCTTGAGATTGACTTTGGTTGTAACACCTAAATGCTGCAAATACAAGGAATTTGTTCCCCAATCCTGTACCACTTGCAACTGCCGCATAAATGGTCTTCCCAAAATCATCTCATAGGCTTGATTTTTGCTAAAGTCACAGATAGCAAATGTGTGCTCAAACTCTACACCACAAGTAGTGAGAGTTATCCCCTTGAGTAGTCCTAAGGGTCTTTCTATGTGCCCGTCAGCCATCTGCAATTTCATTCTCGTTGGCCTGAGAGCTGGCTTGCCCCAACGTTTCCATAAGGAAGTGGTAACAATTGCAACTCTTGCACCTGAGTCCAAGATGGCCTTGGTTGTGTATCCCTGATGAGTAATGGGGAGATATGTGTTTCCCTCTTCGCCCTCACTCATGTCTCCGATCTTGTCTAAGGGTATTTCTGGCACTGTTCTCTGGGATCCTACCTGGGAACGAGGTTTTGCTATCTCGGGCACTTGATTGGCTATATGTTTCCACACTTCTGGTCTAACCTTAAGCAGCTCTTCCAAAGTGAGATTGCACTGCACTTTGGTGTTCTTCACTACCTCTGCGTTCCTAGGTATGACTGAATCTTCGTTTCTTACCATGACTGTAGGTGCTCTCATACAGGTGGACTTTGCTTCCCATGGGCCTGTGAAATGGGGTAGTTCTTGTAAAGAATTAGACTCGAAGTCTAATCTTTCTTGAGATTGGGCACTCTCCTGCTCTCCATAAATGGAAGGAAGGTCTTGTGGGAATTGATCGTGTGTGTCATCCACAAGTTCAATGGGAGGAGGAACCTCACTCTCTTTAGCCCATTTCTCTTCTTGAATCGCTCGCAAGAATTTTGGTGTGTATTGATTCATAGAAGAAGAGGTGTCTGGCTCCGTAGAGTTAGGCACGTAGGCCTCAGGCACATAGGCTTTCTGGGTGGGAAGACCTGCTCTTTCACTAGCCTTGTCATGGTGTTGAGGGGCGGGTTCCTTTTGTGATTGTGCAATTAGATTCTCTATTCTTTCTAGGGAGGGGGGGTTGTCTGGTTCAGTGGAATTGGGCACATAAGCTTTCGGTGGGGGATGGGTCATGTTTTTGCTTGCTTTATCTCTTTCTTGAATTTTTTCTTCCTTGGCAGATCTTGCAATTATGCCCTCTAACTTCTCTAGAAGTCCATCCAAGTGTAATTGCGTCTTGGCTGAGCCCGAGTAATTGAAAAGGCGACTGGCTTCAAACATAGTCTGAGCCAATGCGACCATTTTCGTGCAAAGCTTGGTTCTTTCTATCTCTAGGTCAGCTCTAGGGTAGCACTTGTCATGATCCGTTACATTTGGCCCTTCTTGGATTCTGGCCTGATATGCTTTAAGCATCATGTCTATGTCTTCAGGAGTGGGATCAGCTAATACTGATCCTGCTCGGGGTGGTGGGTGGGTTATGTGGGGTGTATTAGAGGGTGGAGGGATGGAGGGTGATGGGGATGGTAGCGGTGGGAATGTGTGAGAGTGCGGTTGAGATGTGATCTCTATGATTTTGGCCTTGGTTTCTCGTAGACTTTCCTCAAGTTCACTCATCTTCTTTGCCCATTGTCTTTTCATACGTTCACGGCTATCTCTCCAAGCTCTTGTTCTCTTCTTATTTTGGCTCTCAGTATCGCTAGCGTCTGGGCTCTTTTCCTGGCTTACCCCTTGGTTTTGCTGCAATGCTTGAGCTCTAGTGATTACCTGCACTGGTGCAGTGGAAGTGACACTTCCTGTGGAATTGACCACTAACCCAATAACATTAATCGGAGTGATTTTTGGCATATTGCTGGGATTCTTGGGACAATCTCGTAAGAGATGTTCCTTTCCGCACTCTTGGCAAAAGCCTTGGATCATCACTGATTGGGGTTGTGTAGGTGCAGGCATGGGGCAATCACGTATGAGGTGATCACCCTGGCATCTGAAGCAAGGTCCTCTAGGAAAAGGGGGTCGTATCTGCCTAGGTTGAGGTCTAGAGTTGGGGTTTGTGTACATGACATTAGCATATTCAAGCTCCCAAATAGGTTCACTCGGTTCCTCACTGTAGTAAGACTCACCATGTTCAGGAGACTGCATGTAGTAAGCCTAGGGGCTATCAACATGTGTAGAATCAAAGCTATGGTCACTGGGATCACTTTCTGAGATTAATGGTGTTACTGGGACTATCGCTCTATTCAGGTTTTCTTCTGCAGCAGCATACTTGACCGGAATCACATTAGTAGGAGCAGGTGGTTGCTGTGCTAGCACTGGCTGGGGTCTCAGTTGGGCCTGATATTGCGGTTGGTAATTTTGCTGAGGCCTAATATACTGTTGTGGTGAATATTGACTCTCGTATCTGCCTTGTTGAGGGTATGGTTGAGGGTAGGTTTGCCTAACCGCTTGCTTATTGTATGGGCAGTCCTGTGCTGAGTGATTTGTGTACCTTCGCTCTATGGTGCAATATTGGCTGCTAGGGTTCACTTGGGGTTGAGCCGTGATGGGACATACGTTTGCCATATCGTCACCACCGCAAGTATAGCACCTCTTTACTGGGGCAAATCTAGGAATTTGTTTACTAGAGATGCCTAGTTTTTGAGCTGCTTTTTCTGCAAGTTCCTCAATTGATGTGGATTGCGTGGAAGAGAGGCTAGAGGCACTATCTGAATCTTTGTATATCTTGGAAAGCTCTAACTCCTCCCCTAGGTTATCCTCAATGTCAATACACATGTGTACACACTCTTCTATGGTCCTAGGGTCCTTCAAGTACACATATGATCTTAATTTGGTACTTAGCAGTCCGTCCAAGAATAGAGCCACTTGCTTAGCTGGTGTGGGGAGCTCCGAAACAGGGCATCTTTCAAGATATTGTCTAAATCTTCTTCCTGCAAGTCTCACGGTTTCTTGAGGGGTTTGCTTAAAGCTGTGAATCAATGAGGAGGTATTATGTCTTATGCCACTCTTAGAGAATTCAATAATGAAAGCCTCTAGGAGTTGGTCTATGCTCCTGAACTGTCTCTCATTTAGTGGCTGAAACCATGTCAGGGCGGTGTTCCTAAGGGTTAGACCAAAGGCATTGTACTACGTGAATAGATCCTCCACTTGTTCAGCTCTCAAGACTTGCCTAAACTCAGCCACATGATCGTATGGATCTCCAGTGCCATCGAAGTAGTTCTTCATGGACTTAACTAGCTGAGTCGGTCTCAAAGTCCTTGTGTGCTCTCTAGGTCGTGGTAGAGGGAACTCATCCGCATTTCTTTGATTTCTGTGAGCTCTAAGTATCTCAGGTTCTACTCTATTTGTTTCCATTCTTGTTCTTTCTCTGCCCCCTGTGTTGGCAAAGCTTACTTCTGGCCTATCTCTACTTCTGTCTCTTTGAATTCCATGAGCTTGGGATGTTCCAGCTCCAGGGTGACCATAGGATACATTCGATCTTGGTTGGGGAAAAACGAATTCACCCTCCCAAGTGTAAGCATGTCTATCATGTTCTGTCACCACAAAGATCCTCTCTGAAGCGTGATCCAAGTAGGTCACTCTGCCTGGGCTATCAGGATCCTTAAACTCATAGATCATGATTGTTCCTATATCAATTGGCCGATCAGATTTGTACCTCCAAAAGGCTTCGTCAGTCTCTCGGTTCAGAAGCAGATCTATGCTCTTGTTGTCTTGGGGAATCCACTCTGGTGTGATAATCCTAGTGAGAACCGATTTGCCTCGAGGGGTTCTAGGTTCTGTACCTATGTTTCCTTGCTCTAGGTCGCCTAAGTCCGCTTCTGGGATCACATTTTCGAATTCATCCGTCCTATCCGGGGGACTGGTGACTACGTATATGGTTCCTTCTTTGTCCAAGTATGCTCCGTTTTCAAACTTGACAGCTGGGTGCTCTAGTCCAATGGATTGGTCAGGGTTTTTAATCTGGACCACCGCTCTTCCTAGGCCGTCCTCATAGATGCCAGCACCCGATCGGTTGGTCCTAAGGTACTCGAGTTGCATCTTGTAAGGGCCTTCCACCCTATGTAAATATGGCACCCTAGAACTTCCTGTAGGTCTCTCCATACCGTGGGACATCTCAGACTCGCTAGTCTCAGAACTAGGGTAATACGAATGATGGCTCAACTGCTGGGCCCAAGACCTCGCAGTATGATTGACACTAGCCTCTGAAGATCTAAGACTTTGTCTGTCTCTCCCTAGGTGTCTACCTGACCTAAGGTTCATATGCCCTTTGTACGTTGCTGATTCTTTGGTACTAGTCACTTGTTCCTTTTAAGTTCCTTTGGATGTGTTTTCTTGTTTTTAGTTAAGCGTCACCAGGAGCACTTTCGTGGGTCGTACTTGATGTTCTGCGTCTGCTTAGTTTAAGTTCTTTTCCTTTAAGTTATCCCTTGACTACAATTTTGCCTACCCTTGCACTTGAGAAATTAAGGGCTCTTCAAACTTGAGTGTTCCTATCGTACCCCTAGTCAATCAGAACAACTACTCGCACTTAGCCTATGCTAAGAATAGACTGAGGGGGTTAAGTGATGTTCCAACCTTAAGTCGCTCCTCCTGGCGATGCTGGTCTACCCAGGAAGCACGTTCCCGAGCTTGTTCTCCTTGGCACTTACTTTGCTTTCTCCAAGAGCTCTCGATGATCCTGTAAGAATCCCAAGTTTAGCTTCAAGTTGATCCTTCAATTGACAGCCAATTTATTTCAGACACTTTTTTAATGACCCTTGTTCCCCCTTTTGTTTTGCTAAAAATTTCCTCTAGAGCTCCCTTGGTGTTCCTACCCCTCAGTGTGTCAACTTCCAAATATCCTATCTGAAAATCAACGCATTATTCTTATAAAAAACAGTTGAGGGCGTGTAGTATATGCCACGAGCTTTCCGACAAGCCCTAGAGCTCAAGAAATGGATTTCGTATGAAAAAGTTATGACCGTTCAGGGTTTAGGGGGTTAATCAGACAAACAGAACCTGTCAGGAGTTTTAATGCATTTTTCTAAGGCCTTTGCAAGTGTGTCAGTATTTGAGAGTGCAAATATGCCCAAAATTTAGCCTAAATTTCCAAAAAAATTACCCCTTAATTTTTGCCGAAAATGTCTGTCTATCGCGATAGACGGTGTCTGTCGCGATAGACACAAACTATCGTGGGGGGCTGTCTGTCGCGATAGACGGTGTCTGTCGCGATAGACGGTGTCTGTCACGATAGAGTGGTCTGTCGCGATAGACGGTGTCTGTCGCGATAGACGCTGTCTATCGTCTGTCGTGATTTGGTCTGTCGCGATAGACGGTGTCTGTCGCGATAGACTGGATCTGTCGTGGAATTTTGGTCTGTCGCGATAGACAGGTGTCTGTCGCGATAGACGGGGTCTATCGTGGGTCTCTGTCTGTCGCGATAGACGGTGTCTGTCGCGATAGACGGTGTCTGTCGCGATAGACAGGTGTCTATCGTGGGTCTCTGTCTGTCGCGATAGACGGTGTCTGTCGCGATAGACGGTGTCTGTCGCGATAGACTGAAAAAACGCAAATTTTTGAGAAACTTCTAGTGATTTGGAGTGCTCTAATGGTGTAGGTTACCGTGCCAAACACGCATTCACAAAATATTAAGTTTTTCTGTCTGTCGCGACAGACAGAGGTCGTCGTCTCGGGACCTGTGCAGAGTCTGTCGTACCTGCGCACACTGCTGGAGAAGGTGGTACAGCTAGTTCCTGCAACAAAAGCTCAAAAAGACACCAAAAACAGATAGCATGCAAGCTCTCTCTCGCTCTCTCTCACACTGAAATGAGGGAAATGAGGTGGGGAGTGTAATATGACCAAAAAACTGAAATTTTTTGTGGAGATGGAGATGGAGGTGGGAGATGGTGGGGATGATGATGGTGATGATGATGATGCGAAAGTAAGGAAAAAATGAAGAAAAATAAAGAAAAGGAAGGATATTACCTATAACTCCAATGTCTCAAATCGACGTCTTACCATCACACGCTTGTCCTCGAAGCTCTCTCCCCGGCAACGACGCCAAATTTGGTGTCACTCTAGCACAATGGTGAGTACCAATGTGAGAAGATTCACCTCATAATTGTCAATCCGTGGAGACGTGAGGACTAGTATGAAGACTATGAGCAAGTGAAGGCACAAGTGTGTGAGTGAGAAGCACACAAGCATGCACACACATACACACACACGCGCACACAAGGCAAGAACAAGGAGAGGAACAATGGATTTCTTTGCATTAGTCAAAAAGTCTCTTACATAAGCTCAATTCACAAACAATCTAACCTCAAAAATGAGCTCTCTAGCTCTTTTTATAGTTTTCTAACTAGCTTTGGTCTTGTCTAGACCTAGTGTCCGGCCTAGTTAAAAATTAGGTTCTAGAACCTATTTGAGGGCTCAAACAGAGTCTAAAAATTATGAAAATTGATATGTAGCTAGTTCTAATACTCCTCAAGCTCGAGGACTCCTCGGCTTGCACAAAATGGAGTCTATTCTACCAAAAACGGAATTTACAATGTTTGTGTAGTGATTAAAATCACTTGAGTTGTAAATGGTCCATGGAAAAAATGATTTGGCCTTGTTGCCGTATTGTGCATGACTCCTCCGTTGCGCTAGTATGCTCTTCATCTGACTTGTATGCCAACACGACATTAGGCTGATCAACCTACTTTGAAACTCCCTTCAAATTTCTTATATGTCTCTCATTTTTTCAATATTAAACATATTTTAGAGAAAAAAAAGGAAATCATCACATAGAAAAATATATATGACAATAAAATGCCAACCTCATTTATAGTTCAATTTTGAAGGACTTTAATTACATTATCCACTCTCTTCACAACCTATGAAAAATCCAAAATAAAATATAAGTATTAAAGAAAGAAATATAAGTATTAAATAAAAGCATTTGTAGATTCCTAAGGTCCTTGTCAATATAACCTATAGTCAAATAGATCATCAAAACGATTTTTTCTCCTAGTAAACCTTGTTAGTACTGTGTTGGATATCTTCACCCAAAAAATTGTTGCAATTTGCATAAACAAAAAGAAACATCCATCATTAAGAAATGATTAATGCTATGGAGTGACTAATGCCTTAAAAATTTCATGCAATGTTCAAAATGTACTTGTAAGGCTATGGAATGGTTTTTCTTCCAACTACTTAGAAGGAAATATAGTCAAACCATAAACAAAACATATGTGCATAGGTCAAATACATATTAGATGCCATTCTCAACAACTCAAAACTTCACAAAAATGCTTAGATCTTCATGCAATTCTTAGAAAGTACCTATAAGGGTATGAAGCAGGTGCTCATCCACCAAAATAGAAGGAAATATATCCATGACAAATAAAAGCATATCTAGATAGGTCAAAGATTTATTCAACGCTATAAACCATGATACTTACAATTGAGAGAATATATCATTCTAGTAGAGTTTTCGAGTTTTGTAGTTGCCATCTCAAGACATGTTGTGCAATAGCAACATTCCCATTGTCTTTGTGGTTCTTGAAGCCAAGTAGCTTTCCCTTCCAATGAAGTCCCCAGTTTTCAAGATGTCTAACTGGATGATCCACATATCTAGAGGGCTGCATGTACACCCATGCACCTTTGGAGTACTCATGTGGTATGCATTGCACATCTCTAACTTTGATATTGTGACATGTTAATGTGAGAACTTCATCTTTTGGTTGCATGCAACCTTTAGATGTTGCCATTGAAGGTCAAGGACTTTAATCTACAACAATAGTTCAATATGGGAGATGTAGATAGATTGGAATACAGGCACAAGAGCTTCAATGGTGTGTTACAGAGAGAAAGTAGCGGAAAAAGATGTCCTTTTGGTACCTAGTATGAATATGTGAGGTTTAAGAGGGAAATACCTCTTTTCTTAGTATTTTTTGAAAAAATTCATTCTTTCCAGCCCAAATCATGCACGAATTTCAAATTTGTGATCAGAAAGAGAACATTTGACCCAAAGGGCAATCCATTGTGAGGTGTTATGATGAGATTTGAAACTTAAAAAAAAAAAAAAAATTGGGCCTATGAGGAGATGGATAGGTAGGTTCCAGAGATGAGTTGGTATTGCACAAAACTTTCTCTACACCTCCAAGTTAACTCCACAGATGCTTAATAGACTTTATTATCTTTACAATAACACATTTAGTACCACCAACTATCTTGAAGCATCATTCCCAAAAGTTTTGCATCAAAACAGATAACTTGCATGTACTAGAAATGTGAAGAAACCCTCTATTTTGGGAATAGAAGTGCTCAATAATTTGCTCAAATCACACAACCTTGTATGAATTAAGAAATGTATCAAAATGAATATGTTAATGAACATATGATACAAGGGAAGTCTAGTGAACTACTCATAGATGAGGTGAGCTCAATGTATGCTCACTAATGTAGCTCAATGTCTCTCAGAATGGATCTCTCATCCCATGACTAAAACTATGTGTGTTTTCAAGTTTGAATTTGAATTTTCCCTCACCTAAAAGTGTTCCTACACTTTAGGGATGATTTGTTAATTAATTCTTCCTGCCACATGAGTCATGGGTTCAACTTCCTAACTTTGTGATATTCCTTTATTCTCCTTGCTTTTACATTTATCCAATGTAACTATGCCCAAAATGACTAGCATAGGTTCACATGAAGTTCCTTCTTGTGAAGAGATAAAATGATGTATAGTCTTGAATGATTAGCCAAGCACTTAGGCTTGCTAATTATACCAAAAGCCCCCCCTCAAGATAAGATGCTTGAATCTTCAATCCTTGATTATTTTTTTTAGTCCAGTTATCCAATGTTTTTGTCATCATATCTACACATTGCTGATTGTGTGGATACATATGAGAGTTGTATCTCCTTACTCATGATCTTTTCCCTGACATAATGGCAGTGAAATTTTATATGTTTGGTCCTAGAGTGATAGATAGGGCTAGGAGCAATGTGTAATGAACTAATGTTGTCTCCAAATATATGTGGAGTTGAAGTATTCAGTCCTATAATCTGAATATAGGGTCGTAGTCCACATAGCTTCTTGAGTAGCATTTGAAAGTTCTCTGTATTCAACTTCAATTGATGAAAGAACAACTATATGTTGCTTCTTGGAAGACCATGAAATCAACTTTGTACCTGCAAAAGTAAGATAACTTGATGTGCTTCTTCTATAATCTTTTGAGACTGGCTAATTTGCATTAGAAAATAATTTGACATCTATATCTGATGTATAAGGGTAGTATAACCCTTCATTGATTGTGCCCTTCAAGTACTTTAGAATTATCTTGGCTGCTTACATCTGAGGCTTCCTTGGAGTATGCATGAACCGACTTAGCACACTAACTCCATAGCATATGTTGGTGCAAGACAAGCCTTCACACATTGGCTTGGAACATTGGAACCTTGAAGATGGATTTGGAACCTTTGAAAGATATCTCTTCATGAAGGATAAGGCATAGGAACTCATACTTATGAGTTATTACCTTTTACTCCTTGTAAAAGTCTATTTTGACTTGGCATTTATTTGTAATCACTTAAAGTCATTCACCTATCTCATTAGTTGTGGAAAAGAGAATAGTTAAGTGGAGAGAATATCTCCCTACTTTTAGAGGAGAGATTCAAGGGAGCCTAAGTTTGAATTTGAAATTCAAATCACAATCAATTTCTATAAAAGATACAATCAAAAAGTCACGGTTAGTCCTGCCATTTTCAGCTCACTCCCCGAGGCATATTGTCATTGTAACTGAGTGTGTGTTAGTGCTACTCCATAGCCTACACCACCACACCTCAATTAGCTATGCTTGTCATGCTATTGAGCTTGTACAATTTCATTAATCAATAGATATACACACATTTCTCATTTCTGGTTCTCTGTGTTAACTTCTCCAAGTCTGTCAACTTCTAAGGAGCATATCTCTGGATCTACTGAACCAAATCAAGTGATCTATAGCTCATTGGAACCAGCTCAAGGTCTACTACAAGCATACAAAATCTCAGAGGATTTCATTCAGCCATTTGGGAGAAATCCGCTTCGAAGTGCACACTGGTCTGTGTCTGCAGAGTTCCTAAAAAGTCGGGGGTAATTAGAATTTTGCTAAACTTATTTCTCAGTGCATAGTTTATCAATTGAAGTGATTCCACTTGTGATTGGTAGCTTACTAAGTTACTTTAATACTCCCAAAAGGAATTGTTCCAATTTTAAGTGTGCTGGTCACACTGAGTAAAAGTCTGAGCAGGTATCACTACAAGAATAGAAAGTTTTTCTTGATTTTTGAAGTACCAAGTTATCTGTTTTGGTTTGATCATTACCCAAACCATTTCCAAAGTACATATATGGTTTCTTTGTGTCATTTGGAAGCTAAGCAAGTGCACTAAGCATATCTGAAGAGAAAAGAGGGCAGGTGTGAAGCAGGTTTTGCAGCACCAACTGATTTCCTGAGTGCATCCAACCATCACTCCCAACAGCATATATGTACTCTAGTTAGAGTAGCATAGTTCAAGCTTCCAACTAAGCTAGCTTCATGAGCACTTAGCTTCAGATTTACCTCCATGGGTGTACCTGCAACCTTTGTATTTTCCATCTTGAACTTGGTGAGCATGTATCTAATGCACTTTCTTTGAGTGAGGAACATACCTTTGTCTATATATACTACTTCCAAACATAGGAAGTAAGTGAGTAAGCAAAGATCACTGAATTTGAACTCTTCCTTCATTTGAGCCTTGATCCTCTTGATTCCATCTACATCATTATCGGTAATGATTATATCATCCACATACACACAAAGGTTTCTCTTGATAAAGAGGGAAGGATCTACCTTGCTTATCATAAAGCATTTATCCTGCAAGTAAGTGACAAGTCTATGATTCCAAGCTCTAGGAGCTTGCTTCAATCCATACAAGGCTTTCATTAACCTACACACATATTCTAGATGTGATTGATCTTCAAAGCCAGGAGGTTGAGCTCTGTAAACCTCCTCTGAAATCCAACCATTTAGAAAAGCATTTTAACATCCATTTGATATATATTCCAATTTTTGGAAGATGTTACACTCATGAGTACTCTAATTGTAGGCATTTTTGCCACAGATGAGAATATCTCTTCATAATCTATACCTTGAGTTTGTGCACACCCTTTGGCTACTAGCCTTGCTTTGTACCTATTAATTGAGCCATTAGAATTCTTCTTTACCTTGTATATCCACATTGAGCCAATGACTTTCATACATGGTTTCTTGGGCACCAATTCCCAAGTCTGATTTTCTTGTAGAGATTCTATCTCTTCTTCCATGGCATCTCTCCATTTTGGCTTCTTCTTGGCTTCTTCATATGTAGATGGTTCTTTTGAGTTGTATCATGTTCTATGTAAATCGAATGCTTAGTGACAAAAGAAGTTTCATAACCATACCTTTCTAGTTTCTTTTTCTCTCTAGTAGACCTTCTTATAGTTTGTTGACATGATTCTAGCACATCTCTCATCTCTTGCACTTTGGCTTTGCCTTTAGAGTTACAAGAGTTAATTTCCCTTCTTGGAGTCTTCTGGTCATCTTCAGAATCACTTGATGCTTCAAGTGTAAGCTCATTTCTCTTTGACAATGTTGGAAAATCTTCCTCTAGATCATAGGGAAGTTTGATTTTCTTGCAATCATCCTCAAACCAAGATTTCGTTTCATAAGAAACTACATATCTACTTACAATGAAACCTTTATTGCTTGGATTATATAGCAAATAACCTTTCTCATTAAGTTCATAGCCAATGAATATGCATTCTCTGCCTTTGGGTCTAATTTGCCTCTAATTTGTGAAGGTATGTGTGCATATGATATGCACCCAAAGATCTTGCAATGATCAAGGTTAGGTCATCTTCCATTCCATGCTTCATAAGGTGTTATCCCATCCAATGCTTTTGATGGGAGTCTATTGATCAGATAGGTAGTTGTGGATACAAGCTCTGGCCATAGGTAATTGGGCAAGTTCTTCTCATTTCATATTGACCTTGTAGCCTCTACTATGGTTCTATTTCTTCTCTTTGCCACTCCATTTTGCTCTAGGGTAAACCTGGTTGTAATGTAAATCTGTGATTCCTCTCTCTTGGAGATAAGAATCAAAGAAATCTTGCAACTCTTGATGTTTGAGATTGAGTTAAGAATATATGACGTGGCCAGAGCATCCTTTGAGCACCATGTGGTTAACTGCTCATTCTTCTTGAGTTGGTTGTCCTTTGCTTCTAGTTATTGGCATCATCTCATCTCCAGATATGTAACCATAGAGGTTTCTCCCTTGAAGATAATCTTCCATTCTAAATGACCAAGCTGATCAGTTATCTTGATCCCATTGGTTTAGGGATGAAGGAAATCCATCTCCCATGTTGATTTGTTATTGCTCTAATACCACTGTGAGGAGATCCTACCAAGTTAACTCCAGGGATAGTTAATAGAATCCTTTAGCTTCACAATAATGCATTTAGAACCACTAAGTTTCTTAGAGAATCATTCCCAAACGTTTGCATCAAAATAAATAACTTGCATGTACTAGAAATGTGAAGAAACCTTCTATTTTGGGAATAGAAGTGCTCAGTAATTTGCTCAGAGCTCACAACATGGTATGAATTGACTAGGGAACTTTTGCACACATCTAATTGAAGTGTGTAGCTAACTAAATCAATTTTTTTCATCAATTTAGCCAAAAAGTACAATGAGAAATGATTCTAACAAGTAAAGGGTGTCATACCGACATTTCAGGTTTTAGAAGGTGTGCATTTCAGGATCACAATCACCTTCTATGATTCTTATCTTGAGATCCTCTAAACCAAATGTGATGAAAATTGATATGAACATAGTAGATACTTTACTCTAATGAACCCAAGCTAAAGTATAGTAAATGGTGAATAACATTTAGAGAAATTGATTCCACAAGATCACTAAAATGATGAAGATGCTATGTAGAGCAATAGACTCAAAGATGTACTTGAAGAAATGTATCAAAATGTATATTCTAATGAACATATGATACAAAGGAAGTGTAGTGGACTACTCATGCATGAGGTGAATGCAATATGTGCTCGTTGACGTAGCTCAATGTCTCTCAGAATGGATCTCTCATCCCATGAATAAAAATATGTATATTTATGCATATATTCCAAGTTTGAATTTGAATTTTCCCTCAAATAAAAGTGCTCCTACACTTTAGGGATGATTTGAATTGATTCTTCCTACCACATGAGTCATGGCTTCAGCTTCATAGCTACACGAGATTCCTTTATTCTGCTTGCTTTTACATTTATCCAAAGTAACTATGCCCAAAATGACTAGCAAAGGTTCAGATGAAGTTCCTTCTTATGAACAGATAAAATGATGTGTAGTCCTGCATGATTAGCCAAGAACTTAGGCTTGCTAATTGTAACAATAGGGCCCAACCTACTTACGAGATTCCTTCTCTCTCTAGGGAAAACTCATTAAATAGGGGGGAAACTTGTCCCCTCTCTCCCCTCCAGCCTAGTATTTTATAGGATATAAAATGTGGCCACCACCCTCTTTTGATTGGTCCATCACTAATCACTCCTTAATATAAAAGACACATGTAGCGTTCATTTTTTCCCCTAATTCCTTTCTAACATTTTTGTAATGTTCATAGATGTTAGACAAGTAAGAGCTCAAAGGATTAAGACAACTCAACAAATAAAATGTACTAGTTGTGAAGTGGTTTTGAAGGAAGGAGACCAAGTTTGGGCACCCAAGATGTCTTCTTGAGAAAGTGAAATTTTCTAATGCAATGTTACCTTTTAATATTTAGATCTTAATTTATTTCTGTGAGAGAAGAAAAATAGTTAGATCTTCCTAAAACCCCTTGTTTTTAGAGTAAACAACACAAATTTCTTATTCTAGCTATATGTTGGAGTTTGAGGATTATGGAAGCTTGCAGAAAACACAAGCATGGCATTTAGTGTATTATAAATAAACATAAAAAACCTAAATTGCATTCTAGGTTTATAGGTGTATATACAAATAAGGGGGGAAAAAGCCTCCTAAAGAGGGAAAACAATGTCCCAATGGTCTTAAGTGTGATCGGTTGCATCATTACCAAAATAAACTAACACTAATTCACCCTAAGAATGATGTGGTTGTTGATATATTTTGTTAGTGATATGTATGAACACACTTAAGACCATCGGGGCACTTCTTTCCCTCTTGGGAGGTTTTTTCCCCTCGCTTATATGTATACCTATAACCCTAATGGGTTACTTATTTTTGTACATTGACTTGGTTATACATTTAGTATTGTGTGTTGTGCTCCAAGCTTCTTCTGCTTCCTGTTGTTCATGTGCTTTCTTAGACATCTAGCTCCAACAATTGGTAATAGAATAGGTCATTGCTTCATCTAGGGCCTCATACACACCCGTCCGGTGATAGTCTCATAATCACACAAAAATTGGTGAGCATAATCAAGGTGATTAGGAGTTCAAAATGGATTCTCTCTATGGCATCAAAATTTTGATCCGAGCTTGTTCGGCCTTCAAACACACTATCATAGCGTTGTTGTCGTCAATTTTGTCATTTTTTGCAAAGCGTATATTCAAGTTTTGCTTCAGCAGTACAAGCACCTTGAAGTCAACTATAGGTTTAGCAAAGTCGATAAGGTGGTTCTATTCATTTTTTGAGTTACAATCATTCTTTTGCATCAGGGTATTTAGTCACTAGCCATGGCTAAAAGCAATCATGTATCCGATATGTTGGCTTGTTGAGGAAAACTTGGATGGTGCTGATTACCTATATGACGCATCATGTATTGGTATCAAAAGGGATATCAAATATTGTGCATGGTATTAAAAAATGCTCTACTACATCTATGAATAGAGTTATTGAAGGTGATGCACATGGCATTGAAGACGATGATCTTCAGATTCCTGTTCATGTTGTGGTTCCTGTTGCACCTACTATAGAGAAACTTTACAAAGTAAAGGTAGTTCCCAAAAGAAGGTGTCCCTATAGGACCACATACATCACCATGAGCAAGCTACAATTTATGAGCAACTCGAATTGAACCTTCTCTAGGAAAGGAAGAACATTGAATTTTGCCCAAAATAGAGGCTTCACAAACATGTTTACAAAGTTTGGGCAAAGAGGACACCATTTCAAAGTTCTATAGATGTAGCAAACTAGCATAATTTAGATGATCAAAGCGTGCATGCCAAAACTTTGCATCTGAGATAGTGTGAGAATCTTGAACTTCACACATTGAATCATTAGCAGATTTTGCATAATATATGAGCTTATATAGCCCATGGCATAAAATGTTATAAGTATTAATAATATCTCCATTTGAAATATCATGAAGTGTACATCTATAATCAACAAACTTAATAATCAAGCCGATCTTGGCTAATGCTAAAACTAATTTTTTTTTTAATCTCGGGCACAAATAAAGCATTTGACAATGTGAAAGATCTACAATTAGCAGTAGTCAAAATGATCCTACCAACTCCCTTTACAAGATAAGAGGAGTTGTTAGCACATGTGACAGTATTCCATGTAGGGGCAAGCTCAAGTGAATTAAAGAAGTTGTGTTGCAGGGTAATATGTTTGGTTGCCCCATTATCAAAGTACCAAACATCTGCGTCTATTACAAACATACACTCATGAGAAGATGGGTCATAGCTACATACAGTAGTAAACTCCCATTCTTCATTTTGCACAAGATTAGCAGACTCTTTATGACATACTTATTTCCTTTATAAGATTTGCAAATTTCTTTTTACTTTTTTGTTTTCTTGTCTTCATTATCTTCCTTCTTTGATTGTGCAATATTAGCAATTTTTTGCTTAGTAGTAGATGATATCCATTTACCTTTTCCATTCTAACTAGCTAAGGAATCTTGATCTGCAACACTCATAATGGACTTATTTCGCATGGATGGATCTTCCTTCAACAAAGCAGAGACTAAATCCTCAAATGTTAAGGAATTTGGATTGCCTTTCATCATCAATCAAAGAGTAGAAGCAAAACTATGATATGAATCTAGAAGACCATTAATAACAGTTTGCACACGTGAAGTATCTCGCAAGACTTCATCAACACAAATCAACTGCTCTTTCAAATCTTTGATCTTTGTAAAAGAATTGTCCATAGAATCTCCTTCATTCATATGCTCGCTCTCCAAATGTTTCCGCAGGAAACCAATGTGAGCCTCATTTCTTGCCCGGTAAAGAGTGGTAAGTGTATCCTAAGCATCCTTTGCTTTTTTGCAAAAGGGAGTGCAAGGGATAATGGCATGTCTAACACACAAAGCTATCAATGCATGTGCTTGAGCATCTCTGCCATCCTATCATTTTATTGATGACTTTTTCAGGCATGCATAGGTATATCCATTGAAAGCAAAGTCTGAAGTGTTTATGTGATTCAAAACAATTTGTGGTAATGGTTGAAAATCTTTAAGCATTTAAATTGGGCACCCTCCGTTCTGATCGACGGGAGGAATATGTGTCTCTTGATTTTAATGCATTTTTGGATGAATGTGGGATAAAAAATCATTGTAAAATTTTGTATACACCTCAAGAGAATAGAGTTGATGAAAGAAAGAATAGGTTACTCATGGAGATGGCGAGGTGTATGGTCAAAATTTAGGCTTTACCACATAGCTTCTAGCTTGAGGCTTCTATGTGTGCAACATATGTAGTTAGCAGGTGTCCCACCAAAGCATTGCAATCTATCACTCCATATAAGGTTTGGCAGGGTTCAAAGCCATTTGTTGCCCATCTACATGTCTTTGGTTGTCTAGCATATGCATTAGTACCTGAACAACAATGAAGGAAATTGGATGATAATGGAGTTTGCATTTTTGTTGGGTACAGTTCTGAAAGCAAAGGCTATCATTTTTATCATCCATAAATAATGTATTTAGGTTAGACAGGATGCTGCTTTTGTGGAAGATGCAATTCATCCATTACTTTCATGTACTAACGAGACATGAGTTAGCTCCAAAGATTTGTATCACACTTTGACGCCTCTTTATACAGGTGGATAGTCAAATACTGGTCCAAATGAGGCAAATTTTGAGCCTCTAGAGAATCCATATGATGATGTAGATCATTCCATTTTTTATGTAGATTTACATGATGCACTTATTGATGACAGGGCCAATATAGAGAAGGAAAAAACTATGCCGAAATGGTTGGTGAAGACTTTGCGAGATGGCAAATTAGATGCAAATATATCATATTGTACTCGTTCAATATCTCATAGTGTTTCTTTTGCATCAAATTATTATGCAATGGTTGCCTCTGGTCTTTGCAAAGAGAATGAGCCTATCTCTTTTCATGAAGAACAAAATTTAGAAAATTAGATGGTTGCTATGCAATCAAAATATGATGTTGTTATGATGAATTATATCTAGTCTTTATGTGATTTTCCTCTTGAAAAAAAGGCCATTGGATACAAGCTTAAGTGTAAGCTTGATGGATCAGTTGACAGGTATAATGCTAGGCTTGTTGCAAAAGGTCATGCTCAAGAGAGAGGCATCAATTTTGATGAGACCTTTGCATCCACATGCGGAATGACTATCATTCCTAGCATTTGTGCACTTCTAGCTGATCATGGTTGGAATGTTCATTAGTTGGACATTAAAACTACATTTCTAAATGGTGACATACATGAACAAGTGTATCTATTTTAGCCCCCATGGTTTTGTGCAGAAAGGGCAAAAAGGGCATGACGAAGTCCAATGGAGAGCACCTCATATGTTAAGCATGCAGATGATGTATTTCTGATCATTGTTGTGTATGTTGATTGCATGTTGCTCACTTGTCCTAATGAGAAGCATATTTCTAAATTTAAGGCCGATTTGCATGCCTCTTTTGAGATGTCATATTTGGGGCATTTGCATCATTATTTGGGCATTTAGTTTACACAAGTTAATGGGGGAATAACATTGTGTCAAACAAAATATATTGACACATTATTGTAGCATTTTAGCCTTGAAGATTGCAAACCCATTGCCACTCCTATGGAAACATGTTTACAATTGAGTCCTCATGATGCTAGAGATGAATTTGATGTTGTTCTCTATCAGTAGGCTATCGGATGCTTAATTTTTGGTAGTTCATGCATATCTTGGTTGAGCAAGAAGCAGCCTACTATGGACACATCTATTTGTGAGACTTAATATAGGGCACTTTCAGAGGAATTATTGAGTGTGTGTGGCTTAGATGCCTTTTGGATGATTTGAGTGTTGGTTAGTCTTTTACCACCAGAGTCTTCACTGACATACACAACAAATTGGTAGTTGTGAGGTGTTGGAAGTTAAGATGCATTTCAAGCTCAAGTGTGGGAACATGCCCCAAGCTTCAACTTCCACATCATCCACAATCGAAGGAGGATGATTTCCACGTGTTGAAGGCATCAAATCATCTACAAAGGAAATATTTTCATTAGAGAAGAAATAGGTCACCTCTTGATGTGATTGGACCTCATTTTTTGACATGTATATGCTTTTGATTGGTTAAAGAGGTTAGTATGTGATCTTTTAAACACTTAATGAGTTGTATGCCCAAGCTAACCTCTTGCTTAAGCACAGCCCCTACTGGCTGTTCTCTACATATTTTGTAGAGATTTCACTTTTACATACTCTATCTCTTTGGATGATCATCATAGACCCCTTGATCTTGTAATTGTTTTTTCTCCTTCATTCAAAATCCATTTCTAGTGCCTTTTGTCTTGTTGAAAAGCCTGTTCTACTTGAGTGATATAAGTCTCAGAATCAGTGCTCGCACAAGTTCAGAGAAACGTCTAGAACAATGTCTTTGTAGTTAGCTAATACTCTATGAAAAGATCAAGGTATCTTTTCTGTTGCAACTTGTTGATGCATCTAGTGTGCAAATGTAGTGCTTTTAATCTCATTGGAAAGTTCTCTAGGTCTAGTTGGAGCTTACAAATTTTTATTTTCCTTCTTGGCGTGTACTCGGAGAAATGCAGAAAACACAGAACCTATGTGTGAAAAAAATTCAAGATCCTGAGAGGGTTCATTTGCTTTCATTGTGCACATAGGAATGTTGATATGGCTCCTAAGCCCAAGGAGAAAGTGATTATTCGAGACTTTATGTTGTTCAACATCCTCAGAATCGGTCCAATTGGATCACTTAGAGCCCATAATTATCCCTCGAGGAATCCTTCCTTTGTATATGTACTAGTTCATATGCTTCCCGGCAAACGCACCAAAATGAATGGCTCCTAAGCCCAAGGAGAAAGTGATTATTCGAGACTTTATGTTGTTCAAAATCCTCAGAATCGGTCCAATTGGATCACTTAGAGCCCATAATTATCCCTCGAGGAATCCTTCCTTTGTATATGTACTAGTTCATATGCTTCCCGGCAAACGCACCAAAATGAATGGGTCTTTTGGTCCAAGGGAAAGTGCCTTACGTACGCGTATATCTTGCTAAATTTTCTTGTACTATGTCACTTCCTTCTTGCTCTGAAGGCACACTATTCCTCGGATTTATTCTCTTTTGGGATCCCCAGTAGGATCATCAAAATATTTGGTCCCTATAGTCCAAGGACTCGATGTGAAAGTATGCTTGCGGTTTATTGAAGGTCACTTTGAATTGGCCTATTTATGCTCTGCTAAGCCCATGATCATACTCAAATGTAACTGTAGAGGGAAGACCCAAATGCCTATGCAACCCGATACGCACTTCCAAAGTTGGCTCTTGGTAGCACTTTTCTCCTCTTGCTCACTCTTTCTGTTTACTTGATCTATCACACTCACTCATCCATCGTACACTTATGCCCACATCCACTTCCCGTTGATTGTTTACACTCCCCATTCGATCACAAGAAATGCACCAACAGTCAACAAGTTTGGCTGCTCACAAATCACACACATCCCCTTGAAATCACTCATATACCCCCAAAAATTTATACTCCTTGAGGAATTCAGACCCAACATTGACTAACGAAATTACTACAACCAAGAGTTCCTATATTGTATCTCCAAAATTTTTCCCAAGTCTGTAATCAGGAAAATGCCGCTTAGGTCGACACACGTGCTCATACATTTCTGCTACTCTGTCCTTGTCCATCGTTTTTAGAAAAGTTCTCACATTCTATAGAACGATATGACATAAACTAAATCTATAATCATGATTCACACTAAGCTATGCCCAACAGCAAGAAGATTGCCTCCTAACCCACCACTAATCCATCAGTGGTTATATGCAAAAAGGTGGTAAGAGATGTTTATGCATTACAACAATCCTGGAGTACTGCTTGTAATATGCGCAAACTGGCAAAAGATGAATGAGTAGAGATGTGGAGTTTCAATAAAAAAACTATCCAACAGGCTTATTACATAAATTTCACAGATGATACGTTCGACACACATGCTCAAGACTATGTTGGTGCAACTCAGTCACCTGCGGTACACATATATTGTCATGACGTTGATATGCACGAAAATGACACTCGGGTATGTCCGCCAAAGGAATCTTCGTCGAAAAAGTGAAGAGACTTGCATATGCAGTGGCATGGCAAATAGCACATAGAATCTTATCATGCACATAACAGATTCATCGTCTTACGTTAAAAATTAAGATACACAACTTCAAAGAACATGTTTACGCTCAGTTGATATCCCAGTCATGATTTCGGGACAATCAAAAAACCTACTCGGAAAAGCTTACCATAAACCCGAAAATACTAGTGAGACCCATTTCGACTAGCACACACTATTCGAACCTCTACTGTAATGTGAATGATTCTTGCTAGGCTTACCAAGTGGATACCTCCAAACAAACGCACTACGGTTCAGCCATCGGATATGTCACAGATAATTAGAACACACATTCCCCTCACTAAGTTAAGAGAGACCTCCCTGACTGAACTCACATCCACATATACAATCTTCAAAAGCATGTAATTCAAACACGTCAAGCACCTAGCGCACCAAAATACTTTTTCCAATATAATTCCCATTGAGATATTTCAAGAACTTACATTCTCAGAGAGCTGAATGCCTCTTTCATCAGGAGCTCCTATAGCACGCTTCCCATTTCTAACATGCACAGGAGGGATCGAGATATGGGTGGTCTTCGTGTATACTGATTTTGATCTCTTCATATCTATTGAGTCTCCAAGCAGCGGCTGCAATACATGGCGACCTTTGGTTCTTTTGTGGGACCGACGACAGTTGGGGCTGGCGCCTCCTGTAGTTTTGAGATGGAGGCTCTCAACACTTCGATAAGAGCTTGTGGTAGAGTGAAAAAAATGGTGCAGAATCACTCAAAACTTGCAAAGGAAACTCCGCTATCTCTCTGTCTCCTTCACCACAGCAACAAGGTAGTAGGACTTAGTTGACTGTGAGCTTCGCGCTTGTAGCAGGTGCTGGTGGAAGTGGCCATGTCTACTGCTTCTTCGCCTCCATCTCTGACTCCAAGCGAAATTGGCACCATCTAGGATGATCGATACTTGAGCAGGCAAAAAAAAACCCTCAGTCAAGGCTAGCGTTTTTCCATCAATCCCCAAGGCTAGCGCAGGTGTCGAACAGAAGACCCCCCTTCTCTTTTTTTTTCTTCCGTCAGAGCCCCCCCTTCATATGCCTTCCCCTTGTGTTCTCCCTAAAAACGAAGAGGCCCCCCCCCCTTTTCTCTGTTCGTGGCCAAAATGAGAGGGAGCGAGCGCCAGCGAACTCTGCTCCTTTCCTTTTTGATAACAAAAAAACCTTATCCCCACAGCGACCATATATTATCACCAGAGAGTCCACTCCCCCAACAAATAATATATTAGCTCCAACCCATGAAGACACAAAAACACCAACTCCAAACATGAAGAGGATTGAAGTAACAAAGCTAAGCCCTTATTTGGCACAGCTCCTTCCATATGCATTTGACAAAATAGTGCAAGTGCATCTTGCACAAGCCCAACTTAAGCATGAGAAATAATCGAAGAGGACCATAAGAGCACATTACGCTTTTGCAATCTACAATAAGAAGATCCCCCCCATCACCGGAACCTCCAAACCGAAGCATTCTTCACAGTTTCTTCTTGTTCGAGTTCTGGCATATTTCCAGTTCAAACAGCCCATGCTTGACTTCTCATTATAATTCATAATCGACACCCCTGTTTTCCTTTACCAATACCTCCACATGCTTCTCATCAATCATTAAATCCAATCTCCAAGTACCTGAAATCAAACACATCTCCCGCCAAATAGAACCACATTAGTGCATTAAAACCAACCATTTTCTGAGCTAACAAATGTTTATCCTCCAACAATTGTATTAGAGCTATAAGTGGAGTATAAAATAGAGAAGAAGAAGTGAAGTAAAAACCTCATCAAAGTTTTAAGAGAACAAGCAAAGAATGGGCATGCCAACATCAAAGGGAAGCAAACAAGTCATCGAATCAGAGAAAAAACTTCATCAAGAGGAGTAGCTCTACTTTTTTGAGGTAAAAGTAATCTTTTCCAACTTCATTGCATCAGGGGAAGGTTCAAAAGAGCTATAATGCATCATGGCTGATCTCAATGCTTAGATTGAGAAGCTCAAAAATGGAAACTACCAACCATGGTGATTTAGAATAAGCAATTTTTTGATGGGCAAAGGTTTGTGGGGACTCATGAGTGGTGGAGAGCCAAAACCCTATATAGATGAGTTAAATACAACCAATGACCAGAGAAGAGAATTAAGAGAGTGGGATGAAAGGGATAAAAGAGTCATTTTTATTTTATCTCAGCATATTAGCAACTCTATGATAGGACATATTCAAGATTTGGATACATCAAAGAAGGTGTGGGAGTGTTTGGAGGGATTGTACTCAACCTCCACAAAAGCAAAAAAATTCAGCTCAAGAATGAGCTAAATAATCTTAGGAAAGGCCCCTCTCAAGTTGCTAATGATTACATATTAAAGGTTAAAGAGCTTGCACATGCACTATGGTCAATTGGTTGTGCCTAGATGATGACGATCTTTGTAGCTCACACCCTAAATTGACTTAGCGATGATGAAAACTGGAGGGCGTTCACAACTTTAGTGTATGTAAGGGAATCTCTTCCTTATTTTGATTAACTAATCACTCTCGTGGTGATAGAGGAGATGAACCTTGCACTAGTCATAATGCCAAGGATATGCAAGGGAAATCGTTGTACGCAGGTAGAGGAAGAGGAAGACACAACGGAGCTGCTACAAGAGGAAGACAAAGATACTAAAGCAACTAAGGAGGTCAAGGACAACACGAAAATGTAGGTCAAAGAGGTGGAAAAGCAACAAATAGAGGAAGACGTGGAAGATTTGGTGGAAGAGGACAACCCACTTCAAATGGATGCTTTGTATGTGGTAAGCCAAGTCATTTTGCAAAATGAATGTTATCATAGAATTCAAAGACCAAGGAATCAAAGCAACAACAACAACAATGATAGAGGGCAAGGTAACTATGCAAACACATTGTCCAGCCAAGGGAATGGTTATTTACTTGCCATGAGGTATGCTGAAGATACAACTCAAGCTAGTCAAGATGTATGGTATGTAGACAACCAATGTAGCGATCATATGTCATGTCAAAAGGATCTTTTTAGTAATTTTTAGGTCCCAAAGCATGAAGAACATGTGGAAATAGGTGAGAAATCACAGCATACCATTCAACATGTGAGAGATATCAGTTTCGAAGGAAATCAAAGGGGAAAGTGATTATCAGAGGTATCACATGTCCCTACTATTACCAAAACTTGATTTGTAGGTCAAATGGTAGAAAAAGGATATCAAGTTAGGTTCAATGAAAGAGGATGTTTTGTTGAGGATCCAAGGGCAGGTTTCAAGCTCATAGAAAAAGTAAAATAGAAAGGGAGAATGTTCACAATGGACATAAATCAGCCACACCATCAATGTATCTCACATATGGAGACAAGAGGATAGCAGACTTGAACCTATGGCATAAACGAGTAGGTCACATCAACCTAAAAAAGCTCAAGGAAATGAAAAGGAGTGAGATCCGATGGAGGGGGAGAGTACTTCTTCCATGAATTTTCTAAATTTTTTATGTCAATGTCATCAAAAGATAATTTACATGAAGGTATACCCCTCAAAACAATGGGGTAGCAGAGAGAAAGAACAGACACATAGGAGAGGTAGCAAAGTGTATGCTCAACAAAATGAATATGCCACATTGTTATTGGAGAGAGGCTACATATACAACCACATACATCATGAATAGATGTACTACATCAGGTATACATCATTTAACCCCTAAGGAAGCATGGAGTGAAAGAAATCCTTGCGTTTCGCATCTTAGAAATTTTGGTTGTATATGTTATGTACATGTACCTCAAGAATTGAGGTCAAAGTTAGATGCCAAATATGAGAGGTGTATCTTTTTGGGATATTCTATGGAACAAAAGGGGGTATAAATGCTATAATCCCATCACCAAGGAGTTGAAGATAAGTAGGGATGTTGTCTTTGATGACTTTAAGCCTTTGTATGCATGCACGAGTCCATTGTAGGTTGAAGAGATAATTGAGACATATAAGAATGATGATAGAGTTCAAGAAAGCATGGATTTAAGTGGTCCAAGCAACTCATCCAACACAAGGACACCTTGAACATAGAGTGGATGTGTTAGGGAAAGAGAGAACAACTCTAAAGAAAGCAAAGTCAAAGGCAAAGAGAAGATTGTGATTGAAGAAGGAAGCTATCTAGATGAGATCATGTTGGAAGATGAGGAGATTGAAGAAATCCAACCCTGAGGAGTGGCAAAACAAAGAAAGAAGACGGAAACCACACCTAAAGGAAGTGAAAAAAGGTCCTCAAGAGTGAGATAGCTTGTTCAAAGGTTAACATATGATAATTTTATGACAAAGCAATATGCATACATGACTTAGGTAATCAATGACAAAGAACCAATTGTTACAAAAAAGCTAAGGATTGCAAGGAATGGCCACAAGCAATGAAGGAAGAGCTCAAGGCACTTGATGAGAACCATAATTGAAGCTTGGAGCTTCTCTCAAAACTATGGGATAGATTACGATGAAACCTTCAGCCCTATATCCAAGATTCCAACAATTAGGATTTTGATTGTAATGGCACATCAAAGAAATGGAATTTATTGTTGAGTTAGTCAAAGTGATCAAAGTCAAAGTAGTCAAAGTCAAAATGGTCAAAGTCAAAGTGGTCAACCACAAAGCTCATCAAAGGTCCGAGTGATGTCATTGCAAGCGATACACACATGGTGCAAAAGTGCAAAGTGGTGCATAGGTGGTGCACAAATGATCGAGAACAAGGGTGCACCAGTAGTGAACAAACAATTGTTTACAATAGTTTTGTTGAGAAGTTGAATGCAAGTTGCAGATTGTCTTTCTCTAAGGTTTTCAAGGGTTTTAAAGTGTTTGGAAGGTTTAGGTGAACCCTCCATTAGGCACACATATGGAAGACATAAAGACAAAAGTGAAGATATATGAAGAGGAAGCGGTACACAAAAGTGTATATATGGCCCCGATTTAAAATTTTACTTTTTTATGAAAATCACTATAGGAAAAAATAGGGAGTCATTGGTTGTACACATTTTTAGAAATTCTTGGGACATCAAAGTGAACACCAAGATACTATATCAGTTAGGAGCGCCATACGTAAATGAATCGATACACAAAGCATGGGCATTATTCTTGGAGTTAGACTAAGCAAAGGAGAACATAGTCTAGAGGAGAGAGAGCAAGAGACACTCAATAGGAATTCGACACAGAGAAGCAAGTGAGAGCAAAGTGTGCAAGGAGTGCAATCTAGTGTGTAGAGAAGGAGTGCAAAGAACTAGTAAGCAAGGCATCAATGTGGCACAAAGTACCATTGAAGAGGTGTGCGCATCGACAAAAGGTATCCCTCCCTCCTACCCTAATGGAAGCTTGAGTGCAAGGTGTGCACAAGAGCAAGCTCCTTGAGAAGGTGGAGGTGTGGTGCAGAGAAGGTTGGTGGCATAAGGAACTTTGGGTATCTTGTAACCTTATGTGTGTGTGTGTGTGTGTACTCTTTGAGATTGAGCACTCCGCACAAAGAACAATTGGTCTTGTTCTATACATCATCATTGTATTTTCTATTTGCAATCAATATACAAAACTTTGGTGTTTGTGTTTCACTTTTTCTTCTTCTTCCTTCTCCTAAAAATATTCAAGTCCATTTCTGCACAAGAATCCCCCAACAAAAAGCAAGGATACCGACAATGCTGGTCTGAGAGGTAATCTTTCTTTTACTTGGATTTCTCTTAGCCTAAGCTGGAGAATGAGCAGCTCATGACCACAACCCGGTCTCAAACTTTGAGGGTCCCTTGCAAGGCAACAAGAAGAAAAGCTATTCGAAGGTCAACAAGCCCTCTGTCATCAACATCATCAGTAAGAAATATGGCAGCTCAAGTAGACTTAGAAATTCTACTTTCCATGCTAAATATCAAATTTCCATCTTTTAAGGGATTAGGAGAAGAATACTCAGATGAACATATTAGAAGACTTTTGGCCTTATGCAAGACAAGGGTCTAATGGGAAGGGAATATGCATTTTTAATTCTTTTCCTATCAACATTGGAAGTGTTAGTAGATAAATGGTTTAGTCATTTTGTTGATAATCATTTCACTACATGGGACTTAATGAAGGAATCTTTTAAAACACAATTCCAACAAGCGAACATAGTTGAGAATATTATTGAAGAGTTTGAAAATCTATGACTAGGTCCTGGGGAGATTCTAGAATTTGTCACTAGAGCAAAGGCATTGATGGCCAAATTACCAGACCCTCCCCATGACTTCTTCATCAAGAAGTGGCCAGCTAAACCACTTCCAATCTCAACATAGTGTAAAATTAAAGAGTTAGTGCTACCTACATTAACAATTGAAGAGTTCACTAATACAACCACAAGATTCGAGCAGATTAGGCATCAATATGGGACAAGCTCTTCTAGTATATCATACTTTGTAGAATTTGAGGACCCAATAATTCAATTAAGGAAGGAACTTGAGAGCTTGAAATGGAACAAACCCCACAAAGAGGAGGAAAGTGCAATAACTCAGCTAAGGTGAGAAATTGAGGCCTTAAAGCTACAGAAAGAAGAGAAATCCAAAGCAGAGGAGCTGGCATAACTTCGACAGGAGCTATAGGAGCTACAGGAACTCTCGGGAGGTGACATCAAAAGTGGACTTTGATGCACCATGTGTAGCAAACAAGGACATGTGGTAAGTGATTGCCCTCTCTTATGTGTTACTTGCCAAGTATGCAGGAAAGCTGGTCATGAGGCCCAAGAATGTCAGTCAAGAGGGATGCATGCACAAACATATTGGGCACAAGGAGGAGCCCAACCACCAACTAATGTGATGGTGGTTGCACCTAGTCAATGTAACTCTTACAACCCTTGACATAGGGATAACTTTGGAAATGGGCCAAGGAGGCCAATCATTTGTTTCAAATGTGGAGAATGTGGGAATTACCAAAGCAGGTGCACTCTACCACAAAATGCCCCTCCTTGCAGGAACTGTTGAGAGGCTAGGGATCATTATACTAATTGTAGTCCAAAGAACCAGGCATCCACATCTAGGCCTCACATTCAAATGATCTGTATGAATAAAGGAAAAAGTTACAGAACAAGTAAGTGTACCTTCACCATCTACTAGAGTAGTAGAGTTAGAGGAAATCGACTCTTTTGTAAAGTAGACAAGAAGCAAGGGGAAGGCTCAAATAGACATAAGCCAAGACTCAACTACTAGTGGACTAAACAAGGAAAAAGGGAAATACGAAGAAAAATCCAATACATGTGAAGATACAGGGCAAAAAGAAGATCTCATAGGTACTAGTGATGACATTGGGCATGCATTAGCAAGGATCATGAGAAGTTTGAACAGTCAAATAGAGCCCATGCTCTTAAGGAATCTGAAGCTTCATGACTACTCAAATCAATTAAAAAGGAGGTCATTATTTTTTACTTAATAAATATAGATGCAAAATTCAGGTTAGGGGTCTTGTAGATCATTGACGAGGTCTCAACAACTTTAGTGGCAAAGAGTGTTGCTTTGAGTAAGGATAAAATGGTAGGGGAATCATGTTGGAAATTCAGTAGGCCCATAGCTCATATCACACGTCCACGGTTCCATAGGTCCAGCATATACAACATAGAATCTAGCAATCTTCCAATATTGACAAAACATGAACATATCACATTTAATCATACAAATGATGAGACAAAGATAGAGAGAGACTAGACAACATGTGTAAAGTGTTACGTAAGCCAAGGCTTATTCACACTATCATATATACCAATGTTCAATGTACAACATTGGAGCAAAACTCTCAACCACTCTATGTGAACATAAATAGATGGATGAGTGAATGTATAAATGTAACAAACATATTCAAATGTATGGACATAAAGCTGAATATATATGAGATGTGTGACCTGATAGGTTGTAGAAGAGTGAATATGAGTGACCGAAAGAGGAGAATCAGTCTAAAACTGATAATCAACAAACCCTCATCTAACCTTAGGCTATGGAAGACCCTAAGTTAGATACGTGTGTGAAAAGATCACATACTTAAAAAGTAGCAAAGAATGCTAACAAGTTTGCTGCCAGAAATCCTCAAACTCATATGAGCATATCTTCTCTAACACCTCATCCAAATATGCATAAAGCATACATGTACTGATTCTCTTGTACCTATGCCGAATAGGACTCCTCTTGATATGGATGTTACTGCCTCCATAAACTTCAATTAGTACCTATGTGCATAAAGAGAATATGTACCTGAATACTTAACATAAGATGTAAATCTTATGTTAACCACCATCCAATGTCTTTGAAGTAAACCGAAATCTTCATGTAGAAGATGATCTTCAAATACTCCATGTGGATGGCCGATCCTCACCATCAAGTTGCTAATGACCAAGTCCTCTCCATGAACAAGAGATAACCTCTTCTCCATGAGCAAGAGTGTGAGCACACTCTTCTTTTCCAAGAAGAACTCCATAGCTGCTCCTCAACATGCTTCAAGTTAGCTTGTGTTGACGTTCAAGCTCTCCAAAGCTTGTGTTGAAATTGGTGAAGGATGCAAGATAATGAGACAATCTCTTCTTATATAGTAGAGCTTCCTTGTAACAAAGCACTCCCAAAAGCAAAAGACTACGATTGCCCTTGAATAAAGCTTATAATAGAAAATCGTGTCGCTGTTTATGGTCCATGTTCATGTTTTTAATAAAGCAAGAACAAAAGCTCTTCCGCGCTATGCCGTTCCCAGGAATCGAACTTGCGTCGGTAGGTTGAGAGGCTTTTCGCCTAGCCAAGAGCGCTGGGCGCTTTTGTTGTAGAAGGTCCTATAAAACCTGCATATTATGCTTTCAGTGCTGGACACTTTTGACCAATAGGAACATTGTTTTCCAACAATCCCCCCTGCAATATCATATTGGTACAAACTGAACTGGATCTGCAAATTTCAAAGCTGCAAGCTTGTACTCCCAAATTGACCTTCAAACCTTTTCTTCAAAAAGTCTTCTTCAAAATTGAATTTGACTTTCCTAAAAAATCTCAACTTGCTGAATATGAACCATAATACTTGAGAAAATATGCAAACTAGATATCCAATAGTGTACACATCAAGCAATCACTGCTTGACAACAAATATAGCATGAATTGTCTCCGAACTTGCTATCTGAAAACATACACTAGGATCCATATATTTGCATTTACCTTCCAAAAAGGTTTCTCAACGTACTTCTGCTGCGTCATGTAAATACACTTAACAAAATTAGGAACTGAATACTGGAACCTGTGACTGACAACTCACAACTTAGTGTATTATGAACATTTCTGGTTCATCTCTGATTGTACTCAAGTTAAATCAACTCAACTCAATTGAAATCAACTGAAATCAACTGAAATATGAGTCTCATAAAAAAAATCTATGATGTCATCATGTCATCATCCTTGTTCTATCTGTAAGTCTTTCATACCTCTTTCCTTCAGAACCTTGTATAAACATAAATGTGTGCACTTCTAAAGCATACCTCTCTGAAATATCAAGCTTTTCTTCAATAAAATTTTGGAACCTTCTCCTGAATAGGAACATCCTAATAGGAACTTTCTCCAAACATTCTTCTTCTTCCTTCTTCTTTCAAAGCTGGAACATAAAGAGAACCTGACAAAGGAAATATAGGAATACCTGAAATAGGAATACCTGTAAGTATGTCTCTCCATTCTTTCACATATGACTGAATATAAGTCTTCATGTTTCATCACCCCCCTAGATGACTTAACACTAGTATCCAATATTCTTCAAATATATCAGACTTTATGAAATCTGGAACATCTTCCTTCATAAATCTGATCTTTAGTGATCAATACCTGTATCTGAAACAAAATCTCTGAACCCTTTTTATTAGCATTGTACAAATGCCAATAGCTTTCCATGTCATTCCTCAGCTTTCCAAATTGTAGAATAAGGTTAGCTGAACCTAACATAACAAAACCTTGCTGAAAGCTTTATAGGATTCATAACCTTCTGTAACATAACCAATATCTTCTTCTATTCCTCTGCAACACAAATCTGATAGAACCTGAATCTTAGACTTACTTCTTCCAATGCTAAGAACTTAAAAAAACAAACGATAAACAACTGACTCATAAACACTCAAGATCTTTCATGATCATTCAAGATCATTCAAGATCAATGATCTCTCCTGTATAGGATCTGCTCTCATCAAACCTTCATGACTGAATGTTTGATTTGTTTACCTGAATGTATCCAAGTGTCCATGCTTCTTACAAAGTTGTAAGACTTTTCTTCAAACAAATCCTTTCCAAGAATCTGCAACTCCTACTTGAAATATAAGTGGACAAACTTCTCACCTTGAGAAAACTCCAAAAGCTGCAAGTTGATACTTCATATCTTTCATATTTTACCCGGGTGAAATGTGATAGTACCTGCTTGACTTTCTTTTGGGTAACTCCACTTCTCAATCAAGTGATAGGATATGATGGAACACCTTTTTGAATACAAACATGTATCCAAAGTCTAGATAATCATAGAAAGTAGATTCTCCATTGACTTGTACATCAACAATCTGAATTTTCTTAAGTTTTCTAAAAATACTGATTATGAGGTAACCTTTTCCAAACATAAAACCTCAACCCAAGTCTTCAACATCTGCTACAAAAAACTCTTTTACCTTAAGAGTAAGATAAAGAAGAAATATACTTCTCTACAACTTGTCATATACCAAGTAGCTCTGTATTGACACTCCAAGAATTCTTTGAGGGAACATATAAGCTGCCTGCTCAAAAGCTTCAACTAAAAAATAACTCATATATATATGAGTCAAAACATATATCTGCTGTTTTTGTTTCTCTTAATGCACTTCTTTGTCAAATCTACTAAATCATGACCAAGTGTAATGCAAAACAAGAAACTGCTTCTTCTTTAGACTTTCTTCACAAGATGTTCTCGTAGACTTGTCTTTGGATGTAGAGGATAAAATAGGAAAAATATATGGAAAGTATATGAAAAAAGGAAGCCTTACTTTTCTTTTGGAAATGATGGACTTTCTTTTTCTACATCTTTCTTCCACCTGATGATGATGTTGACATCTTCAAACTTCTCTTCCATACTTTTTGTTCTCTTCATCTTGAAGTAGCAAACACTCTTGACTTCTTCAAATGAACTCTTTCTCTTCCTATAGTACTAAGAGTAAGAGACAAAACAAACATGGTATACAAATGGAAGTGAATATAGAAACATGTTTTATCATCTCCTCATATCTTTGAATCAAAATTCTGCTTCAAATGTCTGAAATGACTAAATTCACCAACCTTTTGTATGAATGATGAATTAGCTTTCTAGAGTTACCTCTCTAGATCACATTTGTACCTTGATATCCAACCAACTTACAACACAAAATTGGTTGAAAACAAAAAACTCATCCCATCTCCAAATTTGTCTTCTTAGATAAGCTTTTCTTGTCATAAAAGAGATCTCTCAAAACTCTCTAGAAAAACCTCTAGATACCTGTTTTGATGTAGCTAATGCTTTAACTTTCAAAAGACTGAAAGTGTATAAAAGCACTCCTTGAATCCTTCAAATCTCTTCATAACCGCTCTTCTAAGATATGACCTAAAAATGATAATCTGATAGTAGAAACCAATACCTGTGATTTGATGTTGATCTGATTCCTTCATCTTCTTTAAACCATTGTTCTTCCTTGAATTTGAAGTAGTCTTCTCTTCATCAAGTCTGGGTCTTCAAATAATACTTCTGTAAAGTATTTGCATACTCTTCCAAAAATATTCGGCTGCTAACAGATCATCAACTTCATACTCCACACTAATGAATACACATGTGACTGAATTGTCTAATTCTCAAATCTCTACTCATATAGATTAAGTGTGTATGTCAAATGTCAAATATTAGAAGATGCTCTTAAATCATATGTTGTAAACCTGGAAGTCTGGAAACCTGACAATATGAATGAGCCTGAATGCATTGATGCCAAAGTCCTAAAGCTCTCAAACCAAAACCTTAGTGCTCTGATACCAAATGTTGGAAATTTAGTAGGCCCATAGCTCATATCACACGTCCATGGTTCCATAGGTCCAGCATATACAACATAGAATCTAGCAATCTTCCAATATTGACAAAACACGAACATATCACATTTAATCATACAAATGATGCGACAAAGATAGAGAGAGACTAGACAACATGTGTAAAGTGTTACGTAAGCCAAGGCTTAGTCACACTATCATATATACCAATGTTCAATGTACAACATGGGAGCAAAACTCTCAACCACTCTATGTGAACAGAAAGAGATGGATGAGTGAATGTATAAATGTAACAAACATATTCAAATGTATGGACATAAATCTGAATATATATGAGATGTGTGACCTGATAGGTTGTAGAAGAGTGAATATGCGTGACCGAAAGAGGAGAATCAGTCTAAAAGTGATAATCAACAAACCCTCATCTAACTTGAGGCTATGGAAGACCCTAAGTTAGATACGTGTGTGAAAAGATCACATACTTAAAAAGTAGCAAAGAATGCTAACAAGTTTGCTGCCGAAAATCCTCAAACTCGTATGAAGATATCTTCTCTAACACCTCATCCAAATATGCATAAAGCATACATGTACTGATTCTCTTGTACCTATGCCGGATAGGACTCCTCTTGATATGGATGTTACTGCCTCCATAAACTTCAAGTAGTACTTGCATGCATAAAGAGAATATGTACCTGAATACTTAACATAAGATGTAAATCTTATGTTAACCACCATCCAATGTCTTTGAAGTAAACCGAAATCTTCATGTAGAAGATGATCTTCAAATACTCCATGTAGATGGCCGATCCTCACCATCAAGCTGCTAATAACCAAGTCCTCTCCATGAACAAGAGATAACCTCTTCTCCATGAGCAAGAGTGTGAGCACACTCTTCTTCTCCAAGAAGAACTCCATAGCTGCTCCTCAACATGCTTCAAGTTAGCACCATGGCTGCCCCATGTGCTAGAGGAAACACCACCTCTATTGAGGTTCAAGCTCTCCAAAGCATGTGTTGAAATTGATGAAGGATGCAAGCTCTTCTTATATAGTAGAGCTTCCTTGTAATAAAGCACTCCCAAAAGCAAAAGACTACGATCGCTCTCGAATAAAGCTTATAATAGAAAATCGTGTCGCCGTATATGGTCCATGTTCGTGTTTTCAATAAAGCAAAAACGAAAGCTCTTCCGCGCTGCGCCGTTCCCATGAATCAAACTTGCATCGGCAGGTTGAGAGGCTTTTGGCCTAGCCAAGAGCGCTGGGCGCTTTTGTTGTAGAAGGTCCTATAAAACCTGCATATTATGCTTTCAGTGCTAGACACTTTTGGCCAATAGGAACATTGTTTTCCAACAAATCCCACCTCAGAGATTATAAGAGCCCATGTCAAATAGTCAATATCAGAAGACATGAGTTACTAGCCTTTAAGACCTGCCAACTTCACTGTAACATTGGTAGACCAAAGCATAGTAAGAACTATAGGAATGGTCCGTGGAGTCCCCGTGGAGATACAGGTAACATCTTCAACTTGGATTTTGTTGCCTTAAGGCTGCCACATGTAGATGGAAGTTTCCCATTGTTGATTGGGAGACCTTGGTTAAGGCATGCCAATGTGCTGCATGATTTGGGCAAGGACACTATGTAGGTAAAGCAAGAAGGAAAATAGCTACAACACATATTTTTAGAAGGAGGACCAGACAACCAAAGAAATATGAGCATGATGCAGAAAGTTGGTCTTTGTATGGAAAAAGATATGTTGGGAAACCCAGAGGCTGATTTATATGAAGAAGAAGACATGTTAGCTTGGCTACATGGAGAAGACTCATCTTCTTGCTATGGAATTTTTCCAAACAACTCAAGGAGAGAGGAAGTCTATGAAGGAAAAGAGGATATTATTCAGGTTATTGATTCGGGTGAGCTAGTCACAGGCCATAAAAGAAAGAATAAAAGACATAAGCTTAAGTGCAACATTGATGAAGCTACCTCAAACCCTACATCAATGGCCACTTTTTATGGATAATGTTATAATAATTTTTATGGAAGTAAGTGTAGGGCTTTACAAGGATGTGGAAGGAGTACCTCTAGGTCTTTTGAAACACAGGATTCCATTGGTTGAAGAAGCTAGAATGTAAGAGGGAAATGTTACAAACCAATTCAAAAAGTAGCTAAAACAGAGAAACAAAAGATGGAGTATGCTAGAAATATTATTACAATGAAGGATTCAGGGTGGCCTTATCAGATGGTCAGTGCACCCAAAAGGAAGACAATTAGAGACTCTAGAGGGAAAAGAGCATACATTGCTCATCAATTCAGGCTCAAGGCCTATCATCAGCAAAAGTAAAGCTTTTTGGATCACCTGGAACTTGCAAAATCTGTCCAAGTTGTACATAGCCTTCTCGTACCATTTTTTTTTGCTTAATTTTTATTAGTTTTCATGAACTTTCATGCTTTCTCTTTGAGGCAATTTAGAAACCATTTCATAGCTCTTTTCATGAACACTTTGTTTGTAGATTTCTAGGGATTTTAAATATTTTTTAGATTTTTTTTTGTTTTTTTTATATTTTAACTTTTTTCAATGTTATTTTTCTTGATAAAATAGAAGAAAAAGGGAACCTCTCTGTGGTTTTGGATATGAAAGATTTTTTAGAAGCTAACAAAATTATTTGAGAAATTTTTTGGATTTTTGTGGATTTTATTTGGATTTTTTGTCTATTTTTTAGATATTAAAAAAAAAAGCTACCCCCCTCGCCTTTCATTTTTATTTAAAAAACCTTCTCTCTCTACCTTGCTTAATATTCTCTCTTTATCTCTCTCTACCTCTCTCTATCTTCTCTCTCTACCTCTCTCTATCTTCTCTCTCTACCTCTCTCTATGTTCTCTCTCTACCTCTCTTTATCTTTTCTCTCTAACTCTCTCTATCTTCTCTCTCTACCTCTCTATACCTCTCTCTAATCTCCCTCTACCTTCTCTCTAACCCCTCGCCCCCCTTGCCCCCCTCACACACCATAGGATAAGTTTCATCCTATGGTGTGGTTAACTATTTTTTTTATTTTTATTGGGAAAATATTTTTGGCTCTAGATTGTGCTTTGGATGGCCATTTGTTTCACATTTGGGGTCAATTTCATGTTTCTTGATACTATTGGACTCAATGTTTGCAATCAATTTACTAAAATCCATTTTTCTCTTACTATTGTTCCAAAACTTGCATGTTTTGTGCACATTTAACATGTGCTTTTTATTCCGCACATGGTCCACATGGTCTATTCTATCCTTATTTTCCCACATGTTTCACATTTTTCCATATGCACCCTCTCTAGCTTTCATGTTTTAGCACTTTTGGCCTTTATACCTCCACCCATCCCTACCCTTACTCCTCCTTACCCTATCCTTCTTAGCCCTTTAGCCTCCCCTAACCTTTCCTTCCTACCCTCCATTCTCCAACTTCTGCTTCTTCAATAAGCTAATATATAGTTTTGGTTCTTCCCTTGGGATTGTTCTTTCTTGCTCTTGGTGGACTTGGTAGCAACTCAATTGTCATTTTGAAGATTTTGCAAAACAGGTATCTAGTGAACCTCTCTCCTCATGGTTTGGTTGTGAGCTCTCTCGGATGGAGTGCCCATTAAGTGGTGGGCAACTATTGATCTGGTCAAAGTCAAGCTAGTCAAAGTCAAAATATTCAAATTCAAAGTGGTCAAAGTCAAAGTGGTCAACTACAAAACTGGTCGAAGGTCAAAGTGATGTCATTGCAAGTGATGCACACGTGGTGCAAAAGTGCAAAGTGGTGGACAGGTGGTGCACAAGTGATCGAGAACAACGGTGCACAGGTAGTGCACAAACAATTGTTTACAATAGTTTTGCTGAGAAGTTTAATGCAGGTTGGATATTGTCCTTCTGTAAGGTTTTCAAGGGTTTTGAAGTGTTTGGAAGGTTCAGGTGAACCCTCCCTTAGGCACACATATGCAAGAAATAAAGAGAAAAGTGAAGGTATATGAAGAGGAAGCAGTACGCAAAAGCGTATGTATGGCCCCCCATTTAAAATTTTATTTTTCTACTAAAGTCATTAAAAGACAAAATAGGGAACCATTGGTGTTGCTCTATGTTAGCTCAAGAAATGGTTAATTTTTAAGCACTAATGTGTTGCTATTTGGCAGGAGAAGATGTTTGATTGTAGGTACTTGAAGAGTGATCAAATGTTTGAAGGGAGATATTTGCAACTACATCATGACATCTTGCTCAGAGGGGAATGCCCTTGGTGTTTGGAGTTCCGATTATGGAAAATATAAGAATGTCCAAGATGCAATTAGTTGTTTGAGCAGTTACAACTTGGAATCAAGACGAGTTTGGTTCCTCTGATGAAGAAGCTGCTTATGTGGGAGGTTCCTTTCATAATGGTGATGCAATTGAGTGGAATAGCAATGGATTTCCAAAAAATCGCAGATGAGGATATTCTGAATTGTTGGCGCTCATGACATGACACAAAGGGGTCCTGCTGTGAAGCGGAAATTTCCAAATGATGTGTCAGATGATTGGAATCATAATCCAGGTCTAAGAAACATGTCATCCTTGCCAAAAGAGAAGCTCCATAATCAAGAAAGTGATCATGACTGGAACAATGCTGGTTTTGGCAGAGGAATCAATAGGGCACATTGGCCACGAAAGAATTTTCGGGGAAATGCATCATATGCATGTAAAGATGGGGGCTTCTCTGCTGTTGAAAATAAAGGTTTTATTCGCATCAATGGATTGGCCAAAGGTCGTTCCAGCCGTTTCTCTTTTGCAGGCAGCTGTCAGAAGGAAATTTGGGGGATTGGTGGAAGTTTTTTGCAGACCATTTGTATGTGTTTTTGTCTTCAGTGGGTGAGGGGAGCTCGTGGATCTGAAAAAAAACAAACCTTTTGTCCTGGAGCCTAGAGATTACTCAGAGGAGAAGTCAAGGGGGGCTTGCTTCGTTTTTTTGGCAGCCGCTGTATGTTTTTGAGTTCGCATCCTAAAAGGGGGGCGTCTGCTCTGTCGAAGGAGGAGGGTGTTTTGTTCGATGTGTGTGTGCAAGTACAGAGGAGAACAGAGACTATTTTTGGAAGGAGGTTAAGGACTTCGACTCCTTCCACGGGCAGGACCATAGTGGCTTGAGGGTTTCGCCAACGGGCTCGGTGAGAAGAGGAGAATAGGAGGGCAAGTGTTGGGGCGCTTGAGCTAGCAAAGGACGGCTACTGTCGACTGTTGAAGAGGGAGAGCAGTAAGTCGGGTGAGACATGTGGCTGGAGAATGTCATAGAGTGAGGGTCTCACGGAGGTAGCAACAGGCGTCAATATCAGGTGGCTCTCAAAGATAAATTGGCTTCCTTGCAAGGACCTGAGGAATCTACATTGGATTGGGTGATACGAATTCAGAAGAGAACCAGAAAGAAGATGTACTTCAAAAAGACCTAAAAGTCTGTTTTGTGGCAAGCCTCAAAAGCTTCATTAATCGCTCTATTCAAGCATGCTTAAAGCTCCGATCAAAATGGTCAAGCTGAGCTTCAACCTTGAGATCTGAGTGTTGCCGCGTGTGAATGTACCCACACCAGCTCCACGAAGTCATCCTCAAGCACAAGTTAGATGCTGTGATAATATTCCTGGAGGATGCTGAGCTTCCCGTCTTCATTCCAGGTGGCACGTCCTTGCTGGTGTGTTATTCTGACTAATGACCTGTGTGAATTGGTAGGCACTAAGTGTCAGCATTAATATATGCATTAATACACGCAATATTTGTCGGAGAGTGTTAATCTCCTTCAGAATAACCTACTCTTGTGATTAGAGCATCTCTATACCAAGAGTAAGTCAAAACTTCACAACACAAACATTCTGCTGCACGATTTCTTTAAATTAATCTTCACAGGTTACTTTTGTCTGAAACTGTCATTCTGAACAGTCGACTTCACACCTGTAACTTCTAAGACTTGGTTCTTCTTAAATAGAACCCGTTTAAGCAAATGCTTCTGGTTACAAGTAGCTTATCTTCTAACTTAAAGATTAAGCCCTCACTCATGCAAAACTTTAAAGTATGCACTGAGAAATGATCAAAACATTGATCACCGAAAATGCGCCTGTTTCAGTAAACTTTGAACACTCAACACATAAGAATGTTCCTACTGACAATTCTCGGTTTCTGTTTACAATTAAACTCTGAAACTTAAGCTATAGATTGATTAACTATAGACTTAGATATCCTCAATAGGATTTCACAAATCATCTATCACAGATGAAAACGCACAGAAATTTCGGCGCAACTTTTCTTCGATTATTCAGAAAGTTACAGTTGAGTGATGAGAGGAAAACTCAACTAACTTTTCATATGTCTCATGACATCTAACTTCTCATTCTTCTCTTCTATTCCTTTCTCTCTCGTATATGCCTCTAATGCCTATACGCCTCTCATACTTTCTCTTGTCTTCTCATCACTACGCGCCTCGACATTTTCCAGGTATTTATAGATAAATTTGTACAAGCTTATAACGCGGACTATACTACTGTACATATGTGTACAATTTTTCCGGTTCTTCTTCCAAGCTTCAAAATTTGTTCTTTTCTTCCTCCTTTCATCCTTTAACTCTTCATGAACTGAAATCTGTAAAAATGATCTTTTCCGGTAACATTCCGGTGACTTTCCTGTGACCTTCCGGTACTGTTCCGGTACTGTTCCGGTGACCTTTTTAAGGAAATTTTTGCTGACGTCTCTGCGGACTTAAAGACCTTCAATTGTTGATTGTCTTGCACCAACAGCTCCCCCTCAATCATCAATTGAGGTTTTCTCTGTCTTCTTTATTCCTGCCATATCTTTAAATCTTTGTAACTTTGGTCCATCCAAACTTTTTGTAAGCATATCAGCTATCTGATCTTTCGTTGAAGTATGAATTACTTCAATCTCTTTATCCATCACCTTCTCTCTTAGAAAGTGATACTGAATCTCAATGTGTTTAGTCCTGGCATGAAAAACAAGATTAGCAGCTAAATATAATGAACTCATATTATCTCCAAATATGATTGGAGTCCTCTGTATAGCGTCAAAGTTCTTCATTAAAGTCTTTAGCCAAATCACTTCTTTTGCAGCTTCAACCATGCCTTTGTACTCGGCTTCGGTAGACGACAAAGCAACTGTATGTTGCTTCTTGGAACACCATGAGATTAGCTTATCTCCCACATAACACATGTATCCATAGGTTGACCTTCTGTCATCTGGATTACCTGCCCAATCTGCATCACTGTATATTTTGATGTTTGTATCTGATGTAAAACCATAATACAAACCTTCTTTGAGTGTACCCTTAATGTACCTCAACACCCTTTGTCCTGCAATCCAGTGTTCTTCCCTTGGACAGTGCATGAACTGAGACAATACTCCTACTGCATATGATAGATCAGGTCTAGTTAAAGTAGCATAGATAATACTACCAACCAAACTCTGATATTGTCTCACATCTTTGAATTCTTCACCTCCAAACTTACTCAGTTTGTGGTTCACCTCCATTGGAGTAGGTGCTATCCGGCAATCATTCATTTTAAACTTGATTAACAAGTTCTTCAAATATCTTTCTTGGGTCACGAATACTCCATGCTGAGTATACGTGATCTCCATACCCAAGAAGTAAGACAAGTTTCCCAAGTCACTTATCTTGAACTCCTTTTTCATTTGCTTCTTGAGTCTTTGTATACCTGACTCATCTGTTCCTGTAAGAATTATATCATCAACATATATGCACATGTATATGAAACCTTTATCACTTGCTTTTATAAGCAGACTACTATCTGCTTCAGACACCTGAAAACCAAGTTCTTTCAAGAACTTTACAAGTCTATAGTTCCACGCTCTTGGCGCTTGCTTCAAGCCATACAAAGCTCTCTTGAGCTTGCACACATGTTCTGGATACCTTTTATCTCTGAACCCTTGAGGTTGCTCCATGAACACATCATCTGAAATATAACCATTCAGAAAAGCATTTTTCACATCTAACTGACATAACTTCCAACCTTTACTCGCAGCAACAGCTATGAGTGTTCTGATGGTTGTCATCTTAGCCACTGGACTATAAGTCTCATCATAATCAACTCCATAAGTCTGAGCAAACCCTTTGACAACAAGTCTAGCTTTGTATCTAGACACACTTCCATCTGCAAATCTTTTGGTCTTGTAGACCCACTTGCATCCAATAATCTTCTGGCTATTTGGTTTAGGAACTAAATCCCATGTTTGATTTTCCACCAATGCATCATGTTCTTCTTGCATAGCTTTTTTCCATTTTTCCTTACCTTTTGCCTCTTCATATGTAGAAGGGTCTTCATCTGCTTTCACTATGTAAGCATAATCTTTCGTAGCCAAAAATGACGTATCATAACTGTACCTTGTAGGTTGCCATCTATTTCTTGATGACCTTCTGAGTTCTCCAGTCCTTGAGGATTCTGGTTCTTCACACTCAGGATCAAATCTTGGCCTTTCTTCAACTTCTTCCTGCACTTCATAATTTTCTTCTTCATCAATTATTTGAACCTTTGATTTACCTTTCTTCTGACTCACTTCTTCTTCATCACCTGTATTATTATTAACTGTTCCTGCATACCAAGAACTTTGCTCATCAAACGTAACATCTTTTGATACCAGAAAATGTTTTGTGGATGGATTCCACAACCTGTATCCCATCTGTCTATCATCATAACCAATGAAAACATATTTTTCAGCTTTAGGTTCCAATTTGTGTCTTAATTGTGATGGCACATATGCATATGCCACACATCCAAATACTCTGCAATGATCCAGGGTAGGTCTTTTACCCCACCAAGCTTCATATGGTGTCATACCTTGCAGGGCTTTACATGGTAACCTATTGACCAAATAAGTAGCTGTGTTTACAGCTTCAGCCCACAAATAATTAGGGCAATTTTTCTCATTCATCATGGACCTTGCAAACTCAACAAGAGTCCTATTCTTCCTTTCTGCTACACCATTTTGTTGAGGAGAATATCTGCAAGTAATTTCCCTTTTTATACCTGCATTCCATAAGTAGTCACTGAATTCGTTGGAGAAATACTCTCCCCCTCCATCTGATCTTAGTCTCTTCAGTCTATGACCTGTAGTTCTTTCTGCATACGCATGATAATGTCTGAATGTATTGAATACTTCTGACTTATCTTTGATTACATATATAGTGATCCATCTGGTAGCATCATCAACATAAATCACATAATATCTTGATCCATTTATACTGAAATCCTTTGATGGTCCCCACACGTCTGTGTGTACCAACTCAAGCTTCTCTGAGTGCATAAAACCATGCTTGGTATAAGAATTCTTATGAGCCTTACCAAACTGACATGCCTCACATTTGTATGTCATATGTTGACCTGCAACATTAGGCAATCCAAGCACTGAACCATTGTTAATCATATCTTTTATACCTCTTTCATTGAAATGTCCAAGTCTCTTGTGCCAAAGATCTAACTCAGAAATTTTATGTCCTTCATATGTAAACATGGCCTGACCAATGTTACCTTGAATCTTCAGTGTAAACAGTCTTCCTTCTTTTTTTCCTGAAACAATCTGTTTATACCCTTGACTGGGATCTTCCACGTATACTCCTTCATTAGTGAATCTTACTTCATATCCTTTTTCAACAATTTGTCCTACACTTATCAAATTCTTAGGAATTGTAGGAACATACAGAACCTTACCCAATAAGGTACTGCCATCTTTGGCTTTCACTGATCCAATCGACTGCACTTTATGCTTTGTGTTGTCACCTGTTTGAACAACATGATTAGAAACTTTATTCTCCAAATCAGTCATCAATGATATGTTTCCACTCAGGTGATTGCTACACCCTGAGTCAATGTAGAAGACTCTTTGATCTTCACTCTGACTTTCACAAGTAGCATTCAATATCATTGTTGAATCTTCCTTCTGTTCTGAAACGTAATTGTAGTAGGTATTGTTATATTGTTGACTTTGGAATCCTCTACCTGCATTTCTTCCAAAGTAACTCCTACCACCTCTGCCTCTGAAATTTCCTCTTTGATTTCTGCCACCTCTTCCTCTTGCATTGTAGCTTTGACTATATCCATTATTACTTTGAGTATTGTGCCAACAATCATTAGCTAAATGATTTGTCTTACCACAAATCCAGCAGGCTTTGCCTCCATCTTTGTTGTTTCTGCCTTTTCCTCTACCTTTGCCACCTCCTCTTCCTCTTAGGAAGTTGGCTTGGCTAGTTGTTCCTACATCTTCATTTGCTTGTTGCTTTCCTTTGCTATTCTTCTTTTTATCTTTCGAGTACATTGCGTGACCTGCACTCTTGTCACCATCTCCTTTAACATCATTCTCAAATGTTAGCATATGACCTAACAATTGATTTAAATCAGGAGTGAAATGGTCAAGTGATAACTCCGTAGACAAAATAAACAGCTTCCATTTGTCATCACCTCTTAAGCCTGTAAGAATTTGTCTTACCAATTTATCCTCTTCGATATCTTCATCAACAGCACCTAATGCATCTGCAATGTCTTTCATTCTTGTCACATAGTCTGAAACGGACTGAGAAGCCTTCTTCTTGAAGGTTGTAAACTCTGCCCATAAGGATGCCTTTCTTGACTTAGTAGTATTCTGGAAATGCTCCTCCAATGCATTCCAAATGTCCGTTGCACTTTCAAGACCTCGAATATGAGGTAGCAAGTAATCATTTACTGCCATATAGATAATGCTTCTAGCTTGAGCATCTTTCTTCATCCAGTTTTTCAAATCTGCTAACTCTTCCCTAGTCGGAACACTGGGATCTCTGAACTGTGGCTTTTCTTCTTCTCCTGTGATATAAGCTATCAAATCTTTGCTCATAAGATGAGCTTCCATCCTCATTGACCACGCAGGATAGTTTTCCCTATCCAGTTTCTCTATCTGTAGAGAATCTCCCATCTTGTGTCTTTCTGTGTATTGAAATCTTCAACCTTTATGAATAATATATGTACCTTTACTTCAAATTGGACTCCGTTTGTCTTTCTTGATGCCGTATGATCTCTTCTTCAGGTTTCGCCTTCAAGCTTTCACCTTCTAGTTCTTCGGTTGTTGAATTCTTTGTAACTGCAGCAGTCGGGAACCTCCTTTCTTTGATTTTGGTGTCTCCTGCTCTAATACCACTGCTGGACTGATACCTGCTTTGATACCACTTTACCTGTTCTGATACCACTGTACCTGCTCTGATACCACTGTCGGAGAGTGTTAATCTCCTTCAGAATAACCTACTCTTGTGATTAGAGCACCTCTATACCAAGAGTAAGTCAAAACTTCACAACACAAACATTCTGCTGCACGATTTCTTTAAATTAATCTTCACAGGTTACTTTTGTCTGAAACTGTCATTCTGAACAGTCGACTTCACACCTGTAACTTCTAAGACTTGGTTCTTCTTAAATAGAACCCGTTTAAGCAAATGCTTCTGGTTACAAGTAGCTTATCTTCTAACTTAAAGATTAAGCCCTCACTCATGCAAAACTTTAAAGTATGCACTGAGAAATGATCAAAACATTGATCACCAAAAATGCGCCTGTTTCAGTAAACTTTGAACACTCAACACATAAGAATGTTCCTACTGACAATTCTCGGTTTCTGTTTACAATTAAACTCTGAAACTTAAGCTATAGATTGATTAACTATAGACTTAGATATCCTCAATAGGATTTCACAAATCATCTATCACAGATGAAAACGCACAGAAATTTCGGCGCAACTTTTCTTCGATTATTCAGAAAGTTACAGTTGAGTGATGAGAGGAAAACTCAACTAACTTTTCATATGTCTCATGACATCTAACTTCTCATTCTTCTCTTCTATTCCTTTCTCTCTCGTATATGCCTCTAATGCCTATACGCCTCTCATACTTTCTCTTGTCTTCTCATCACTACGCGCCTCGACATTTTCCAGGTATTTATAGATAAATTTGTACAAGCTTATAACGCGGACTATACTACTGTACATATGTGTACAATTTTTCCGGTTCTTCTTCCAAGCTTCAAAATTTGTTCTTTTCTTCCTCCTTTCATCCTTTAACTCTTCATGAACTGAAATCTGTAAAAATGATCTTTTCCGGTAACATTCCGGTGACTTTCCTGTGACCTTCCGGTACTGTTCCGGTACTGTTCCGGTGACCTTTTTAAGGAAATTTTTGCTGACGTCTCTGCGGACTTAAAGACCTTCAATTGTTGATTGTCTTGCACCAACAATATTGTTTGGAGGACTGTTTTATTCTTCTGCGCGAGTAGATTAAGTGATACTATTCCCAGGTCTTACCCTCCCCTTAGGAATAGTGGGGTGTAATGATCGGATGTATAGGAATGGAATGTTGCTTCATCACAGAATGTGGATGTTCTTATGCGGATGAGTTCCTGGGATAGTTCTTGTAGGAAAAAAATTGTAATTTTCTAACCCAAGTCGATGCCCAAAGGTGTGCGATGATGGAAGATTTATTATAGCATTACATGGACTTCTGTGCTTGTATTGTTTGTGAAATGCGATCATATACAGTGGTATCACTATCTGATTGTTGGTGAGGTCGTTTTCTGGGAGGAGTGTGTGATATCAATCCGTTTATTTTTTTTTGTTTTTATTGGGAAAATATTTTTGGCCCTAGATTGTGCTTATGGCCATTTGTTTCACATTTGGGGTCAATTTCATGTTTCTTGATACTATTGGACTCAATTTTTGCAATCAATTTACTAAAATCCACTTTTCTCTTACTGTTGTTCCAAAACTTGCATGTTTTGTGCACATTTAACATGTGTTTTTTATTCCGCACGTGGTCCACATGGTCTATTCTATCCTTATTTTCCCACATGTTTCACATTTTTCCATATGCACCCTCTGTAGCTTTCATGTTTTAGCACTTTTGGCCCTCTCTAGATCCCCTACTCATACTGCGTGCCCCTCCCTTTATACCTCCACCCATCCCTACCCTTACTCCTCCTTACCCTATCCTTCTTAGCCCTTCAGCCTCCCCTAACCTTTCCTTCCTACCCTCCATTCTCCAACTTCTGCTTCTTCAATAAGCTAATATATAGTTTTGGTTCTTCCCTTGGGATTGTTCTTTCTTGCTCTTGGTGGACTTGGTAGCAACTCAATTGTCATTTTGAAGATTTTGCAAAACAGGTATCTAGTGAACCTCTCTACTCATGGTTTGGTTGTGAGCTCTCTCGGATGGAGTGCCCATTAAGTGGTGGGCAACTATTGATCTGGTCAAAGTCAAGCTAGTCAAAGTCAAAATATTCAAATTCAAAGTGGTCAAAGTCAAAGCGGTCAACTACAAAACTGGTCGAAGGTCAAAGTGATGTCATTGCAAGTGATGCACACGTGGTGCAAAAGTGCAAAGTGGTGGACAGGTGGTGCACAAGTGATCGAGAACAACGATGCACGGGTAGTGCACAAACAATTGTTTACAATAGTTTTGCTGAGAAGTTTAATGCAGGTTGGATATTGTCTTTCTGTAAGGTTTTCAAGGGTTTTGAAGTGTTTGGAAGGTTCAGATGAACCCTCCCTTAGGCACACATATGCAAGAAATAAAGAGAAAAGTGAAGGTATATGAAGAGGAAGCAATACGCAAAAGCGTATGTATGCCCCCCCATTTAAAATTTTATTTTTCTACTAAAGTCATTAAAAGACAAAATAGGGAACCATTGGTGTTGCTCTATGTTAGCGCAAGAAATGGTTAATTTTTATGCAATGTGTTGCTATTTGGCAGGAGAAGATGTTTGATTGCAGGTACTTGAAGAGTGATCAAATGTTTGAAGGGAGGTATTTGCAACTACATGATGACATCTTGCTCAGAGGGGAATGCCCTTGGTGTTTGGAGTTCCGATATGGAAAATATAAGCATGTGCAAGATGCAATTACTTGTTTGAGCAATTACAAGTTGGAATCAAGAAGAGTTTGGTTCCTCTGATGAAGAAGCTGCTTATCTGGGAGGTTCATTTCATAATGGTGATGCAATTGAGTGGAATAGCAATGGATTTCTGAAAAATCGCAGACGAGGATATTCTGAACTGCTGGCGCTCATGACATGACACAAAGGGGTCCTGCTGTGAAGCGGAAGTTTCCAAATGCTGTGTCAGATGATTGGAATCATAATCCAAGTCTTAGAAACATGTCATCCTTGGGAAAAGAGGAGCTCCATAATCAAGAAAGTGATCATGACTAGAACAATGCTGGTTTTGGCAGAGGAATCAATAGGGCACATTGGCCACGAAAGAATTTTCGAGGAAATGCATCATATGCATGTAAAGATGGGGGCTTCTCTGCTGTTGAAGATAAAGGTTTTATTCGCATAAAGGAATTGGCCAAAGGTCGTTCCGACCGTTTCTCTTTGCAGGCAGCTGCCAGAAGGAAATATGGGGGATTGGTGGAAGTTTTTTGCAGACCATTTGTATGTGTTTTTGTCTTCAGTGGGCGAGGGGAGCTCGTGGATCTGAAAAAAAACAAACCTTTTGTCCTGGAGCCTAGAGATTACTCAGAGGAGAAGTCAAGGGGGGCCTGCTTCGTTTTTTTGGCAGCCGCTGTATGTTTTTGAGTTCGCATCCTAAAAGGGGGGTGTCTGCTCTGTCGAAGGAGGAGGGTGTTTTGTTCGATGTGTGTGCGCAAGTACAGAGAAGAAGGGAGACTATTTTTGGAAGGAGGTTAAGGACTTCGACTCCTTCCATGGGTAGGACCATAGTGGCTTGAGGGTTTCGCCAACGGGCTCGGTGAGAAGAAGAGAATAGGAGGGCAAGTGTTGGGGCGCTTGAGCTAGCAAAGGACGGCTTCTATAGACTGTTGAAGAGGGAGAGCAGTAAGTCCGGTGACACATGTGGCTGGAGAATGTCATAGAGCGAGGGTCTCACGGAGGTAGCAACAGGCGTCAATATCAGGTGGCTCTCAAACATAAATTGGCTTCCTAGCAAGGACCTGAGGAATCTACATTGGATTGGGTGATACGAATTCAAAAGAGAACCAAAAAGAAGATGTCGTTCAAAAAGAACTGAAAGTCTGTTTTGTGGCAAGCCTCAAAAGCTTCATTAATCGCTCTGTTCAAGCATGCTTAAAGCTCCGATGAAAATGGTCAAGCTGAGCTTCAACCTTGAAATCTGAGTGTTGCCGCGTGTGAATGTACCCACACCAGCTCCACGAAGTCATCCTCAAGCACGAGATAGATGCTGTGATAATATTCCTGGAGGATGTTGAGCTTCCCGTCTTCATTCCAGGTGGCACGTCCTTGCTCGTGTGTTATTCTGACTAATGACCTGTGTGAATTGGTAGGCACTAAGTGTCAGCATTAATATATGCATTAATACACGCAATATTGTTTGGAGGACTGTTTTATTCTTCTGTGCGAGTAGATTAAGTGATACTATTCCCAGGTCTTACCCTCCCCTTAGGAATAGTGGGGTGTAATGATCGGATGTATAGGAATGGAATGTCGCTTCATCACAGAATGTGGATGTTCTTATGCGGATGAGTTCCTGGGATAGTTCTTGTAGGAAAAAAATTGCAATTTTCTAACCCAAGTCGATGCCCAAAGGTGTGCAATGATGGAAGATTTATTATAGCATTACATGGACTTCTGTGCTTGTATTGTTTGTGATATGCGATCATATACAGTGGTATCACTATCTGATTGTTGGTGAGGTCGTTTTCTGGGAGGAGTGTGTGATATCAATCCGTTTATTTTTTTTTATTTTTATTGGGAAAATATTTTTGGCCCTAGATTGTGCTTTGGATGGCCATTTATTTCACATTTGGGGTCAATTTCATGTTTCTTGATACTATTGGAGTCAATTTTTGCAATCAATTTACTAAAATCCACTTTTCTCTTATTGTTGTTCCAAAACTTGCATGTTTTGTGCACATTTAACATGTGTTTTTTATTCCGCACGTGGTCCACATGGTCTATTCTATCCTTATTTTCCCACATGTTTCACATTTTTCCATATGCACCCTCTGTAGCTTTCATGTTTTAGCACTTTTGGCCCTCTCTAGATCCCCTACTCATACTCTCTGCCCCTCCCTTTATACCTCCACCCATCCCTACCCTTACTCCTCCTTACCCTATCCTTCTTAGCCCTTCAGCATCCCCTAACCTTTCCTTCCTACCCTCCATTCTCCAACTTCTGCTTCTTCAATAAGCTAATATATAGTTTTGGTTCTTCCCTTGGGATTGTTCTTTCTTGCTCTTGGTGGACTTGGTAGCAACTCAATTGTCATTTGGAAGATTTTGCAAAACAGGTATCTAATGAACCTCTCTGCTCATGGTTTGGTTGTTGTTAGCTCTCTCGGATGGAGTGCCCATTAAGTGGTGGGCAACTATTGATCTGGTCAAAGTCAAGCTAGTCAAAGTCAAAATATTCAAATTCAAAGTGGTCAAAGTCAAAGCGGTCAACTACAAAATTGGTCGAAGGTCAAAGTGATGTCATTGCAAGTGATACACACGTGGTGCAAAAGTGCAAAGTGGTGGACAGGTGGTGCACAAGTGATCGAGAACAACGGTGCACAGGTAGTGCACAAACAATTGGTTACAATACTTTTGCTGAGAAGTTTAATGCAGGTTGGATATTGTCTTTCTGTAAGGTTTTCAAGGGTTTTGAAGTGTTTGGAAGGTTCAGGTGAACCCTCCCTTAGGCACACATATGCAAGAAATAAAGAGAAAAGTGAAGGTATATGAAGAGGAAGCACTACGCAAAAGCGTATGTATGGCCCCCCATTTAAAATTTTATTTTTCTACTAAAGTAATTAAAAGACAAAATAGGGAACCATTGGTGTTGCTCTATGTTAGCTCAAGAAATGGTTAATTTTTATGCACTAATGTGTTGCTATTTGGCAGGAGAAGATGTTTGATTGCAGGTACTTGAAGAGTGATCAATGTTTGAAGGGAGGTATTTGCAACTACATGACGACATCTTGCTCAGAGGGGAATGCCCTTGGTGTTTGGAGTTCCGATTATGGAAAATATAAGCATGTCCAAGATGCAATTACTTGTTTGAGCAGTTACAACTTGGAATCAAGACGAGTTTGGTTCCTCTGATGAAGAAGCTTCTTATGTGGGAGGTTCCTTTCCTAATTGTGATGCAATTGAGTGGAATAGCAATGGATTTCCGAAAAATCGCAGACGAGGATATTCTGAACTGTTGGCGCTCATGACATGACACAAAGGGGTCCTGCTGTGAAGCGGAAGTTTCCAAATGCTGTGTCAGATGATTGGAATCCTAATCCAGGTCTAAGAAACATGTCATCCTTGCCAAAAGAGGAGCTCCATAATCAAGAAAGTGATCATGACTGGAACAATGTTGGTTTTGGCAGAGGAATCAATACGGCACATTGGCCACGAAAGAAGTTTCGGGGAAATGCATCATATGCATGTAAAGATGGGGGCTTCTCTGCTGTTGAAAATAAAGGTTTTATTCACATCAAGGAATTAGCCAAAGGTCGTTCCAGCCGTTTCTCTTTGCAGGCAGCTATTAGAAGGAAATTTGGGGGATTGGTGGAAGTTTTTTGCAGACCATTTGTATGTGTTTTTGTCTTCAGTGGGCGAGGGGAGCTCGTGGATTTGAAAAAAAACAAATCTTTTGTCCAGGAGCCTAGAGATTACTCAGAGGAGAAGTCAAGGGGGGCCTGCTTCGTTTTTTTGGCAGCCGCTGTATGTTTTTGAGTTCGCATCCTAAAAGGGGGGCGTCTGCTCTGTCGAAGGAGGAGGGTGTTTTGTTCGATGTGTGTGCGCAAGTACAGAGGAGAATGGAGGATGCTGTGATAATATTCCTGGAGGATGCTGAGCTTCCCGTCTTCATTCCAGGTGGCACGTCCTTGCTGGTGTGTTATTCTGATTAATGACCTGTGTGAATTGGTAGGCACTAAGTGTCAGCATTGATATATGCATTAATACACGCAATATTGTTTGGAGGACTATTTTATTCTTTTGCGCGAGTAGATTAAGTGATACTATTCCCAGGTCTTACCCTCCCCTTAGGAATAGTGGGGTGTAATGATCGGATGTATAGGAATGGAATGTCGCTTCATCATAGAATGTGGATGTTCTTATGCGAATGAGTTCCTGGGATAGTTCTTGTAGGAACAAAAATGCAATTTTCTAACCCAAGTCGATGCCCAAAGGTGTGCGATGATGGAAGATTTATTATAGCATTACATGGACTTCTGTGCTTGTATTGTTTGTGATATGCGATTGTTGATATATTTAGGTAGTGATGTGTGTGAACACTCTAGGACCGCCGGGGCACTTTTTTCCCTCTTTAGGAGGTTTTTTTCCCCCGGCTTGTATATACGCCTATTGCCCTAATGGGCTACTTATCTTTGTACATTCTCTAGTAATACATTCAGTCTTGTGTGTTGTGCTCCAAGCTTCTTCTTCTTCCTTATGCTGTTCGCGTGCTTCCGCAGACGTCTAACTCCAACTATTGGTATCAGAGCAGGTCATTGCTTCTTCTAGAGCGCCGTCGACACTCCTCCGTTTGCAGTCTCAGATTCGCACAAAATTTGGTGAGCATACTCAGGGTGTTTCCGCGATCAAAACAGCTTTGCTATGTGGTGCCGAAATCGCGATCTGAGCTCGTTTCGGCCTCCGAACGCACTATCGCAGTGCTTGTGCAGGCTATTTCGTCCTTTTGTGCCAAGGGTATATACCAGTTTCTGTTCGCCAGATTAAGCATCTCGAAGTCTGCTACAGGTCTAGCAGAACTCGTCTGGGCAGTTCTGTTCAACTTTTTGAGATACAGTCAATTTTCTGCATCAAGGTATTTTAGTCACCGGCCATGGCTGAAAGTAGTGATGTATTCCGTATGTTGGCTGTTGAGGATAAGTTGGATGGTACCAACTACCCATTATGGGCTTATATGATGCGACATGTACTAGTTGCAAAAGGATTGTGGAACATTGTGCAGGGTGCTGAAAGACGTCCTGTTACACCTGTAACGACAGGTACTGCAAATACAAGTGTTGGAGCTGATGAAGATGGTGTTGAAGATGATATTCCGCAGATTCCTGTTCGTGCTGCTGTTTTTGTTGCACCTACTGCAGAGCAGATTCGTTGGGATGGCAGAGATGCCCAGGCACATGCATTGATAGCTTTGTCTGTCAAACGTGCCATTATTCCTCACATTCGCTCTTGCAGAACAGCAAAGGATGCTTGGGATACACTTACCACTTTGTACCAGGCTAGGAATGAGGCTCGTGTTGCTTACCTCCGAAAACAGTTGGAGAGTGAGCACATGAATGAAGGTGATTCGATGGACAGTTTTCTTACAAAGATCAAAGACCTGAAGGAACAATTGATTTCTGCTGATGAGGTTATACCAGATAGCTCACTTGTGGAGACCGTTCTGAATGGCCTTCCTGATTCATATCAGAGTTTTGCCTCTACTCTTCGATTGATGATGAAAGGCAATCCGAATGCCTTGTCATTTGAGGAATTAGTCTCTGTTCTGTTGCAGGAAGATCAGTCCAGGCAAAACAAGTCCATTATGCGTGTTGCAGATCAAGCTTTCTTGGCTAGTCAGAAGGGCAAAGGAAAATGGAGCTCTTCTACTAGTAAGCAGAAATCTGCAAATGTTGCACAATCGAAGAACCAGGATAAAGATGAGAAGAAATCAGAAAAGCAGAAATTGTTCTGCAAGTACTGTAAAGGAAATGATCATATTATAAAGAACTGTCCAAAACTGGCTGCTAAAGAGGCAAAGAAGAAAGAGGCTGGAATGGTTGTTGCAGAGGCCTCTACACTAAAAACAGAGTCTGCAAATCTTGTGCAGGAAGAAGAATGGGCGTTTACTACTGTCTGCAGTTTTGACCCATCTTCTCATGATCAGTGCATGTCTGCAGTAGACTCAGATGTTTGGTACTTTGACAGTGGGGCGACCAAACATATTACCTCGCAGCGCAGTTTCTTCTCTTCACTCGAGCCTGCCCCTACAGGGAATACTGTCACATGCGCCAATAACTCCTCTTATCCTGTTATGGGAGTTGGTAAGATCATTCTGACTACTGCTGATGGTAGTTCTTTCACTTTGTCAGATGCTTTATTTGTGCCAGGGATCAAAAAGAACCTGTTATCAATTTTTGCATTAGCCAAGATTGGCTTGGTTGTGAAATTCGTTGATGACAGGTGTACAATTCATGATCTCTCAAATGGCGATGTGATTATTGCTTCTAGCATTTTATGTCGTGGGCTGTATAAGCTCATAGACTATGAAAGATCTGTGAATGATTCGGCATGTGCAGTTCATGATTCTCAGGCTATGTCAGATACAAAGCTTTGGCATGCACGCTTTGGTCATCTGAATTTTGCTAGTTTGTTACGCCTGCAGAAATCTGAAATGGTGTCCTCTTTGCCCAAACTTGAGGCACCTGGAAAACATGTTTGTGAAGGCTGTATTTTGGGCAAAATGCAGCGTTCTTCCTTTCCAAAAGATGGTTCAGTTCGGGCTACGCAGAAATTGCAGCTTGTACATAGTGATGTCTGTGGTCCTATGCAGACACCCTCTTTTGGAAATTACCTTTACTTCGTGACTTTCATTGATGATTTTTCCAGGCATGCATGGGTATATCCACTCAAAGCAAAGTCCGAAGTGTTCATGTGCTTCAAATAGTTTTTGCTTTTAGCTGAAAATCTGTCAGCATGTAAAATGGGCACCCTCCGTTCTGATCGAGGGGGGGAATATATGTCTTCATATTTTAATGCATTTCTGGCTGAACGTGGGATAAAACACCAATGTACAGTGCCGTATACACCTCAACAGAATGGAGTTGCTGAACGAAAGAACAGGTCACTCATGGAGATGGCGAGGTGCATGGTCAAAAGTCAGGCTTTACCACATAGTTTCTGGCTTGAGGCTGTCATGTGTGCAGCCTATGTACTGAACAGGTGTCCCACTAAAGCGTTGCAGTCTATCACTCCATATGAGGCTTGGCATGACTGCAAGCCATCTGTTGCTCATCTGCGTGTTTTTGGTTGTTTGGCATATGCATTAGTGCCTGAACAACATCGCAGAAAATTGGATGATAAGGCAGTAAAATGTATTTTTGTTGGGTACAGTTCTGAAAGTAAAGGCTATCGTTTGTATCATCCACAGACTAAACGCATTCTGGTTAGCCGTGATGTTGTCTTTGTGGAAGATGCTATTCAGCCATTGCTTTCATGTACTAAGGAGACATCTGTTAGCTCCAAAGACATGTATGATACTTTGATGCCTCTTTTTACAGGTGGACAGGCTAGTGCTGGTCCTAATGAGGCAACTTCTCAGCCTTTGCAGGTTTCATATGATGATGCAGATAATTCCATTTCTGATGCAGATTTACATGATGCACTTGTTGATGAGAGAGCTGATATTGAACAGGCAAAAACTATGCCAAAATGGCTGGTGCAGACTTTGCGTGACAGCAAATTAGATGCACCTTTGTCATATCATACTTGTTCAGGCTCTCATAGTACCTCCTTTGCATCAGATTGCTATGCTATGGCTGCATCTAGTCTCTGTGATGAGAATGAGCCTGTTTCTTTTGATGAAGCACAAAATTCAGAAAATTGGATGGCTGCTATGCAATCTGAATATGATGCTATAATGAAGAATGGTACATGGTCTTTATGTGACTTGCCTCCTGGCAAGAAGGCCATTGGCACTAAGTGGGTATACAAGCTGAAGCGTAAACCTGATGGTACAGTTGACAGGTATAAGGCTAGGCTTATTGCAAAGGGTTATGCGCAGGAAAGAGGCATTGATTTTGATGAGACCTTTGCACCTACATGCCGAATGACTACTGTTCGGAGCATTTGTGCACTTGCAGCCCATCATGGTTGGAATGTACATCAGTTGGACATTAAAACAGCATTGCTGAATGATGACTTGCATGAAGAAGTGTATGTTTTTCAGCCCCGTGGCTTTGTGCAGAAAGGGCATGAAAACCAGGTGTGCAGGTTAAAGAAGGCCTTATATGGTTTAAAGCAAGCACCACGTGCTTGGTATGAGAAAATACATGCCTATCTGATTGCACATGGTTTTGAGAACAGTCCAACTGAAAGCACCTTATATGTTAAGCGTGCTAATGATGTGCTTTTGATCATTGTTGTCTATGTAGACGACATGCTACTCACTGGTCCTCTTGAGAAGCATATTGCTGATTTCAAGGCTGATTTGCATGCCTCATTTGAGATGTCTGATTTGGGGCATTTGCATCACTATTTGGGCATTCAGTTTATGCAAGTTGATGGTGGAATGGCTTTGTGTCAAACGAAATATATTGACACATTATTGCAGCGTTTTGGCCTTGAAGACTGTAAGCCTATTGCCACTCCTATGGAGACAGGTTTACGATTGAGTCTTCATGATGCTGGAGATGCATTTGATGCTGTTCTCTATCAACAGGCTGTTGGATGCTTGATTTACTTATGCATTACTCGGCCAGATATTCAGTTTGCTGTCTCACAGATGAGCAGGTTTATGCATTGCCTAGGAGTCACGCATTGGAAAGCGGTTAAGCGCATCTTTCGCTACTTGAGTGGTACTCGACTACTTGGGTTGTTTTATCCCAAGGGGGGATCACTACCGCCAGATTTGCATGCTTTTTCTGACTCAGATTGGGCTGGTTGCTATGACACTCGTGTGTCCACCAGTGGTTTTTGCTTCATGCTTGGTAGCTCATGTATATCTTGGTTGAGCAAGAAGCAGCCTACTGTGGCCACTTCCAGTTGTGAGGCTGAGTATAGGGCAACTTTCACAGCGACTGTTGAGTGTGTGTGGCTCAGACGCCTTATGGCTGATTTGGGTGTTGGCCAGTCTTCTGCCACCACCATCTTCACTGACAGTCAGAGCGCATTGGCAGTTGCGAGGAACCCTGTGTTCCATGCTCGCACTAAGCACATTGAGGTGCATTATCACTATGTCAGGGAGAGGTTTTCTGCTGGGGAGATCATCTTGGCATATGTGCCCACGCAGGAGAACATTGCAGACCTTTTCACGAAGGCTCTGCCTAGGGAGAAGTTTGAAGCTTTCCGCAAAGCTTTGGGCTTACTTCCTTTTGTGGAGTGATTTCCACATAGCTCGGCACTTCCTTATACATGAGTGCCAGCTCCTTGTTCATTGCATCACTCCCAGGGGGGATTTGTTGATATATTTAGGTAGTGATGTGTGTGAACACTCTAGGACCGCCGGGGCACTTTTTTCCCTCTTTAGGAGGTTTTTTTCCCCCGGCTTGTATATACGCCTATTGCCCTAATGGGCTACTTATCTTTGTACATTCTCTAGTAATACATTCAGTCTTGTGTGTTGTGCTCCAAGCTTCTTCTTCTTCCCTGTGCTGTTCGCGTGCTTCCGCAGACGTCTAACTCCAACAGCGATCATATACAGTGGTATTACTATCTGATTGTTGGTGAGGTCGTTTTCTGGGAGGAGTGTGTGATATCAATCCGTTTATTGATTCGTATCAAAGAATAGTAATCAAATGGATGGGTTGATATGATGATGACTGTTTATTATAGCATCCGTACCAGTTTGTTGAATCACTAGAGTTGTTAACTGCAACATATCTGAGATGTCGTGAGTAATGAGTCTTTTCTCTTAGTTTTTGCCTAAGCGTTTATTGGAAGATTATATGCACATATACGAATGGAGCTTTTATTCAAAAAAATTACCGGGAACTGAAAGCGATCATAATTGATTCAAAAGTTGAGCATGATCAATTCACGTAAATGTGTAGGCAAAACTGACTTGGATTTTGTTTCATGCGTTATATGTCGACCTTTTATGCTTATGTGAATACGATAAATGAAGTATTTCGAGGTAATCTTATTGGGTCTGAACTTATGAGGGAAAGGTAGAGAAAGAGAGAAAGGGAGAGAGAGGAATGCTCCTTGAAGACACACGAGCAAGAGGGGAATTGGCATCAGAGATGAGGACCCCGTTTTAGGACGGGCATGCAACGTCGAGGGAGGCACATACTCGGAGGCAAAATGCAAGCATTTAATATTATGGTGAGGGTGTTCTGCATAAGTTCAATCAAATTGGCATGTGCATAGTTACATGTTCCCTGAGTGCGAGTCATCCTGAACATACTCGAGGTGTTCATTACTTTCAATCGCATTAACTACGAATGATGTGGATAGCTGTACTCCGAATAGTAACATCCATGAAACATTGCTAAAGAGATTAAAGCATCACATGACAACTCCAGTACCATTGGCTCTCTACAGACGGAAAATAAATACTCACTTGGCTTTGATTATGTAAGCACTCTCATATTAGTTCGCAGCTATGTAAGAGCGGGTATAGCCTTCACTTGTCACTTCATAGAGGATCGATTTTTCTGCTCCTGCTTCCATTGTGCTTTATTTTGACAGACAGGTTGTTATTGATAATCCATCAAACATCTCCAGCTCTCTTTTATCTCTCAAAAGTGATAAGGTATGGTTGCATTGGCCTAGATAGCAAGGAAAACTTGTGCGTGTCGAATCCTGAGCACATTTCTTTTTCTCGTACATATGGAGGAGAGCTTGGCGTTATTGGTGCACCTATCTTCACATAATTCATATTTCAGTTGCACGTTGAAACTGTGTTTAAAGCCATCAATCTCTTCTCAAGTGTAGACAATCCTCAAATCTTCCCCCTGTAAACTTGCGCTGAAGTTTATGACCTTGAGCCTTCATCAACGTTAAAAGAAAACTCCTATTGGCCTCCAAGAACATGTGCAGAAAAAAATAAATTTGTAGAGGTAAAGAAACGATGAAGTGTTGATCCCAAGAGCTTCCCTGCGAACCCAAAAACCATTATTTCTTGCTGCCCCCTCTATGTCATTATTAACCCTCTTCCACCCAGATAGGAGACTTTCTCTCTCATCTCCGATACATGGACAACAAAAAGACTCACGAGTAGCAATCTATTTCAGTCCCTACTGAGTAGCATAACAAGAGGTCTCTCTCCTTGTCACTAAGTCTGTAATGTTAAGTAGATTCATCAGCTTCTTGACAGCCGAAGTACTGCGCCTGACAATCTCCCATAGATTGCCTTAGTAGCATCTCTAATCTCTGTTTTGAGATCAACGTCAGATTTGAACTAACCCACATCTTTGAACTAAATTGTGCCGAAGAACTCCTGAAGAAGAGCAACACTAAATCTCAGTGCCCTTTCAAAAAACACATAGATCGTTGTTTTCGATCCATTCTCTCCTTCAGTCACCATGCTAATCCTCCCTCCTTTCGTCAATAGTTGCAGAAGAAGACCTCCAAGTCCCTACAGATACCCAAAAAATAACTCTCCTCGGCTCCATCTTGCTGAAGTCCATCTGATAATAGAGTTTCAGAACCCCTTAAGTGCTACTGTAGACTTCGATCCATTACCTCCCTTCGTTCCCTGCACAGCCACACAAAAGTAATAAAAACAAAGACAAGATCTCCTCTCTTGCCACTTCTGCCCGAGCACACCTCCCGCCGTTGTCCTTTAGAGAGAGATCCCAGCCCTCATTTGCGTACCCTCCCCTTCTTCGTGGCAACAGAAACAAAACCCTCCAGCTGCCTCCTTACGAGCGAGGGAAATTAAAGAAGCTTTTCCCTTTTGCTGCCATCGAGATAAAGGCCCCAATCACCTCTGAAGAGAATAGACCACACAAATCTTTGGAGCAAAAAAAAAAAACAAAAGAAACTTCCTCCCTTCTGCACACAAAATGGAAACAGCCCATTTGTCTGACAAATAAAACGGACAACCCTTGGTCCTCCATTCTAGCTACATGAAAGGACTCCATTGTATGGTATTACAATAGGCCATACCTTCCAAGAGTTCAATTGAACATTCACAAAGCCCCTTTTCACCTTGTTTTTCACAAAACTCCCACACCCAACTGCCAAGGTCAATCCAAAGTATAGCATATATATGAGGTTATTCCAAGGTCCAAAAAATACTTGTGCCAACACCACCGTTTTCGCAATACTAGCACCATCTTGTTCCTCTTGAAAATCTGATCCATAAGTTTATGGAAAACAAATGTCCAAAGGGCCAACGTATGCAAATCCATAAAGGAAGACAAGAGCAATCCTTTTGTAATCTAATCTCTAAGCTCCACCAAATTTTTTTTTGGCCGATCGTTTGGCTACAACCTGCTATACAGCCAGCAGTAATTGCTTTAGTGCAAAGGGGATAGTCCCTAAGAGTTGACAAGTACTTGCGGCCTGCATCGTTGACGAGCTCCCCCCATGGCTTCTCTTAAGTTCTTCAAATGCATCTTCATCAAGAGACACTCCTCCCACACTGCAACAAGCTTTTAAGCTGCACCCGAAGGTAACACAATGGGTAGAAGTCCTTCAAGCTCCCTTTGAGCACTACATTCTAGTGCTTTTTCTCGTCATAACACCACTTTCTCCTCAAGGTACCTGCAATCAAGCATGTATTCTACAAAACAAAAGTATATTAGTGCATAAAAATCAATCAGTTCATGAGCTAACATACTCCCCTTCACTTATGTGCGAAGTCGTCGCCGACGAGCCAAACATGTTCCTGCACTCAAATCATCCAACATGCGCTGATCACTCAATCAAATACAAATCTTTACCTTGCATGCCTATTCTCTTCTTCCTCAATGTAGGACCTACAATCACACTCAACCCTCATGCATTAGTATCAAAACCAATCACATCACTTACCAATTTCATATACCTTCTTGTACTTTTCATTGCCATGTCCTCCTATCTACAAACTTCATCAAACATTAGAATCTTTCTTCATCAAATCACGAACATCCACAACCAAAATGGAAAGAGAAAACACACATCAAGAAATGACATCCCACATCCTCGTCGCACATGCAAGCTCGTCACCACCCATATGCATACAAGCAGAAGCCCATCCACATTCCCTCTCTCATCATTCCTCTCCTTCAACGTGCAATGCAAACACAAGTAAAAACCGCATCCAATTCTTCTTCTCGGTATTCTTCTTGGCCTCACTATCGCTTTCCCGCTACTTTTTCATACACACAACATACATTCATGCAAGACATGCATCCGCTCTTCCTTTCCGAATACTCTTTTGGTTTATACGTTCACTTTCCTAATTTCTTTTCCATTTCCACTTGAATCCTCTTGCCCATTTTCGATGCCCCTTCTACCTAGGGTTTCTACTAACGGCTTTCCCTTTCATTGACTCTTTGCTTTTTTTTTCGCTTTTCAACTAAATTCCATGCTAGATCACCACCACACCTCCTGAATTGATGGACACGCGGAAAAGCCCACTCAAGCCTAACAGGAGCTTACTCCGACAAGATCGCTCATCGTTGACATGCTTCAAGACATCGCAAATAGTTGCACAACCTAAGAACCAAAATGAGAACCTCTCGAAATTTTGCAAACGAATAAAGCAACTAGTATGATTGGATTCCTCAAGTCCAAGCTTTCCATAGACACGTTGCAGCCAAAACCCTAGTCGAGCTTAAGCGTCGATTTGACATGCCTCATCAAGAGTCCACATATAACCTGTATCCCCACAACACAAACACATATATTCCCATTCGAGCATCAAGCTCTCTCGCCTCTCTCTGTCCCCCCTCGAGAGAGGAATTTTCTTTTTCTCTTTTTTTTTTTCCTTTTTACTTATTTACTTATGCACGATGCACAATGCTAGCCCTATGCGAAACCGACGTCAGCTCGTGGCTTTGACAACCGGCCAAAGGGACTCCACCTGCCTATCGGCTCACATAGGCACATAGCCACATACAAGTCGGGCCTACGATGAAACTAGCATCAGCTCGTGGCCTCGATCACCCGATCAAGGTTGTTCCACCCGCCTACTAGCCCACTGCAGCACACTGACAACACACACATATACACAATTATTTCTTTCTTGTTTTTTTTTTTCTTTTTCAATTCCAAAGTCTCAAGAATTAGGAGACAGAAGAAAGGCCCATTTCCCCAACCCAACCAATCACGGCACACACACATATATCCCCCCGTGGACATCCCGATGAGACACCTCTCCTCCCTGCTACTACTCAAGCTGAAATCTAGCCATTAATGCCATGGTCAACTTTTCCTCTCAAAACCCGCACACACTAACTACCTTGTCGACCTAAAAACCCCGAAAAATGCCACTTCACTCCTAAGCGTATAACAGACTTGGTCAATCCGCCCTCACATCTCTGACTCACAATCCGCAAAGCAAACCTTAGTCAGACTCAAGCCGTCCTCACCGACATCCATCGCCTCATCTATTTTTTCATCTCCAACCTCTGCCTCGCAGAGATTCCACCTGACCTGATAGATGACACGGAAAACTACCATTGGCCGTTGTACCTCTTAGTGCCTCAAGCCTCGCCGCTAGGTCTCTTAATCCTTGTTTGTTGTGCTCAATATCACTCTCGTATTGGAACAGGTCACAGTCGATGCTTTGGAACTGATTCCTTATTTGTTCCATCTTTTTGTCTAAATCTCTCATCCTTTTTTCAGACCCGAGGGGAATATCCTCCTTCTTCTCAATGCGAACGATCAACTTCTCGACTTCCTCTCTAATCGATCTTTCCTCCCAAATCCTACTCATATTTTCTTCATCCAGATCATCTAACTTCTTCAACAATTCATTCTTTGTCCTTTCTAACTCCGTTCCGAATGCATCCAACCTATCCAATGCCTCTTTCAACTCTTCCTCCATTTTTCCTACTTTCGAGTCCTCTACCTGTCCTCTCGTCTCGTCCTCTTTCTGATTCATCCACCTACCGAGCTTGCTACTCAGCATTGCATTCTCTTTCTCTACACGTCTCACTTTCTCATCACTCTCTGCTTGGGCACGCTGCATCCTTTCTAACTCCAGGTGGACACCCTTACCGACTCTACCAGCTTGATCACTATATTTAACAATCAAACTTTGCACTCTTACCATTTCTTTCTCTATTTGCTCAAGTCTGTTTATCAGGTTCTCCTCATCTCTCTCAAACTCCTCTTCGATTGCAACTCCAAAGCAGTTGCCTACCATCACGTCGGATTTCAGGTCCAAGCTCAAGTTTTCACTCTCATGCCTCACAAGGTCTTTCCTCAAGCTTTTGTTCACCCTTTTCAACTCCTTGTTTTCACTTTTCAATGCTCGTACTTGCTTTTCCCAAGTTCCTAAGACTTATGTAATTTTCACTTGAGTTTCCTCTAATTTTTCTATTTTGATCCTCTCGTTATCTCGCTCTTCTCGTAGACATTCCAACTGACGTAGTATGCTTGCCAACGAACTCTCGTTATCTTCGGCTTTCACATAAAAGATGGAAGTGACATGCTAGCCTCTTTTGCCACATCCTCCTCATCGGGAACCTCTTTTGCGCGACACACATGTTCGCTAGCTTCTTGTTTCTGCATTCCATGCATCTATGGATGAATTCCAATGGGGTGCACACACGAGGGCAAAACTTTGCAATGTGCCCAACTTTCTCGCAGCACCAACACCTAACGAGGTTTGAAATTGGGCCCATCCGACGGCATTCGTATACACAATTGCTCATCGGGTGTCCAAACCCGCTTCGACTTCTAGTCCATTCAGAGTTCATCATCCTCGGGCCAACCTTTTGAAAGTCCCCAACTTGCGGACTTTGCAACATCTTTCTACCTAGACCAACACACTCAATCTGGGATGACGGGCTGTGCCACACAATTGGGGCACCGAGCGTATCCGTGGCACGACTCTATGAGGAGTGCAAAGCCAACTTCCCGACAAACACACCAAAATGTTCAGCTTCTAAACCCCACGAAAATATCCTTACACACGCTTTGGGTTCACTCTTTTTCCTTGCACTATGCTACTTTCTTTTCCTCTAGGTCATTCAATAATACTCAAATGTAGACATGAAGGCCTGAATCTGGCCACAACCTAAAACCCAACTCTAATGAATACTTCTTGTGATCGCACCCTTTCTTCATGCACACTTCCTTATTCCACTTACTCTATTCCTCTTCCTCTCTTTACTTCCCTCTTTCTTTTTTCACTCACTTTTTCTTTACCTTGCTCTCCTCTCAACACCCTTTGTTCATAATAAGTTCAATCAAATTGGCCTGTGCATAGTTACATGTTCCTTGAGTGCGAGTCATCCTGAACATACTCGAGGTGTTCATTACTTTCAATCGCATTAACTACGAATGATGTGGATAGCTGTACTCTGAATAGTAACATCCATGAAACATTGTTAAAGAGATTAAAGCATCACATGACAACTCCAATACCATTGGCTCTGTACAGACGGAAAATAAATACTCACTTGGCTTCGATTATGTAAGCACTCTCATATTAGTTCACAGCTATGTAAGAGCGGGTATAACCTTCACTTGTCACTTCATAGAGGATCGATTCTTCTACTCCTGCTTCCATTGTGCTTTATTTTGACAGACGGGTTGTTATTGATAATCCATCAAACATCTCCAGCTCTCTTTTATCTCTCAAAAGTGATAAGGTATGCTTGCATTGGCCTAGATAGCAAGGAAAACTTGTGCGTGTCGAATCATGAGCACATTTTTTTTCCCCGTACATATGGAGGAGAGCTTGGCGTTATTGGTGCACCTCTCTTCACATAATTCATATTTCAATTGCACGTTGAAACTGTGTTTAAAGCCATCAATCTCTTCTCAAGTGTAGACAATCCTCAAATCTTCCCCCTGTAAACTTGCGCTGAAGTTTATGACCTTGAGCCTTCATCAACGTTAAAAGAAAACTCCTATTGGCCTCCAAGAACATGTGCAGAAAAAAATAGATTTGCAGAGGTAAAGAAACGATGAAGTGTTGATCCCAAGAGCTTCCCTGCGAACCCAAAAACCATTATTTCTTGCTGCCCCCTCTATGTCATTATTAACCCTCTTCCACCTAGAAAGGAGACTTTCTCTCTCATCTCCGATACATGGACAACAAAAAGACTCACGGGTAGCAATCTATTTCAGTCCCTACTGAGTAGCATAATAAGAGGTCACATCCTTAGCCATGCGCATCGTGATAGGTTCATGTATGTAAATGAACTTTCTGAATTGCGCTCTAGTTAAAGCATATATTATTGTGAAGAACAGTATGGGATGAAGTCGAGGCTGAAGCAGTAGAAGCCTTATCGAGTCGTTCCATACATGTGTTGTAAATCCTCTCTGAGCATTCCTCTCCCTTTACGCACAAAGATGGTGCAGAACGTTTGCGTCTTCCAACAGCAAGTGCCTATAGAAGCATTGGGAATACCCCTCCCCACGGGTAGGCTGTAAGCATCCTGCGCACATGTCATATGCCTTGAGGATCCAAGGAAACATGAAAGGAGACTGTGGATGCCAGAATCCTTGCAGCTTTATGTTTCATGTTTTTTTTCAAATCGGCCTTCCCACCTCAGAGAAAATCGACACCACAACCTGAACTATTATTTTTTTTTCCCGAACTGTCACCCTTCCCTTCCTTCAGATTGTGGATGCCCGCCAAGCTTTAGATATCGGAGAGCTCAATGAGTCGTCAAAGGTTACCTAGAAGATCAGTGCTTGCCTCTCCTTGTCACTAAGTCTGTAATGTTAAGCAGATTCATCAGCTTCTTGACAGCGGAAGTACTGCGCCTAACAATCTCCCATAGATTGCCTTAGTAGCATCTCTAATCTCTGCTTTGAGATCAACGTCAGATTTGAATTAACCCACATCTTTGAACTAAATTGTGCCGAAGAACTCCTGAAGAAGAGCAACACTAAATCTCAGTGCCCTTTCAAAAAACACATAGCTCAAGTTTTCGATCCATTCTCTCCTTTAGTCACCATGCTAATCCTCCCTCATTTTGTCAATAGTTGCAGAAGCAGACCTCCGAGTCCCTGCAGATACCCGAAAAAGAACTCTCCTCGGCTCCATCTTGCTGAAGTCCATCTGATAATACAGTTTCAGAACCCCTTAAGTGCTACTGTAGACTTCGATCCATTACCTCCCTTCGTTTCGTGCACAGCCACAAAAAAAGTAACAAAGACGAGATCTCATCTGCTGCCACTTTTGCTCGAGCACACCTCCCACCGTTGTCCTTCAGAGAGAGATCCCAGCCCTCATTTGTCTACCCTCCCCTTCTTCGTGGCAACAGAAACAAAACCCTCCAGCTGCCTCCTTACGAGCGAGGAAAAAAGAAGCTTTTCCCTTTTGCTGCCATCGAGATAAAGGCCCCAATCACCTCTGAAGAGAATAGACCACACAATCTTTGTAGCAAAAAAAAACAAAAGAAACTTCCTCCCTTCTGCACACAAAATGGAAACGGCCCATTTGTCTGACAAATGAAACGGACAACCCTTGGTCCTCCATTCCAGCTACATGAAAGGACTCCATTGTATGGTATTACAATAGGCCATACCTTCCAAGAGTTCAATTGAACATTCACAAAGCCCCTTTTCACCTTGTTTTTCACAAAACTCCCACACCCAACTGCCAAGGTCAATCCAAAGTATAGCATATATATGAGGTTATTCCAAGGTCCAGAAAATACTTGCGCCAACACCACCGTTTTCGCAATACTAGCACCTTCTTGTTCCTCTTGAAAATCTGATCCATAAGTTTATGGAAAACAAATGTCCAAAGGGCCAGCGTATGCAAATCCATAAAGGAAGACAAGAGCAATCCTTTTGTAATCTAATCTCTAAGCTCCACCAAATTTTTTTTTGGCCGATCGTTTGGCTACAACCTGCTATACAGCCAGCAGTAATTGCTTTAGTGCAAAGGGGATAGTCCCTAAGAGTTGACAAGTACTTGCAGCCTGCATCGTTGACGAGCTCCCCCCATGGCTTCTCTTAAGTTCTTCAAATGCATCTTCATCAAGAGACACTCCTCCCACACTGCAAAAAGCTTTTAAGTTGCACCCGAAGGTAACACAATGGGCAGAAGTCCTTCAAGCTCCCTTTTAGCACTACATTCTAGTGCTTTTTCTCGTCATAACACCCACTTTCTCCTCAAGGTACCTACAATCAAGCATGTATTCTACACAACAAAAGCATATTAGTGCATAAAAATCAATCAGTTCATGAGCTAACAACCTACTCCTTGGGTACTTACAACAAAAGAGATATAGACTATCAACAATAGAATTCAATTGATTTAAGACTCCTACAGGATATGGAGCATCTTTTCAAAACATGTTTACTATGGATGATAAGAGCTTATCTGGGTTAAAGACCCATGACTGGCATAACTTTCTGAAACATATTTTACCTTTGGTTATCGATGGATGTACAACGAAAGGAGTACGAGATGTGATCTATCGTCTTGGATCACTTATAAGGTAATTATGATACTTTTATAATTAATATGTATGAATATTGGATATCTTTTATTTTTTAATTAACTTCTTTATAATTGTTTTTATGATATGTATAGGTGGATTACATCCAAAGAGATTGACAAAAACTCAATCCAACAAAAAAAACATGAATGCAAAGAGCTACTATGTTTGATGGAGAAAGAACTTCCTACTTCATTTTTTGATATTCAGGTTCATTTATTAGTCCATCTTGTAGATGAAATAGAGATTGCAGGTGTTGTCAACACTCGATGGATGTTTTGGGTCGAGCAATTTATGGGAGTATTAAAAGGTTATGTGCGACAAAGAGTGAAACCAGAAGGATCCATGGCAAAGGGTTGGATGCTTGAAGAGTGCATGTATTACATTAGTGAGTACCTTGAAAGAGTTCATGAAGAAGCTCCACGTCCATGGACCAACGAGTCTTCTTCAAAAATAGCAGATGAGGTATTATCAAGTAAGGGGGTTCCATTCTTATTTACATTTCAAGAAAAAAATGATGTTTCTACTGTTGTAGCATATAATAGCGAATGCATGCAAGCATTCCTTAGCGAGTACGAGGAACTTCAAAATCTCCAAAGTAAAGGCGAAAAAACAAAAGATTTAGACGTAATCTCGATAATAATGAGATTACAGATATATCTTCTTTCACGGATTGGCTATATAGTCGTTTGCAATGCGCCAACGCAAATAATGAAGAAATTTCAGATGAGCAAAGAGAGTTAATGATAGATTGTGAACGAAAGGTAATTTTATTAAAATAATATTTTATAAAAACGAAAGGTAATTTTATTAAAATAATATTTTATTTTTTATAAATGTATGTTAGTTTCTATTTACTAATTGAATTTATTTTGCAAGCTCGAATATGTTCACTAATATGTGGGCTTTTGGACAGCAAATTAGAATCAAAGCCATTGATTCTTTACGTAAAACAGAGGATTCTAGTATTGTTTCTTCTTTCAAGCAACTATCACGTGCTAGCTCAAAAGACACGTCTTATAGATAGCGAACTTGGTTACGTAGGAACTATTGTTGGTATCTACGAAATTTCATTCATACATTCAAACATGTAGAAAAAAGTTTATATTTTTTTTATAGAGTTAGTTATTTTTTAAAGCACCTAATAATGGGTTTTTGTTGTTATATATTTTGATAGGTCATATTGAAGGTTGACTGGTTTCGAGCCGAGTATAAAGGTAGTAATTCAACATTAAGAAAGGAATTATCTCGGTTTTGAGCAATTGATTCTTCCAAGGTAATACGATCTACGAAAGAACCATATATTCTTCCTAGGCATATTGAACAAGCATTTTTTTATAAAAACCCAAATGCTCATCCTTGGTGGCAAGTCATTCATGTGCAACCTAGAGGTAGGTCATTGTTTGAACAATTTATTGTTAGAGAGATCAAAGAAAGTCCTCTTGATGATTCAGCATCAAATACATCAACATCAACATCTGAAATAGAAATTAGAATCATTATACGTGATAATGATACTAATCTTTTTGATGAAGAGGATAATTCTCTACATGCTGATTCTACTGATGAGGAAGAGGAATTACCAGAAATAGATATTAATCCATCAATAGATGATGTGATTCATGAGAACATAGATTTAACAATAGAAGAAATAAATGAAATCAATAAGGATAATGAAGATGAGACTATATTGATGTCTTACCAAAATGATGGCTATAATGAAAACATATGAGCAGATTAGATAGTAAATTCTACTCTAGTTATCGATCAATAACTTGAAGCTTCTGAATGGATATCAGATAGTAGATTTTTTTATTAACTTGAATAACGATGAATCCTACTAGAGAGATGAAATCATGTTCTTCTAAGTTAGAACATGAAGCTCGGGGGTATGCCTAATTATTTTATATATAGCTTTATCTTCGAGGAGCAAATTTTTATCATGTATGTATGCATATGTGTGTGTATTCATGTGTATTATATGTATACATATGTTAGTATGCATATATATGTATTTCATGTATATGTATGTGTTTGCATGTGTGTGATATATGTATACATGTGTTAAATATGCATATGCATTTATGTAAAATATTCATGTATTCAAGTAATATATTAGTATGTATATATATATTTATGTGTGCATTTAGGCATGTATGTGTGATGCATAATATATGTACTCCATTTTATATTTATGTATCCTATCTACATGATGTGTATATATCTTTATATATATTATGATCCTCGTTGATTCGAGTAGCTATATATAGAGGCATAAGGTTGGGCGGAGAGACATCTCTGTTACCGTTAGTGTCCATGTGAAAGGCCAAATGGCCACCGGACACTTCTTTGTATATGTTCTTTAATAAAACATATAGTGGCCTGGTCAGTCACAGATTGTAAGTTCGACCGCATTTGTAAGACCTAAGGAGTCTGTCTTCGTGCTCCCTGTGTACTGCGTTTTCTGCGTATTCTACAACATCTGTGCGGAGTACTGTGTGTGACGACAGGAGGTCGGTTTTCTAGTTTGAGCATATCGTCGTGGAGCTCTCGACAAGGAGAGTCCAGTGTGGAGCACGCCATCGAAATACTTCATTGGTATCAGAGCAGTTCGGGGCAAAAAAGCTTTGTTCCTTTTGTGCGAGCAAAGCGAGCACCCCCCCCCAGGTTTTCTCCAAGGCTTACGACTAAGGCGGCGACTAAGGCGGCGACCAAGGCATAGACCTTGGCATACCTTGTCATCCGAGTCACCGAAGTCACCGTTGGCGCCGTTGGCGCCGTTGGCTGCGCGCGAGGGAGGACCTCAACGATCAAGGAATATAGAGGTTCCCGGTACTTCCCGGGAGGTCACCCATCCCAGTACTGTTCCCCCCAGAGCTCGCTTAACCGCGGCAATCTCTTGCCACTAAGCTACACTCTTGTGGTGTTTGAAGAAGGGGAAAGACTAAGGTTGGCATTACCTTGAACAAGTTTTGGTCCCTCAAAGCTTCATTTTTGCTTTTAAAGCCTATTTCTGAAGCAATTTTGGGGTGTTTTTGGAGCCATTTTGGAGTACTTTCGCACGTAGTTCTCTTCACACAGGTCCAAGAACATCAAGAAGAGTGTTCCTTGTACTTCTCAGACAATAAATATCAACCTTTGGGGCTGTATTTTCAGCCACACTCGTAAAACTACAGGTTTCTCGAGGGGTTTTCAGTTTTGGTGGGAGCAGTCGCTGCAAATTTATGCAGGTTTTTAAAGCCTAAAACATCAGAGTTGACAGACACTTGCAGGTGTTATTGGCTAGTTTTTTGGGCTGTGTATTCAGCCTTTCAGTGTCATTTTACTGCATATATTGAGCACATACACACCATGTACGCTTCTGTGGATACCGCTTATGTACGCCCATGTGGGCATTGATATAGCGGTTACGTTCTTTGCATAAAGCCTTTTACGTTTGATAAAGAGGGTCGTGGTGAGGTTTTCTTATCTGGGAGACACCCAGATGTCGGGGTCTCTTCGGTGATGCAGGTGGAAGACTTACCCAGCCTCGCCATAGGAGATGTATGATAGTTGTTCATAGGTGCTCGATAAGCCTAGTTGGCTTCTATTGGGTAACTGATTATATGCAGTGGAGTCAGTGATTCACTATGCAGGTAGACATGTTAGTACTTGCAGTTTTATGATACTTTGACACTGGTCATATGCTAATTTTGCTGAGGATACTCTGGCAAAATTTTTCCAGATTTCTGGTTTAGTCAACTATATAGTGGTCGATTTACTCCTTGATACACTTATTTGTTGGTGTTTGGACTCTTCTAGCTCCATTATCATTCTATTCAGTTCTCTACGATCATGGCATCAGAGGTCTCAGGCACATCCGGTGGATCAGGGTCTAGTGCTAGCGTTCCGAGGAGGAGCTATAACTTGCAGGGCAAAGACCATTTTGAGATCCGAAAATTTGATGGCACAAACTTTGCTCTATGGAAGAATCAGATTAAAGATGTGCTGATTCAAAGAAGGCAATGGAAGCCAATAAATGGGATTTCAAAGAAGCCTGCTGACATGGATGAAGATGATTGGGATGAGTTAGATGAAATGGCCAGGTCTACCATTCGCTTGCACCTAGCAGATAATGTTTACTTTACAGTATTAGACTCTGAAAGTGCAGAGGAGCTTTGGAAGAAGTTATGCAATACATATGAAAAAGAGACGGCATCAAATAAAGTATATCTGATGAGAAAATTATACGACCTTCGTATGAAGGACACAGATAGTGTTGCTGCTCATCTAAATGAGTTTGATGCCATATTCTCCCAGTTACAGGCTCAGAAAATGGATATGGACAATGAAATGAAAGCAGTATTGCTGTTATGCACCCTGCCATCATCATGGGATACATTTTGCACAGCTATTAGCAATAGTGCACCAGGTGGTAAACTCGTCTATGATGACATATGTGGAGCACTCTTGAGTGAGGAGATTCGTAGAAAATCTATGGTTGGCACTCAGAGTGGAGATGCATATAATGTTCGTGATTCTTACCAAGGAAAGAATCAACAACGTGGCAGGAGCAAGAACAAGGAAAAGAATGGTCAACGGAATAAGAGCAGAAGTAAATCAAGGAAGAGGGATATTGAATGCCATTATTGTCATAAGAAAGGACACATGAAGAAAGACTGTTATGCATTAAAGAATGCTAAAGGTAAAGGACAGAATGTTGATGGGCATGTTAAACAGTTACCTGCACCATCTACTTCGACTGTGAAGATTGAAGAAATTAATGCTATTTCTGATGATGCTGATGTGTTGACACTTGATAGTACTGTGCCATCTGAGGCACTTATGGCTGATTCTCTTTCCCACACCTGGCTGCTAGATTCTGGTGCTTCTTTCCATGTGACACCACATAGAGAATGGTTCTCTAATTATGCAGCAAAGTCTCTTGGTACCGTGAGACTTGGTGACTCTTACCAGTGTGATGTTGTGGGGATTGGAGATGTGGTTGTGCAGTTCATTGACGGTTCAAAATTTACTATGCATAATGTACGCCATGTACCTCAGTTATCATGCAGTTTGATGTCAGTTGGTCAACTTGATGACCTTGGTTACAAAGTGGTCTTCTATGCTCAGTCCTTTCGTATATCAAAGGGCAATATGGTTATTGCAAAAGGAAGGAAAGTTGGCTCACTTTACCCTTTATTTGTATCACAGAAAGAACACTTGTTAGCTGTTACTGAACAGCCTATGGCTTGTATTTGGCATGGTCGTTTGGGCCATATATCTCGTAGTGGAATGGAAAATCTTTCTCGTTCTGGCTACTTACCTGTGTTATCTTTCTCTGATTTTTCATTTTGTGAGCATTGTCAATATGGAAAGCAAACCAGAAATGTGCATAAAACGCACATTGACTCTTCAATTCAGCCTTTAGATCTTGTTCATACAGATGTGTGTGGTCCTATGCCCACTAGGTCCTTAGGTGGTTCTCTTTACTTTGTTACTTTCATAGATGATGCTACTAGAAAAGTCTGGGTATATCCTATCAAATCGAAGGATGATGTATTCCCTACTTTCAGAAAATGGCTTGCTTCAGTTGAGACTGAAAAAGGAACTAAGCTTAAGGCTTTACGTTCAGATAATGGGGGTGAGTATACCTCACATGAATTCAGCCTTTTCTGTCAGTGTAGAGGGATTCGTAGAGAGTTTACAGCTCCTTATACCCCAGTACAGAATGGTGTAGCTGAGAGGATGAATAGAACTATTCAAGATAGAGTAGTCTCTATGTTGCATCATGCAAACCTCTCACAAGGTTTTTGGGCAGAAGCAGTATTGACTGCAGTTCATGTGATTAACCTTTCACCTAGTACTGCCAAAGGTCTGAAAGTGGCACAAGAGTTATGGACAGGGAAACCACCATATTATGATCATCTTCGAGTTTTTGGGTGTGAAGCATATGTTCATATACCCAAGAATCTTAGACAGAAGTTGGACCATAAGTCAAAGAAATGCATTTTTCTTGGATATGGTCGAGAAGGACAATTTGGATATCGCTTATGGGATCCTGAAACACGGTCAGTGATCAGAAGTAGTGATGTCATTTTTAATGAGTCTAAGATGCATAAACAGCCGATTAAGGAGGTTGAAGTGAGAAGAGTGGTGTTTGAGGATACTAGTCCTCCGGTTAGCATGCATAAAAATGCTGCACATAGGGATGTTCAAGAGAATGTCCATTCAGATCAGTCTGCACATGTTCCTGTTCAGCAACCATTGAGACGTTCTGCACGTGTCTCATATCCACCTGATAGATATGTTCCAGGTTTAGATTTTGTTATGCTAACAGATGCCGGTGAGCCCTCTTGCTACAAAGAGGCTATGCAGACAGAGGATCATGTCAAGTGGGAGCGTGCCATGAAGAGTGAGTTGGATTCTATTCACAAGAATGGTACTTGGGACTTAGTACCTTTGCCAAAGGGAAGGAAAGCTTTACCATGTAAATGGGTATATAAGCTGAAATTCACATCAGATAGTGCTTCTCCAAAATATAAAGCACGACTTGTTGCAAAGGGTTTTAAGCAACAACATGGTGTTGATTTTGAGGAAATCTTCTCCCCAGTGGTCAAGATGACTACTTTGCGCATGTTGCTTGGATTCGTTGCAATGGAGGACTTAGAGCTAGTCCAAATGGATGTGAAAACAGCTTTCTTGCATGGAGATCTTACAGATGAGATCTATATGGAACAACCAGAGGGTTATGTAGTTCCTGGCAAGGAAAGTCTAGTTTGTAAGCTCAAGAAGAGCTTGTATGGACTTAAACAGTCTCCTAGACAATGGTACCAAAAGTTTGATGCTTTTATGAAGTCCCAAGGCTATTCTCGGAGCAATGAGGATCATTGTCTCTACACAAAGAGATGTTATGATGGCAGCTTGATATGCTTGATACTTTACGTCGATGATATGTTGATTGCTGGGAAGTCCTCTTATGATTTGTCAATTCTCAAAAAGAAGTTGAGTCAGACATTTGATATGAAGGATTTGGGGGATGCCAAACATATTCTTGGCATGCACATTACTCGTGATAGGAGTAAAAGATGCATATACTTGTCTCAAAGTGAGTACATATCCAAAGTACTTCATCGATTCAATATGCAGGGTGGAAAGGCATTGAGTACACCTTTACCCACATATGTGAAATTGAGCAAGGATGACTGCCCCAAATCAGATGAGGAAAAGGAACTCATGACCAAAATTCCCTATCAGTCTGCTGTTGGTAGTCTCATGTATGCTATGGTAGCTACGAGACCAGACATTGCATTTGCAGTGGGAGTTGTGAGCAGATATATGTCTAATCCTGGCAAGAAACATTGGGAAGCGGTCAAAATGATTTTGAGATATCTGAGTGGCACTAAGGACAAGTGTCTATGCTTAGGTAGAGGGAAAGCATCCATTATTGGTTACACAGATTCTGACTATGCTGGTTGTGTAGACAATCGTAAGTCTACATCAGGGTACATTTTTCATTTTGCTGGAGGTGCTATCTCTTGGAGATCTCGTCTTCAAGAATGTACAGCTGTTTCCACCACAGAAGCAGAGTATGTTGCAGCAAGTGAGGCATGTAAGGAAGCATTGTGGCTTTCTCGTCTTGCTTGTGATATGGGTTTGCCTCAGCATGTACCTCACTTGCTCAGTGATAGTCAGAGTGCCATTGCTTTGGCTAAGAATCCGGTCTATCATGCAAAGACCAAGCACATTGAGGTGAGGTATCACTTCATTAGAGATTGCTTAGCCACTGAGAGCATTATTCTTGAGAAGGTTCACACTCGAGATAATGCTGCAGATGCTTTGACTAAAGCTCTACCACAGGATAGCTTTCGACACTGTTGTCACTTGATGGGGGTTACTTGATTCTTGATCTTACGCAGTCACTTGTATACTGTGTAACATGCCCATCAGGTGGGAGGTATAGTTCGTATACTTACACTCAGGTATTCTTTATCATTCTTTCTTTTTTCTCCCATAGTTACTCTGGCCATATTGGCCTTTAGTGGGAGATTGTTACCGTTAGTGTCCATGTGAAAGGCCAAATGGCCACCGGACACTTCTTTGTATATGTTCTTTAATAAAACATATAGTGGCCTGGTCAGTCACAGATTGTAAGTTCGACCGCATTTGTAAGACCTAAGGAGTCTGTCTTCGTGCTCCCTGTGTACTGCGTTTTCTGCGTATTCTACAACATCTGTGCGGAGTACTGTGTGTGACGACAGGAGCTCGGTTTTCTAGTTTGAGCATATCGTCGTGGAGCTCTCGACAAGGAGAGTCCAGTGTGGAGCACGCCATCGAAATACTTCAATCTCTCTAGTAGGACGTCGGAGGAATAGATGCAATGTGTACATATACTTCAAGCATATGGCTAAAAGGTTGAATTAGAGTTTTTAAATTAGGGGTTTTAAAACCCTAATATCAGAATTAGTGTTTTTAATTTAGGATTTTTGAAATAGGATTTATTTATTTATTTATTTATGCGTATGAATGTGTTGTGTATGTATGTGTATCTATATGTGCATATGCACGTGTTGTGTGTGTATATATGCATGTGTATATGCAGTATACATGCATGTAAATATGATTATATGAGTCTATGTGTGTGTACATATGATTATGCATGTGTATGTGTATGTGAGTATGTGTACGTGTATGTGAGTATGTGTATGTCTCTATGTGTATTCATTATATGTGTGTAACTGCATGCATGTGTATGTGTGTGTAAAAATGTGCATGTACGTGTGTGTATGTATAAATGTGCATGTATATGTATATGTGTGTAAATGTACATGTATGATGTATATGTGTGTATGCGTGTATTTATACCTCTAGTCTCACTCTTTTCTCTCTCTCTCTCATATACATACATACATGCATAAACACACATACTCATATCCACACACACACACACACACACACACACACACACACATATATATATATATATATATATATATATATATATATATATATATATATATATATATATATATATATATATATATATATATATATATATATATATATATATATATATATATATATAAGCAGTGCATACCGTGCATTATCGCGACGATGAGCCATAAGTGTCCGCATCTCTTTTAAACACCACTTAAGCGACCATCCTCTCCCAAACTCTGTCTCAAGTGAACTAAGTACGTATTTTTTATCCCTCTCATCATGCTCACTACAAAAAAAAAACATAATGTAAATAAAACATAAGATATTTATTTCAATTTATATGTAAAATTTTTACTTACTTCCACGGTAAGTGGATAAAGCGCAGATAAGAGTCGCATAGTGCCCGCATCCTTCTCTTGAACTCCAATCCATTCCCTATGTACACAATGTTCCCCTCTGGCTCTATATCGCACTCTAGTCCTAAGGTGCCTATGCATGTCCTCATAGGCAACTCTGCTCTGCTATCACGTGCTGGAGGTAGTATAGGTGTCCTGAAAATAGATAGATAAAAATAAATAAAAATATGTGTTATAATATCATTAAAAAAGTTTATGAAAAAAAAAACATACCTATGAGCAGATAGCTCTCTTCCTGCATGTGGAGCCGCAGAAGAGCCCTCGTCTGTTCGCTGGGTAAGCATCTGGATCGTATAGTCCAGCTCCTCATCAGACATCTCCGAGTAATCACGCATTATGGCCCCTAGAGTATCAGACGGAACTCTTTCTCTCATAACACTTTTTATGAGAGTGAGTTTCGCCTTTCTCTCTCTACTAGGATCCATAATACCTAACATATAAAACAAAATGATTAGAAATCAATATATATATACGTGTACATATGTATGTGTGTATGCATTAAGTATGTGTATGTATGCATGTGTGTGTATGTATGTGCATGTATGTGTGTGTGTATGTGTGTATGCATATGTATGTGTGTGTATGCATCATTATGTGTGTATGTGTCTATGTGTGTATGTGTGTGTGTATATGTGTGTGTGTATGTGTGTGTGTCTATGTGTATGTGTGTGCATCTATGAGTGTGTATGTGTTTATGTGTGTGTATGTGTCTATGTGTGTGTATGTGTCTATGTGTGTATGTGTATGCATGTATGTATGCATATGTGTGTATGTGTTTGTATGCATTATGTATGCATATGTGTGTGTATGCATTATGTATGTGTATGTATGTATGTATGTATGTATGTATGTATGTTTGCATATGCATATGCATTATGTATGTATATATATGCATGTATCTGTATGTGTGAGTATGTCTCTCTATGTGTGTGTATGCATATATGTGTGTATGTGTGTGTACATGTGTTTGTATGTGTGTATGCATGTGTATGTGTGTGTATGCAGCATTATGTGTGTATGTGTCTATGTGTGTTTATGTGTGTGTATATGTGTGTGTGTGTGTCTATGTGTATGTATGTGTGTCTATGAGTGTGTATGTGTTTATGTGTATGTATGTATCTATGTGTGTGTATGTGTCTATGTGTGTATGCGTATGCATGTATGTATGCATATGTGTGTGTATGCATGTGTATGTGTGTGTATGCATCATTATGTGTGTATGTGTCTATGTGTGTAAGTGTGTGTGTATGTGTGTGTATGTGTGTGCACGTCTATGTGTATGTGTGTGTGTCTATGAGTGTGTATGTGTTTATGTGTATGTATGTATCTGTGTGTGTATGTATCTATGTGTGTATGTGTATGCATGTATGTACGCATATGTGTGTGTATGCATATGTATGTGTGTGTATGCATCATTATGTGTGTATGTGTCTATGTGTGTATGTTTGTGTGTGTGTATATGTGTGTTTGTATGTGTATGTGTCGCTATGCGTCTATGAGTGTGTATGTGTTGTTGGAGCAAGACTATGACAAGCCTAAGTATTGGCTTGAGTCCCACAAAGCCATAGAAAAAGCCTTAAAATGAAGACTATGTAAAGTTCACTTGTGAACTACCTCTTGTAACTTTTGAAGAGTTTACTTAATGTAAAAGTAAGAGAATCTTAAGTGGTTGAGTCCACTTGATCAAGAATGGAAAGAGGAGCCAAGAATTCGTGATTTGTGGTAGGTAGAGAATCAAATCAATCATTGCTTGATTGGAGAGTGATTGGGGGAAGTTAGCCTCCCAAACTCAACTATAAATAGATGGCAGTTTTAGTCGTGGTTAGAGAGACCTATGTGAAGACCTCCAAGAGCTGAGCTTTATGCCATATCAAGGTGTGATTACAAGGCACACATATGTATCAGTAAGTCATTGTATTGTACAAGCAATATACTTTCATTTTCATGATTATTTGAGTTCATCTTTCCATGTTCTTGTGAAGTGTACTACTCACTGCCATTACTCTCAGTTTTTCTCAGTCAGCTTGCAGAGATGTTTTCTCTGAGCTTGGTGCATCATTTTCAGTGATTTAACTTGGTAAAGTTATCTCTATAAGTATACTAAATGCTCACAAATTTTCATGTCATTTGAATGTTGCAATCTTCAGTTATGTTCATTTGAAGTCAACAGGGTCTGTTCATCTTCACTTCTCTGTGAGGTACCCGACTTTTTCACTCATAGTGTCAGAGGTGTTTCTCAGTGGTTACTTATCCAAATTCAGTGATTTAAAGATTGTTGGATTCAGCGTACTGTCTAGTATAACCATACAAATGTTCTTAATCATTGGATTCCTACATGTTGAGTTATGATGATTTTTCTGCTCACTAGTCTCAAACTGTAGCAGCCCGTGAAAATCGGGATGATATCATCACTTGTTAAAACTCATTCTCAGTGTGTGGTGTATTATTTTTTATGAGATTACTCTTGAAAGTTAGCTCTTTAAGTTACCTAGACTTCCCCAAGAGAAATTAAGCTAATTGCTGCTGTGCTCAGAGAATTATGTAAAACACTGGACAGGTGTATGAACCAAGAATAGCAAGTTTTCACCTCTGAGCTAACTCCAACTTATCTGTTTTGATCTATCTTTTTGAGAGTGATCTTCCAAGGTACATAGGGTGTCTAATATATCCATTGGCAATCTAAAAGGGCCCACCATCTACCCCTGGAGTTCATTTGGCTGGTGTAGATCAAGGATTTTGCAACACCTCTTCATCTTCAAGCACATACCTATCCATCTCTTCATAGTGGTATCAGAGCAAGGTTGGACAACATGGAAGATGGATTTCCTTCATCAATTGACAAATTGGACAGAGGTAACTACTCAGCTTGGTCATTAAGAATGGAAGCTTATCTCCAAGGTAGAAGTTTATATGGTTATGTGGCTGGAGATGAAGTTATGCCAAGTTTTAGGAACAAAAGTCAACCAACACAGGAAGAGCAAGAAAGATTGAGCACATGGTGCTCCAAGGATGCACTTGCAAGGTCTTATCTCCTCAACTCTATCTCAGATTTTTTGTTGCCTCACATTAGGAGTTGTAAGACATCTCAGGAAGTGTGGGATGCACTTGAAGCTTTCTTTTCTTCAAGTACTAAAGCTAGGAAGCATCAACTATGGCTGGATTTCACAACTCTCAAGAAGGCTCCCAAACAAAATGTGACTGATTTTGTCACAAAGCTCAAGGACATAGCGGATCAGTTGGGAAGCATTGGAGAGGTAATAGATGAAGAGCAAATTGTAAGGCAGGTCATCAATGGCTTGAAGGTAGATGACAAGTGGGAAGCATTCACCACAGCTATGGATTTGTACATGGACATACACGTACCTGATTTCAATACACTGATTGGACAACTACTTACTCAAGAGGCAAAGCTTATAAAAAATGGAGAAAGCTCTAAAGGTAATCAATCTTCAGCTTTATACACGGATAAAAGCAAGTGGATGATGAAGCAGGTACATATCAAGCTAACTATGCAAGTAGAGTAAGACATGGCAGAGGTAGAGGAAGAGGAGGTAGACAAGGCAGGGGGAGATCCCAAGACTCCAACCCATGTTCTATTTGTGGACTAACTAATCATACAACTGAAAATTGCTTTAGGGATTCCAGGAATCAAAGAGGCAGAGGATACAATAGAGGAAATTATGGATACTCAAGAGGAAGGTTCAACAACTACCATGGCAACTACAACAACTACAATCATTCAAACTATCAAGGAGGCTACAAAGGAAGGAGAGACTACAATAACTACACAGAAGACTCAAACAAAGAGGATTCATTATTGATCATGAACATGGCTATGCCACAAGGTAAATCTGATGAGCATGTTTTCTACATAGATTCAAGTTGTTCAAATCATGTGGCAGGAAATGTGGCACTCCTATCAGATTTAGAAGATCCAAGGAATAAGCATGAGGTACAAACAGGAGATGATACAAAACATCCTGTGGAGAAAATAGGCAATGTCAAAGCACCTGATGGAAACATCAACCTACTCAGTAAGGTACTCTATGTCCCTACCATTACAAAGAATTTGATAAGTGTTGGGCAGATAGTAGAGAAAGGGTTGCAAGTCAGGTTCACAAAAGAAGGAGCATTTGTTGAAGATCCAAGTCAAGGATTCAGAAGAATTGCAAAAGGTGAAAAGACAGGTAGATTGTTCACATTTGAATTACAGGACACTAGAAACATTGCTCTCTTTAATTATGGTAGTCAGACACTCACAGAATTGGAAGTATGGCACAAAAGGTTAGCACATATTGGTGAAAGGTCATTAAAGCAAATCTGCAGGGACCAAAGTGTACTTGGACTTCCTAATTTGTCAAAACAACATATGATTTATAAGTGTAGTGCATGTCAATTTGGAAAGTCTCACAGGTTACCATTCATGAAGAAAGGTTATATGCATGGAGATCTCTTGGAGTTGGTTCATACAGATGTATGGGGACCTAGCAAGGAAGCTTCAATATCTGGATCAAGGTATTATGTTTCCTTTATTGATTGCAGCAGATGGACTATCCTATTCTTTATGAAACACAAAGATGAAGTTTTTTCATGTTTCAAAAGATATTTGGCTCTTGTGGAGAATCAAACAGGTAAATCACTAAAAAGGCTAAGGTCAGATGGAGGGGGAGAATACTTCTCCCATGAGTTTGATTCATTTCTTCAAGAAAGAGGAATCAAAAGAGAGGTAACTACAAGGTACACTCCTGAGCAAAATGGAGTGGCAGAAAGGAGGAATAAGGACAATTGTTGAAGCTGCAAGGTCTATGTTAAATGAAAAGCATTTACCTAATTACTTATGGGCTGAGGCTGTATCTAGAGCCACTTACTTGATTAACTGGTTGCCTTCAAAATCCCTTGATGGGATGACTCCATATGAGGCTTGGAATGGAAGAAGACCAAGCTTAGATCATTGTAAAATTTTTGGATGTATTGCTTTTGCTCATGTTCCTTCACAGGTTAGAGGCAAGATGGATCCAAAGGCAGAAAGGTGTGTATTTATTGGATATGACAACAATCAAAAGGGCTACAGGTTATACAACCCTACCAGCAAAGGATTCTTGGTAAGCAGAGATGTAGTTTTTGATGAGAACAATTCATGGTATGAAGATTCATGCAGAAGATCAATTTACCATATGATCTTGAAGAAGATTTTCCAAAGCTTGGTAGAGAACAATCAAAGATTGAAGAACAAGACACCTCGGAGGATGATGAAGAATCTCACATGGAAAAGATCAAAGCATGGAAGTCTAAAGGTAAAGCAAAATTGTAGGAACTTGGACATGAGGCAGAATCATCACATCATGGCCTAAGAAGATCTATGAGGGAAAAGAAAAAACCAGAAAGGTATGGGTTTGACACCTCATTAGTAACTAAACATTCTATCTACATAGCACAGGACATAAACCAAGAGGAGCCATCATCATTCGAAGAGGCCAAAGCAAAAACAGAATGGAAGCATGCAATGAAGGAAGAGATTGAAGCACTTGAGGAAAACAACACTTGGGATTTGGTGCCCAAGACTTCATCCATGAAGGTAATAGGCTCAATATGGGTCTATAAAATCAAGAAGAATTCTGATGGTTTAATTAACAGGTATAAGGCAAGGCTTGTGGCAAAAGGCTTTGCACAAACTCAGGGAATTGATTATGAGGAGACTTTCTCTCCTGTGGCAAAGATGCCTACTATTAGGGTTTTGCTTAGTATTGCCTCTTCCAAGAATTGGAAGATACTTCAACTAGATGTAAAGAATGCATTCTTGAATGGTTGGATAACAAAAGAGGTATATATGGCACAACCACCTGGTTTTGAGAACCAAGTTTATCATGATTACGTGTGTAAACTTAACAAAGCATTGTATGGTCTCAAGCAAGCTCCAAGAGCTTGGAATTTCAGGCTTGTTTCATTCTTGCAGGACAAAGGCTTTCAACCAAGTAAGGCAGATCCTTCACTCTTTATTAAAAAGAGTAATTCTGAGGTCATCTACCTATGTGTATATGTAGATGATATTATATTGACAGGAAATGATGCAGATGGTATGAAGAAGATCAAAGATCAGATGAGAGAAGAGTTCAAGATAAGTGATTTGGGTTCACTTACCTACTTCCTAGGTTTGGAAGTTGTCTACAAAGATCATGGTTTGTTTCTCACTCAAAGGAAGTACATTAAGGACATGTTGGCAAAATTCAAGATGCAAGATTGTAAGATTCCAGGTACTCCAATGGAGGTCAATCACAAATTGAGCTCACATGAAGGTGAACTCATAGAGGACATCACATCATATCAAAGTCTAGTGGGTAGTCTCAACTATGCCACATTGACAAGAGTAGATATATGTTACAGTGTGAGTGTGCTAAGTCAATTTATGCACACACCAAGGAAACCACATATGGATGCTGCCAAAAGGATTCTCAAGTATCTCAAAGGAACCATAAATGAAGGACTTTATTATCCTTATGTATCTGATTTAGGTTTGAAGCTATTTTCTGATGCAGATTGGGTTGGCTCCAAGGAAGATAGAAGGAGGACTTCAGGTTATCTTACCTTTACAGGTTCAAAGCTTATTTCATGGTCATCCAAGAAGCAACCCACGGTTGCTCTCTCTTCTATTGAAGTTGAATATAGAGGTCTTGCCATAGCTACACAAGAAGCTATGTGGATGAAGACATTATTCAAAGATCTTGGATTGGAGTTTGGAACTCCAACTATTTTTGGTGACAATATGAGTTCTATTCATTTGGCTGCTAATCCTATTTTTCATGCAAGGACTAAACATATTGAAGTTCATTATCACTATGTACGAGAGAAGGTTCTAAGCAAAGAGATTCAAACATCATATGTGTCCACTCATCAACAATGTGTAGATATTCTAACCAAAGCATTGGATGGTACAAAGCTTTGCAAATTCAAGGCTATGATTGGTTTGCAGGTAATCTTGGAAGATTAAAGACCTCAAGCATACTTGGCTTGAGGGGGAGCTGTTGGAGCAAGTCTATGACAAGCCTAAGTATTGGGTTGAGTCCCACAAAGCCATAGAAAAAGCCTTAAAATGAAGACTATGTAAAGTTCACTTGTGAACTACCTCTTGTAACTTTTGAAGAGTTTACTTAATGTAAAAGTAAGAGAATCTTAAGTGGTTGAGTCCACTTGATCAAGAATGGAAAGAGGAGCCACGAATTCGTGATTTGTGGTAGGTAGAGAATCAAATCAATCATTGATTGATTGGAGAGTGATTGAGGGAAGTTAGCCTCCCAAACTCAACTATAAATAGATGGCAGTTTTAGTCGTGGTTAGAGAGACCTATGTGAAGACCTCCAAGAGCTGAGCTTTATGCCATATCAAGGTGTGATTACAAGGCACACATATGTATCAGTAAGTCATTGTATTGTACAAGCAATATACTTTCATTTTCATGATTATTTGAGTTCATCTTTCCATGTTCTTGTGAAGTGTACTACTCACTGCCATTACTCTCAGTTTTTCTCAGTCAGCTTGCAGAGATGTTTTCTCTGAGCTTGGTGCATCATTTTCAGTGATTTAACTTGGTAAACTTAGCTCTATAAGTCTACTATATGCTCAAAAATTTTCATGTCATTTGAATGTTGCAATCTTCAGTTATGTTCATTTGAAGTCAACAGGGTATGTTCATCTTCACTTCTCTGTCAGGTACCCGACTTTTTCACTCATCTTGTCAGAGGTGTTTCTCAGTGGTTACTTATCCAAATTCTGTGATTTAAAGATTCTTGGATTCAGCTTACTGTTTAGTATAATCGTACAATTTTCATAATCATTGGATTCTTACATTTTGAGTTATGTTGATTTTTCTGCTCACTGGTCTCAAACTGTAGCAGCCCGTGAAAATCAGGATGATGTCATCACTTGTTAAAACTCATTCTCAGTGTGTGGTTTATTATTTTTGATGAGATTACTCTTGAAAGTTAGCTCTTTAAGTTACCTAGATTCCCCAAGAGGAATTAAGCTAATTGCTGCTGTGCTCAGAGAATTATGTAAAACACTGGACAGGTGTATGAACCAAGAATAGCAAGTTTTCACCTCTGAGCTAACTCCAACTTATCTGTTTTGATCTATCTTTTTGAGAGTGATCTTCCAAGGTACATAGGGTGTCTAATACATCCATTGGCAAGCTAAAAGGGCCCACCATCTACTCGTGGAGTTCATTTGGCTGGTGTAGATCAAGGATTTTGCAACACCTCTTCATCTTCAAGCACATACCTATCCATCTCTTCACATGTGTGTGTATGTGTCTATGTGTGTGTATGTGTCTATGTGTGTATGTGTATGCATGTATGTATGCATATGTGTGTATGTGTCTGTATGCATTATGTATGCATATGTGTGTGTATGCATTATGTATGTGTATGTAAGCATGTGCATTATGTATGTATGTATGCATATGCATATGCATTATGTATGCATATGTGTGTATGTGTGTGTATGCATTATGTATGCATATGTGTGTGTATGCATTATGTATGTGTATGTAAGCATGTGCATTATGTATGCATGTAAGTATGTATGTATGCATATGCATTATGTATGCATATGTATGCATGTATGTGTATGTGTGTGTTTGTCTCTCTATGTGTGTGTATGCATATATGTGTGTATGTGTGTGTATATGTGTGTGTATGTGTGTATGCATGTGTAGTATGCATCATTATGTGTGTATGTGTGTGTGTGTCTATGTGTATATGTGTGTATCTATGAGTATGTATGTGTTTATGTGTGTGTATGTGTCTATGTGTGTATGTGTCTATGTGTGTATGTGTCTATGTGTGTATGTGTCTATGTGTGTGTATGTATCTATGCATGTGCATTATGTATGCATATGTGTGTATGTGTGTGTATGCATTATGTATGCATATGTGTGTGTATGCATTACGTATGTGTATGTAAGCATGTGCATTATGTATGCATGTAAGTATGTATGTATGCATATGCATATGCATTATGTATGCATATGTATGCATATATGTGTATGTGTGTGTATGTCTCTCTATGTGTGTGCATGCATATATGTGTGTGTATGCATATATATGTGTGTATGTGTGTATATGTGTCTGTATGTGTGTATGCATGTGTAGTGTGCATCATTATGTGTGTATGTATGTGTATATCTGTGTGTATGTGTGTGTGTGTCTATGTGTATATGTGTGTATCTATGAGTATGTATGTGTCTATGTGTGTATGTGTCTATGTGCATGTATGTATGCATATGTATGTGTATGCATGTGTATGTGTGTGTATGCATCATTATGTGTGTATGTGTTTGTGTATATGTGTGTGTCTCTATGTGTATGTGTCGCTATGCGTCTATGAGTGTGTATGTGTTTATGTGTG
>CM035433.1:112681999-112764499 GCA_020310875.1 Ceratopteris richardii
TAAGCGAGGCGATTGAGCCCCAAGAAGACTCCAAATAAGAGCTCCCAAAGGAGGAAGCTAGAGCACTACTGCACCCCATATTAGAGGCTCACCTTTCGTGAGCATACTTGGTAGAATATCCAATATAGAAGATTGGAACAAATCCCAGAGCACTCAACAAGGAAGTAGTGGTGTTCTTCCTAGAAAAACAAGACCCAAGTTTTAGTACGAAAGAGGGGCTTTCTCTCTTGTCAAGAATCGACCAAAGGTTCTCTTCCTTCCAGAATGTTACTCATGAGGATCTTGAAGACCATGTGTGGCGATTTCTATCTCCTTGCAAAAGACCTAGCTCACATCATAGGCAAGATGTGTTCATGGCTCTATTTTTCTCTATCAAAATCTTTTGTAACCAAATAGTTTTTGGTGTGCTTGTAAAGACTTCCCTATGCTCTGCTTCACTTGAAGATGTAGGGGCAGTAGGTTGTTTCTTAGAATGTCAAGAAATCAGGCATTATCCAACAAAGAAATAATAAACACTTGTTGAACATCTTGAGTGTTTATCACTTGTCCAATTAGTATGCAAATCCTTTCAGTGTGAAATGTGGTGACTTAGGAAATACCATAGCAATATTCTTTGTCTCTTTCAAATATCTAAAAAATTGTTTAATTTCTTTATAATGATTTTTAAGAGGTTTATGCATGAAGTTGCTACTTGAGAAACAACAAGCTATACGTTCGGATGCGTATCGCAAAGAAATAGAAGGAAACTAAGTGCTTGACTATAAATAGTATCACCAAGAGGTTCTGAATCTGCATCTTCTTGTAAAGAAATATTAGTATCCGTAGGAGTTTGCGTGGGTTTAGAATCTTGTATTGTAAACCTTTCTAGAAGTGTATCAATTTACTTTTTCCATGTCCTGAATATATAATTATCTGTGTGAATGAATTCAATGCCAATGTAATAACGTAGAGACCCAAGATCCTTAATATCAAACACCTTCTTAAGCTCTTACTTAAATTCATGATCATATCATCAACATAAATGATGATTATAATGAAGAAATATTCTTTTGATGTAACATAAATAGTAGGAGATGTTTTTGTTAAAACCAATAAAAATAAGATACAAATGTATCTTATCATATCACGCTCTTCGTACTGCTCAAACATATAAAGCTTTGATTGATTTGCAAACAAGATGTTCTTTGCCTTTATCTTCAAAACACTCCGGTTATTGAATGTAGATATTCTTCTATAGATCATTGTTGCAGAGCGAAGAAGAGCACAAGGCAGAGAAAAAGACGGGCCCCAACATTTTTTCCGATTTGGACACCTTATTTTTGTATCTTAATCATTTTGTAATATATTTTCCGATGTAAACGCACTAGAGGAGTCCTCTAGATGCATCCCCACAGAAGATTAGTAGCTTACCCATGTAAATTAGTAGGAAATTAGCCTTTTAGTGAATAAAGTGCCGATCTCTTGTGTGAAAGGACCATTTTTTAGGGCACATGTATATAAGTCAATTTGTGACTCTTTGTAAGGACTTTTTGCCATTGTGAGAATCAAGAGCACAGAATTTCGAATCATCCTCCACTTCGACTACGTCTGGTTGGACTGGGTGGGGTTGGTCTGTAACTGTCTGCTGCCCGCTTGCTTGCTCTGCCTCCACTTCTAAATTCGTAGCATTGATTATTCTGGCTACCTCCTCATCAGTTAGATCTTCCAATGTAAAGCCATGAGGGAACTCTAAGTCGATTGGTATAGGTGGAAACACCAGATTTGGTCCGTCTGTGCTATGTCTTGGTAATCTGATAGTAAAGGGTTGCACACACCTTGGAAGCCGTGGAGTTGTCTCTGATGTCAGTGTCGCACCGCGGGCCTGTGCACAGGGCATCTGAACTGTGCCTCTCATTTTCTTGGATGGGGGCCCTACGGTGGATAGTCTACATTGAAATTCTTGCACCGTGGTCCAAATGAGTGCCCTTTGAACTGGCACATCATATGCCAAGCATCTGTAAACAATCCTTGTGAGAGCACAACATCCATACAGTACCGACTTTTGCTTCTTATACCACCGTTGGTGAGCCAAGTGGATTTGGTCAATAATTGAGTGAGGCATGTTGATTGTCAAATCGAAGGCATCTACTAAATATAGACTGAACCATATCTTCTTGGGTGGCATTGTGAACCTCTCTTGAGCGGGGAATGTGAAATGCTGCATGACCATTCGCAAGTGAACGGCAATAGTCGGTGTCATTGCCACCATGTCTTTTAGTTTCGTCAGATTCATGTTCTTCATGTTATCTGGGACCATTGTCTCTTTTTCGGTGGGAATATGCATACCTTTCATGTCGAGAGCTTCCCTCACCAAGTTGTTCGTTAATTTGAACCGCTTCAGCTCATTGCCTCTTGTGAGTGATGGTAGGACAAAAGTGTTGTATCCCTTTTTCTCTTTGCTCGGAGTGAGGGTGCTAATCAAATATGAGCACCTCAGAAAGTCGGGCTTCGGCAATTGGGCTTTGAAGTAATCATATAGTCCCGCCTTCTTCCATATCGGTTTCAGTCCTTCATTATTTTGAAGTCTCTCAAATTCCCTTGTGAAGAAGTGATACCTGCCCCAACGCCCGTTGAACTCTATCTCTGCCTCCCGCAGGTAAGTGCCTTCTCCCAGAGGTCCTGCCACATCACTTAACCAATGTGAGTTTTTGTTGACTAGCATTGTGTGCCCCTGTGGAGGATTCTGCACCGGTATGGCATGTAATGCTCTCAATGCCACTGGACGTTCCTTCAATTCCTCCTCAATGGGAAGACTTTCAATGTCCACAATCTGAGGGCTGGTGCCTGCCTGGGAGCTAGTTCCTGTAGCCTCAGCCATATTGAAGGGACTGGTCACCGGTTCTGTGAGAATATACAAATGAATGTTAACATTGCAAATGGACACCAAGTGGTCACGTGTCCCCGGTACAACATTAACAAGAGTTTTAGTGATATGTTAGTTAGTCAGTGAGTGCTCGGTGATTGTGGGTGTGGTTAGTGGATGGATTGTCCTAAGAGCTAAATGGAGAGATGCAGTGTGAGAATGATGCAGTTAGTAGGTGGTGATGAATTTACAAATGGGGTCGGGGGGTTTGTTACACGCTTTGGGCTGCCAAACAAACATAATGGCTGTTGATCTTGATTTTGTGGAGACTCTAGAGGGCTTTATAAGAGTGTCTGCTTGGAAATGAGGCTTTTTAGGGACCCATTTACAAGTGATTCTACCTGTGCTCATGGGAGAATATGTGTTCGTGCGTGATATATAAGAATGGGTCTCAGAAGTTCAAGTGAGTGAACCATGTTGTACAGGGTGTGGTCTCGGTGTAGCTATTTGAGCCCGCAAGCAAGCCTTAGGCACCCAAATTTGTCGTGATTGTGGGCTAGCCTTCATCGACTTCTTGGGTACCCAGATAAACCTCTCTTTCATAGAAGAGTTTTTGGACGACTTCTTATTAGTGTCATGTTGTCGATCACTAATAGGAACTTGAGCCAGTTGTGGTGGCTTGACCGCAATAAGATGCTCGCCTTTCCGTACCCACACTTGTTTTGGTGGTTGAGACACCGTGCGTCGTATTTTCTTTCTGCCTCGAGCATAAGTCGGTTGCTTCTTCTGCATTTGATCCACCTTTGGTTGCTGCATCCCTGTGGCTTTTGGAAAAGAAGGGAGTTCCATTGTACCCTTAACTTCTTTGTTGAGATAATCATCCTTCTGCATCACATAGTTTTGGACAAGAATAGCATTGTCAGCTTCATGTGTACCCCTGGAAGGACCAGGAGTCTGTGCTTTTCCTAGTTCCTTGAGTGCTCCGTTGTCTATTTCAACTATAATTCGACTCTGATTTACCCATACCTGAAGAAGTCCACTTCTTAGGTTTAGGTTGACTACATGATCATAGATCCAGTCTTGACCCAAGACAAGAGGTTCAGTGAGATCCTCATCTTGACACACTAGTACTTTAACTGTCATTAGAACATCTTGAATGTAGAGGGGGAGTTCCACCTCACCCATGCAAGGGGTTTCCACACCTCCCAATCCTATGAGATATGCTTCTATAGGATTGACATTTAATTTCAACTTTTGACAGTAAGAAAATTTAATAGCACTAGTGGCTACACCTGAGTCAATCAAGGCCCTTACAGTCCTTGTACTCTTTCCTTGTCCTATCTCTAAAGTTACAAAAGGACGTCTATTACTTGAAACTTCACACATAGCCATATGATACCCTGGATCTGCATACGCCTCTGTTCTAAGCTGATCTCGTCCTTGTCTTCTCAACTTCATCCTTTGGATGCGTTCCAATGCTTCTGCCTGTGCTTCTTCTCGAACTCGTTTTTCCTCTTCTTTACGTTTCTTGGCAGTGTTGAGTCGATTGAGCATTTCCTCAGTGAGAGGTTCCTGATATAACTTGACTCTGCATCCGCTTATGTAGCTAGGGAGAATATCGCCTTTGAGTGTGGCTAATTGGACTGCTCCACTAGTCGAGATCCTATTTATGATCATAGATCCATAGCATCTCTTCTCTAATTTTCTCGCATGTTGCTTCAATGTATAGACTAAAACTAAATCTCCTGCCTTCAAGCCTTTATCCTTAACGTGGGCATCAAAGTACGCCTTCTGTCTTTTCTTAGCAGCATATATACCTGCTGCAGCTCTTAGTCTTGTCTCGCCTAGTCGTTCCAGATCAAAAATCCTCAAAGAGAGTTCATGACCCATCCACTCATGCTCCTGTGCTACCTTTAGTGTAGGTATCAAGAAGTCCAATGGTAGCACTGCATTTTAGCCAAATACCATCTGAAAGGGTGTGGCTTGGAGTACCGTTTTATAGGCAACTCGGTATGCCCAAACAGCATGGTGTAGCTGCTTGTCCCAATGAGAGCGTTTATTATTCACTAATTTGGTAAGCACGTTGCATAGAATCTTATTTGTGCTTTCGACTTGCCCATTAGCTTGTGGGTGATAGGGGGCAGACTTCTTGTGTACTACCAAGAATTCTTGGAGAAGATTTTCAATAACTTCATTCAAGAAGTGGGTGCCTCTATCACTTACTAGCTCTATGGGTAGCCCGTATCTAGTGAAGACATTCTCAAATAAGAACTTAGCGGTCGTCTGAGCATCATTCTTTGTCGTAGCTTTTACCTCTACCCACTTGGTTAGATAGTCTGTGGCCACAATGATATATTCAGCATGTGAACCCTTAGCTGGGGGATTAATCGGACCAACAAAGTCTATTCCCCACTTTGAGAATGCACGTCCACCCATCATAGGCTTCACTGACATCTCATCTTTGTGTATAGGATACTGAGTTCACTGACAAACATCACATCTCTTCACATAGGTATGTGCATCCATGTGAAGAGTAGGCCACCACAAGCCGGCAAATAGAATTGCTTTAATCACCCGATCTGGTCCAAAATGTCCTCCTGCTACACCTTGGTGAGCAGTTTCCAAGATCTTAAGATATTCACACTCATGGACACATAATCTAAGGTAACCGTCTTTACCACTTTTGTATAAATTATCACCAATAAGTGAGTAGTCTAGGGCTTCTTGTTCTAGACTTCTTTGTCTGGCCAATGTCATATCTTGAGGGAATGTTTTCGTCCTCAGAAAAGCTACTAGTGGTTCACTCCAATCCGGCACTATGGACACTTGATAGAGAGTGGCATGTTCCACAGGTGGTTTAGTGCAGCAGATTGGGCATTCCTTGCACAACTTTTGGACATCAGCTTCCATAGTCGGCCAATGCACTTCGAGTCTCCTTAGTGTTTGTAGGGCTCGTTGCTTTGAGTAGTGTTGCTCTAATGCACCTACATGTGCTAATTGCAACCATTTTGCGTACTCATCCTCTTCCACACAACAAGCTAGGATCCCTTGATCTGTATGCTTGTACATACTTCCTTCCATGATATGGTACTTCTGGGCTTTTACTACCTCCCTATCTTGAGTGTTTATGATTGGATGGTTAGGCCCGTATGTCAATACTGGGACTAATGGCTTAGCCCACTGAGGTACAACTTCCAAATTAAACAGGTAAGCATCAGGAAGGTCATCTGACACTCCTTGTGGGGCTTCTCCAGATGTGAGCCTAGAGAGATGGTCTGCTCTCAAGTGAGTCTTCCCTTTCCTCACCACAACTTCAAAGTCGTATTCCATTAGTAAGAGAAACCATCTTACTAATCTACTTGTATTGCATGGCTTGTTTACCAAGTACAATAGTGCTTGATGATCAGTAAAAAATTTAAACTTATTTGCAAGCAAATAGTGTCTAAACTTTTTAACTGCATATACCATGCCTAATCCTTCTCTCTCAGTAGTGGTATAGTTCCGTTCAGTTGCATTTAGTTGTCTACTAGCATAGGCAATTGGAAGGTCCATATTACCTTCACTAGTAGGTTGTGCGAGTACACATCCAATAGCATAATTGGATGCATCCACGTGAACATGAAAGGGCTTGTTCCAGTCTAGTGTGGTCAAGATTGGTGCTAGACACAATCTTCTTTTGAGCTCATTGAAGGAGTCCTCACATTCATCCGTCCACTCAAAGTTAGTCAAAAGTCCATACAGAGGCTTTGCTATGATGGCATACATGTGTATAAACCGTTGATAATACCCGCAATGCCCCATGAAAACTTGTACTTCCTTGACATTCTTTGGCCTAGGTAACTCTGCCATGGCGTTTACTTTCTCTTCATCAGTGGATATGCCATTCTTTGACACTATGTGTCCTAGAATCTTTCCTTGCCTGACCATGAAAACACACTTTTCTGGGTTCAGGCAGACTTGATATTCTCTACATTTGTCAAAGATTTGCCTAAGTTCTGGTATATGTGTCTGTCTAATGTTGGAATGAGCACAGAGGTCATCAACATAGACCTCTAAATTCTTCCTCAAGAACTCTTTAAACACGTGACACATCAATCTTTGAAAGGTTGCAAGAGCATTGGTAAGCCCGAATGGCATTACCCGAAAAGCAAATATGCCCCACTCTGTGGCAAAAGCTGTCTTATGCTGATCTTTTGGAGCTATGGCTACTTGATTGTAGCCCGAAAATCCATCAAGGAAGTTGTACACTTCCTTGTCTGCTGCTCTTTCTAGTAGATGTTCAATGATAGGAAGCGGATAGTTGTCTCGAATAGTGGCTGCATTAACCTTCTTCAGGTTAATGCACACGCGTAGCTTTCCATTCTTCTTGGGCACAACTACAATGGGGGATACCCACTCGATGTGCTCAATTTCATAGATAAATCCAGCTTCTACCAGACGATATATCTCTTCTTTTATCTTGGCAGCATAATTATCATTGTATGTGTATGGCTTTTGCTTAGAAGGTTTGGCATCTGAGGTCATGGGAATAGTGTGTGAGCATATCTCTGGGTCTACACCTTTCAAATCCTTGTAACTCCAAGCGAATACATCTCTATATTCTCTTAGCAAGACTATCAATTCGCACTCTTCTTCTTCCGTCAGGTCATGTCCTATGTAAGTGCATCTCTCCTCTCCTTCTTCTAGGGCTACCACTATTTTCTTGGTGGTTTCTTTGTTATCATAGGCCTCTCCTGATTGTGCCTCACGTTTTGGCATCCTTACCATGACTCTTCTATCGTCTATCTCATACTTTTTAAAGTTTTCAGGGACCTTAAACAAAGATTCTTCCTCTTCTGGTGTGACTTCTCTCTTCTTTCTTTTCTGTCCTTCATCCTTAGGGGTCACTTGTGTGGCTAACCTTACATCATTTGTAAGCTCTCCGTGTCTCTGGGGTTGAAATTCTACTTCATAGAAGTATTCTTCATCTGATGCAAAGGGTGGGTCCATAATGATTGACTCTAGATCGGAATCACTTGCATCCTCAAACGCATTAGGGCCAGGTTTGCATTCTTCTAAAACTACATCTCCCATGATTGGTTCTATGGAGAAGACTGAAATGTCATAGCCATCCTCATCACAGTGGGGTGTCCATTGTTCTTCGTTGATGATGGGTTTCCTTCCCACCTACCTCTCTGGCTTTTTCTCTCTTCTCTTCTTCGACTGCTACTTTGCACATCCATAAGTGGGTGTCTTCATGCATCCATGAGGATCCTAACCCTATGGAATGCACCGACTCGGTGTCATCTTTAGCTCTATGGATGGGATTCCATTGGATAGGGGAACATCTCTATGAGAGTAATCTTTGAGATTCACTTTGGTCGTGACACCTAAGTGTTGCAAATACAAGGAATTGGTTCCCCAATCTTGTACCACTTGCAATTGTCACATAAATGGTCTTCCCAAAATCATCTCATAGGCTTGGTTCTTGCTAAAGTCACAGATAGCAAATGTGTGCTCAAACTCTACACCACACGTAGTGAGAGTTATTCCTTCAAGAAGTCCTAAGGGTCTTTCTATGTGACCATCAGCCATATGCAATTTCATTCTTGTTGGCCTAAGTGTTGGCTTGCCCCAACGCTTCCATAGGGAAGTGGTAGCAATTGCAACTCCTGCACCAGAGTCCAGAATTGCCTTGGTTGTGTATCCTTGATGGGTGATGGGAAGATAGGTGTTTCCTTCTTCACCTTCACTCATGTCTCCTATCTTGTCCAAAGGTATCTCTAGCACTATTCTATGGGATCCTACCTGGGAACGAGGTTTTGCTATCTCTGGTACTTGTTTGGCTACATGCTTCCATAGCTCTGGCCTTACTTTGAGTAGCTCTTCTAAAGTGAGGGTACACTGCACATTAGTGTTTTTCACTACCTCTGTGCTCCTAGGTGTAACGGAGTCTTCGTTTCTTACCATGACTATAGGTGCTCTCATACACGTGGACTTTGCCTCCCAGGGGCCTGTGAAATGGGGTAGTTCTTGTATGGAATTGGATTCGAAGTCTAATCTCTCCTGAGATTGAGTGCTCTCCTGCTCTCCATAAATGGAGGGAATATCTTGTGGGAATTGATCATGTGCATCATCCACAAGTTCAATGGGAGGAGGGACTTCACTTTCTTTAGCCCATTTGTCTTCTTGAATCTCTCATAGGAATTGTGTGAACCGATTCATAGAAGAAGATGTGTCTGGCTCCGTAGAGAGGCACATAGGATCCCTGGGCAGGTAGGCATTCTCTTTCACTTGCCTTGCCCTTATTTGGAGAGGTGGGTTCCTTTTTTGATTGTGCAATTAGCCTCTCCAATCTTTCTAGCAGTCCATCAAAGTGCAATTGCGTCTTAGCTGAACTAGAGATGTTAAAGAGGCGACTGGCTTCAAACATGGTTTGAGACAATTCCACCGTCTTAGCACAAATCTTGGCTCGTTCAAGCTCTAGTTCTGCTCTCGGGTAACACTTTTCATGATCTGTCACATTTGGCCCTTCTTGGATTCTGGCCTGATATGCCTTAAGCATCATATTTAGGTCCTCGGGAGTGGGATCTGCTAGTATTGATCCTACTCTAGGGGGTGGTGGATTTGTGTGAGGTGGGTTGGAAGGTGTTGGATCGGATGGAGATGGGAATGGTGGTGGTGGGGTATTGTGAGAGGGAGGTTGAGATTTAAGTTCAATTATCTTAGCCCTCGGTTCTCTTAGGCTTTCCTCGAGTTCACTCATCTTCTTAGCCCATTGCCTCTTCATTCTTTCTCTACTATCTCTCCAGGCTCTAGTCCTCTTCTTGGTTATGCTCTCAGTTTCACTAGCCTCAGCACTTTTTTCCTGGCCTAAACTTTGGTTCTGCTGCAAGGCTTGAGCTCTACTGACTACCTGTACTGGTGCAGTGGAAGTCACACTTCCTGTAGAGTCTACTACTAACCCAATAACATTAATAGAAGTGATTTTTGGCATATTATTGGGATTCTTTGGACAATCTTGTAAGAGATGCTCTTTGCCGCAATCTTGACAAAAGCCTTGAATGGTTATCGATTGGGGTTGTGTAGGAGCAGGCATGGGGCAATCACGAATGAGATGATCTCCCTGACATCTGTAGCATGGCCCTCTAGGGAATGGGGGTCTTACCTGCCTAGGTTGAGGTCTAGAGTTGGGGTTTGCGTACATGACATTTGTGTAATCTGGCTCCCAACTAGGTTCACTCGGTTCTTCACTATAGTAGGACCCACCATGTTCAGGGGACTGTATGTAGTAAGCCTATGGACTATGTATGTGAGTGGAATCAAAACTATGATCACTCGGGTCACTTTCTGAAAGCAATGGAGTCACTGGGTGTTGAGAAAAGGGGAACAACAAACCCTAACCGCCTCACATGGAAGTGAGAGGTTCTTCCAAGAGGAGTTGCAAGAAGTGTAAGCAATGCACACACACCCACGTCCATGAACAATGGCACCATGGCCAACGTCAAAAGGAACAAGGGAGGGCAATGCTCACACACAAGACAACCCCAAGTGCCAAACCCACACACATGGATCAACGCCTAGCACACAAGGAGAAATGTGGAAGCCAAATGATCCTTCATTCCATTAGCATGGAGGCCAAGGCCATGGCCAAGGGACCCCCCTTTTACAAAATGAGCTTCTCCTTATATAAGAGAGGAGAGGGATCCGTTGAATACAAGTGGCCAAAGGCTTCATTAACTAAAGATGTTCTAAAAAAAGGTAGGTAGTTGGAAAAATCAAAAAGGGAATCTTCTTAGAGAGAGAGAGCTCTTGCACGTATCCAAAAGAGAGCTCTCATTTCTAAAATAAGACAAGGATTCAAAAAGAAGCGTTTTACAAAAAAAGAAGGGTAAGGTTGAGTTTTTATGGGTTTTCTCACAAAAGGAAGTAAGAGAGAGTTCCTATGAAGAAATTATAAAAAAGGAAAAATGGGAAATTTGGGAGACCGCCACACAAGGCTTTGAACCTCCAAGTATCCTTAGCTTCGAGGGAGGCCTCTAAGTACTCCATAGCCTTCATAGCTTCATGGGTCCTTCATAACTTCAAGGTTCCAACACCCTCCCCCACCTAGTCTTTGTCGTCCTCGACAAAGCTGAGAAAAAAGTACCATACATAGCTGATCGAGGTCGTGTTGAGTCTTCATAGTCTTCAAGTCTTCAAGTCTTCAAGACTTCAAGTCTTTGGTACTGAGTGACACAATCCCCTTGCATACATCATGTTGGGCAACCCTTTGTAAGACTAGAAAAGCCTTCACAAGAAGCCCCCAAACCTGATCGTCAAGGTAGCCAAATGAGGCCAAGAACTAAGTTGTGCCCAAGGGAGAATCTCCAAATTGCACCTTGAAACCTGTGAAACCTCAAAATTATAGTCAAGAATTACCTTTAATTTCAGAACCTTAGAGTGAGCAAACATTTCAATCTAACTTCGGTGGCCCATGAGAGAAGGCATTGTCCGTGAGAAGTGTTTGACTATTCCCAAGTTGTAATGAGAGCCATAGAGCTTCCAAGACGCCAAAAGAGTCAAAACCCATCAATCTTCAAGTGGACAAGAAACCGAAAAACATCTATAACATTGCAAATTTCCAATAAGTGACCCTTGATTTATCATGAAAATCCTTTTCCAAGTCAAAAATGTATTGCAAACATAATGCTTGTGCACGTGTGACCATTTGCAATGGAAAGTAATAGATGTGGATTGTTGACCGTTCCTACTTATGCCACGTATATTTTTGTTATTTAGGTGTGTTGTGAGCATATGAGCATGAGTGATGTGTCTATAGAGCCTTTATGTCATTCCAACATATTAATGAAAACGTAATGCGCATCATTCCTTGAGATGTAAATAACAAAACAAAGCCCATTCATCAAAGAAGAGTTTTTAGACGACCCCTATGGGGTAGTCATAACAACTCAAGCCAATGTCAAAGCAACACATGCTGCTAGAAAAACCAAACAACGGGAACCAAGTATACAAGTGTAAGGAATACCCAACAAGATTTGCAATTAGTGGTAGGGGTATGGACACTATCCCATATAAAATGAGCATTCACATAACCCAAACACCAACAATAACAAGAGCATTGGGCGTGATCTCCAAGAAAACAGACATTCAAAATAATTTGCAGACACATTCAGACGCTCATAAGTTGGCCTTCATTAATTCCTCATCAAGAAAAGAGTGTCATAAGTTGGCTTGTGTGTGCAGGTGGGAGATTTGGATACCATTCCTTGATGGTGCAATCACAATTACTCCACCACACCCCCCAAAACACCGAGAATGAGCCTCACAGATTTAATTTCAATTTCATGTTGAGAATCGTTCAACACATGTAATGCTCTAGTTAAACACAGTAAAGACACCAGCTACTTAATAGAAATGCACGATTTTCTTCAATTCAGTGATCATGGGGAATAATTAAATTTGCGGGTTCTAGACACGAAATGAGAGTTCACACCATAGAAGACAAACGTTTGTGAATGAACTATGTTATACATCTTCAAAATGTGATCTGTACCCATTCACAAGGCCTCTAAAAAAAATACATCGTTCATACAATTCTTTCATTTCAGGTTCTTACCAAAATCACTTTGCTAACTTTTGCAGAGTAGAGGACGAGAGCTTGTGATTGAATTCAATGTTATGTCACCGACAGATCAAGACTTCAGAAGTGACTACATTCAGCTAGTACATATGTTCTAGCTACCACCTCAGAGGGTGTGCATGCCCCCAACAGGTCTTTGTAGTATTCCATGCTTTTATGCAAGTTGAAAGAAGAAATGCCGAGTCTACCTTCAGCAATTGCATCCGTTTTGTCAAACATTACTGCCTAGGGGCAAGCACGAGACAACAATAAAAAGCTCTTATGACAAAATAGAATCAATGCCGCACCCGATGAACCTTGTTTGAGATGCAGGCAAGATATGAGGGAGTATTGTAGCAGAAAGAAGCAAAGAAGGATGGTCGTCTGCATGAAGCAGAAAATAACAGCTAAGAGAACTCCACGCAAATAGCATCAGTTTCCTCGATCGTTTGTTGCCTCACTTTGGGGATGATGTCTTGAGGATGGGGAGAGCTTCTGAGTGCACATCTCAAAAAATGTGCCTTTGATGTAGTGAAGCTTCCATACAATAGGAGGTGGAGTGAGCCAAATGCCTCCCAAGGGGGTGTCCTTCATGATGAAAACATATATCTCACAGATTTTTCTCCACAGACTTAGCACACACCCACCTTCTGAACTTAATAGAAAATCTAAACACACAAACCTATTGCAGAGCTGGACTCTACCTTGATGTAAAATGCATACAAGGACAATGCACAAATGAAGCACGCTTCACAGAATAAGAAGAGAGGGAGGAAAAAAAAACTCATCTTCCACCCCCTCTGGAGTGCACTGAGGGATTCATCCACTAGATATGGCTGGGAGAAGCTGAGGAAATCAATTGCAGGGAAAGAACGTTAACGCAAGAATCATTGAGATTCATTTAATAGAGGTTTAGAACCCCAAACTTGATCAGTGGGCTCCTCCGATGGATTATGGAGAGTTGTAAAACCACCACCATATCCGCCTCTCAGAGCATAGAAAGTGGTCCAAATGAAGCTATGTCAACCCATATGGTGTGCAAACCGAGATTAAAACCTACTCTGATGTCCCCACATGCAAAGAAATGCCTTCACAGCTCGTCCTCCATTGTTCGAAATGACCGAGGAAGAGCTTCGCCTCTAAAAAAACTATGTAGCTTGATACAACGATGGAAGGGCATGACTTCTAGCAGGAGGCACGTCACTGAGACTTGTTCCCGGTTTAGCGCAGCTCTCAGGTCACTTCGTCAAGAGAAAAAGAGGAAGATGGGCAAGGGGAGCATCGCTCGACCCCAAACCCTCAAGAGTAGATGATAGGGGCAACAGAAGCTCCACCTAGACCCACAGCAATGTAGGAGGGTTAAGCCATGGCTTCACCTGTGCGGGATCAGTACTGCCCACAAGTTGGTAGAGCATGGCTCAACCTCCGGCACAGAGGGGAGCCATAGCTCACCCACATCAGGTGAGTCAAAAGAGATGGAAGCCGACGAGATTTACCTTGAAATGCATAGATTTAAGGGGAAAAGGAAGGCAGCGGCCAGCTATTCGAATGATCTCCTCCACTATTGAGCAAAGTGAGAGAGGGAAGAGGAGAATCTTCCCACCTACTCCCACGGCCTACAGGCTGCAACCTCCTGCAAACCTCCTGCAAGGATTCTTGGCCATTCAAGCCATTCATTACGTAGATTAAAGGCAAACGTCTCTGGCCAACCCTCCACGATGTACCAACAACAATCACTTAAATTCATGATTTTCATAAAAAGGACCCTAGAGTCTACGCCTTTCACTTTCAAGACAAATGGGGCCTATGTACACACGCATGCGACATTTCAAGTGTGTAGTGGAGTTAGTTCAAATTTTAAGCCATAAAGCATTTTTAACATTTTCTTTCTTCAGGATAAAAAGAGGAGGAACAAGAGAGAGAATACACTCCCCATCTCCCTATCCACGGCACCACTCAAATCAAGAAACGATAGAATTTGAAAGTGATGCATATGTGAGTGTGTGGAAATGTGTGTATATGAGAGAGAGAAGGGGTCAGGGGGGGTTTTCTTGTGCCATAAACAAAAAATGAACTCAAACTACTCAAAAATTAAAAGAAGAGAGGTACCCAAGGCCAACCGAAGGCCACACGGATCCACAACTCAATCCAAGTGTGAGGTGCATCCACAAAGTGTAGGCACGGCAAGCTTGAAAAAACCCAACAGCTAAAGGCGGACGTCCCCGACAATGGCGCCAAAATGTTGAGAAAAGGGGAACAACAGACCCTAACCGCCTCACATGGAAGTGAGAGGTTCTTCCAAGAGGAGTTGCAAGAAGTGTAAGCAACGCACACACACCCACGTCCATGAACAATGGCACCATGGCCAATGTCAAAAGGAACAAGGGAGGGCAATGCTCACACACAAGACAACCCCAAGTGCCAAACGCACACACATGGATCAACGCCTAGCACACAAGGAGAAATGTGGAAGCCAAATGATCCTTCATTCCATTAGCATGGAGGCCAAGGCCATGGCCAAGGGACCCCCCTTTTACAAAATGAGCTTCTCCTTATATAAGAGAGGAGAGGGATCCGTTGAATACAAGTGGCCAAAGGCTTTATTAACTAAAGATGTTCTAAAAAAAGGTAGGTAGTTGGAAAAATCAAAAAGGGAATCTTCTTAGAGAGAGAGAGAGCTCTTGCACGTATCCAAAAGAGAGCTCTCATTTCTAAAATAGGACAAGGATTCAAAAAGAAGCCTTTTACAAAAAAAGAAGGGTAAGGTTGAGTTTTTATGGGTTTTCTCACAAAAGGAAGTAAGAGAGAGTTCCTATGAAGAACTTATAAAAAAGGAAAAATGGGAAATTTGGGAGACCGCCACAAGAGGCTTTGAACCTCCAAGTATCCTTAGCTTCGAGGGAGGCCTCTAAGTACTCCATAGCCTTCATAGCTTCATGGGTCCTTCATAACTTCAAGGTTCCAACACTGGGACTATGGCTCTATTCAAATTTTTCCTCCGCAGCTGCATACTTTACAAGAATCACATTAGCTGGGGTTGGAGGTTGTTGAGCTAACATAGGTTGAGGCCTTTGTTGGTTTTGGTAGGGTTGTTGATAGGATTGCGGTGGTCTACCATATTGCTGTGGAGGGTACTGGTTCTGGTATCTTCCCTGTTGTGGATAGGGCTGAGGGTAGGTTTGCCTAACTGCTTGCTTATTGTATGGGCAGTCTTGTGCTGTGTGATTTGTGTATCTCCGTTCTATGGTGCAATATTGGCTACTAGGGTTCACTTGGGGTTGAGCCATGATTGTTGGATGTGATGGCTGGATGCAATCAGAAGATCAAGCTGGTGCTGCAAATCCTGCTTCACACCTGCCCTCCTTTGACTCTAGATATGCTTAGTAGACTCCTTGAGCTTCCAAATGACACCAAAATATGCTATATGTACTTTGGAAATGAGTTGAGTAATGATTGGATCAAAACAGACTACTTGTGATTTCAAGAATCCTGAAAAACTTGCTATATTCGTACTGACACCTGCTCAGAGTTATGCTCAGTGTGACCAGCACACTTAAAATTGATCTAATTGCTTTTGGACATATTCAATTAGCTTAACAAGCTTTCATTTGCAATTGAAATGAGAGGAAATGACAAACCACACTCTGAGAAATCAATTTAGCAAACTTAGGTGTACCCTCGACTTTTTAGGAGACTTACAGTCAGAGACCAGTGAGGACCCCGACTGAGATTTCTCTGTGATGGTAGATCCAATTGCCTTGAAAATTAGTAGGAGTATAGTAGACTTTGAGCTGAATCCAATGCACTTTGAATCATCCAATTTGGTTCAGTAGATCTTGAGATATGCTCCTTTGAAGTTGACAGAGTTGGAGGTAGTCACTCAGAGAAAACAGAGACTATGAATATATGTATATTGATTAAATCTAATGATTGTACATTCCCATTGACATGTAATGTGATGCTCAATGGTACTCAGAGGTGTAGGCTATGGTGTAGCTCACACACACTTAATGATTGGCTCAGAATTGCTCGGGAGGAGTGAAGATGCCCGCGACTTTTGACTTGTAGATTATATAGAGATTGAGCGAGATTTTTGAATTTCAAAATCATGTCAATCTCCTAGAATCTTGTACCTAAAAATGAATGAGATATTCTCTCAATCATTCACCTACTCATTCAATCAAATTTTCCACGACTTTCTCTGTTAGGTGTGATTACATGAGTGGTTAAAGTCACATAGACTTTTACATGAGATAAAAGGTAAGAATCAATAAGACTAGGTTCCTATGGTTATTGATTCTTGTACATATATCCTTCAAGGTCCAAGCTTTATGTAAATTCTTCAAAGTTGATATCCAAGCCAAGTCTTCCAAACCTTCCAATGTTCCAAGCCAATGTGTGTAGGCTTGTTTTGCACCAACAGCTCCCCCTCAAGCCAAACACTTTGGCTCAAGTCTTCATCTCTAATCTTCAATTATTTCCTGCAATCCAATCATGGATTTAAATCTGCATAGCTTGCTTCCATCCAGAGCTTTAGTAAGTAAATCTGCACATTGTATATTAGTAGACACATATGATAATTGAATTTCTTTGCTAAGTAACTTCTCCCTCACATAGTGGTAGTGAACCTCTATGTGTTTTGTCCTAGCATGATAAATTGGATTAGCTGCTAGGTGAAGAGAACTTGTGTTATCACCAAATATGATTGGTGGCCTTGTGTATAGGCCCAATTCTGAATATAATAGCTTCAACCATATGGCTTCTTGAGTGGCATTGGCTAGCCCTCTGTACTCTGCCTCAGTAGATGATAGAGCTACTATGGGTTGTTTCTTAGATGACCAAGAAATTGGTTTATCACCTGCAAAACATATGTAACCAGATGTACTTCTCCTGTCATCCTTGCAACCTGCCCAATCTGCATCTGAGTATACCTTAATATCAATATCTGATGAATAAGGAAAGTACAGACCATGATTTTGTGTTCCCTTCAGGTACTTTACTATCTTCTTGGCTGCTTCCAAATGTGGTACTCTTGGTTTATGCATAAATTGGCTAAGTACACTAACACCATATGATATATCAATCCTGGTTAAGGTAGCATAATTAAGACTACCTACCAAACGTTGGTAACCTGTAATATCCTTGAGTTCTTCTCCTTCATGTGCACTGAGTTTGTGGTTGACCTCCATAGGAATGTTTGAGACTTTAGCTTCCTGCAAATTAAACTTCTTGACCATGTCCTGAATGTACTTCTTCTGAGTAATAAATATACCTGAATTTGTGTAGACCAATTCAAGTCCTAGGAAGTACTTCAACAATCCAAGATCATTGATCTTGAATTCCTTCATCATTTGTCCTTTGATGTGTCTTATTCCCTAAACATCATTTCCTGTAATAATGATGTCATCAACATAGACACACAAGTATATTACCTCTGAATTGTTCCTTTTTATAAACAATGAAGTATCTGCTTTACTCATCACAAATCCTTGATCTAGGAGATAGGTTGTCAACCTGTAATTCCATGCTCTAGGTGCCTGCTTCAATCCATACAGAGCCTTCTTCAATTTACAAACATGATTTACCTTATTAGGATCCTCATAGCCAGGTGGTTGTGACATGTAGACTTCTTCAGATATCCATCCATTCAAGAATGCATTCTTCACATCCAATTGGTACATGTTCCAATTCTTGGATGCAGCTACACTCACCATAACTCTGATAGTTGGCATCTTGGCCACAGGAGAAAATGTCTCCTCATAATCAATGCCTTGGGTTTATGCAAAACCCTTGGCTACCAACCTAGCTTTATACCTGTTTATTGTACCATCTGAGTTTCTTTTGAGTTTGTAGATCCATCTGGATCCTATCACCTTCATGGAGTCCTTCTTGGGTACCAAGTCCCAAGTATCACTCTCCTTGAGAGCCTCCATTTCTTCATCCATTGCTTCCTTCCATTGTGGTTTAGTAATTGCTTCTTCAAATGTACCTGGTTCTTCATTCAAGATATCCTTTGCAAGATATACAGAGTGCTTGGTTACAAGTGAAGTATCATACCCATACCTAATAGGTTTCTTCTTTTCTCTTTGAGATCTCCTCATAGCTTGAGTTGAGGATTCTGGATTGTCTTCTAGTTGCTTCATCTTCATCTTCCCTTTGGATTTCCAAGCCTTGAACTCTTCAATGTTGATGGTGTCTTCATCATCTGAGCTTGTGTCCTCTTTCTGAGTTGGTTCTTGCCTGATAAGTTTTGGAAAGTCTTCTTCCATATCATAAGGTAGGCTAACTTTCCTGCACTCATTCTCATACCATGAATCATTTTCATCAAAGATGACATCTCTGCTTACCTTGAAGCCTTTGTTTGAGGGGTTATAAAACCTGTATCCCTTCTGATTCAAATCATAACCAATGAAGATACACTTTTCAGCCTTAGGGTCTAGCTTTCCCCTTACCTGTGAGGGAATATGCACATATGCTACACACCCAAAGATTTTGCAATGATCCAGAGATGGTCTCTTACCATGCCAAGCCTCATAGGGTGTCATTCCATCAAGTGTCTTTGATGGCAACTTGTTAATTAAGTATGTGGCAGTAGATACACTCTCTGCCCAAAGATAATTTGGCAATTTCTTTTCATTTAACATAGATCTAGCTGTCTCTACAATGAGTCTATTCCTTCTTTCAGCTACCCCATTTTGTTCAGGTGAGTACCTTGTAGTAATCTCCCTCTTGATGCCTCTTTCCTGCAAGAAATCTTCAAAGTCATTGGAGAAGTATTCTCCACCACCATCTGACCTTAGCCTCTTCAATTGTCTACCTGTTTGATTTTCAACTAATGCAAGATACCTTTTGAAACAATTAAATACTTCATCCTTATGTTTCATGAAGTATAAGACAGTCCACCTGCTATAGTCATCAATAAAGGACACATAGTACCTTGATCCAGATATGGATGGCTCCTTGCTAGGTCCCCAAACATTTGTATGCACCAATTCCAGATAATCTTCATGCATAAAACCTTTCTTTGTATATGGCAATCTGTGTGACTTACCAAATTGACAAGCCCCTCACTTGTATATCATATGTTGCTTGGATACATTAGGTATCCCAAGCACACATTGATCTCTACTCATTTGTTTTAGAGTCCTCTCTCCAATGTGACCTAATCTCTTGTGCCAAATCTCCAATTCTGATAGGGTTTGGTCCTTATAGTTGTACAAAGCAATACTCTTAGTGTCTTCAAGTTCAAAGGTAAACAATGTACCTGATTTTTCTCCCTTGGCTATCCTTCTGAATCCATGTCTTGGATCCTCCACATATGCACCATGTTGAGTGAACCTGACCTGTAGACCTTTTTCAACAATCTGACCTACACTCATCAGATTCTTGGTGATTGTTGGAACATACAACACTCTGCTTAGTAAATTCTGATTACCATCACTTGTTTTGACATTACCTACTTTAACAACTGAATGTTTAGTGTCATCACCTGTCTGCACTTGGTGCTTGCCTTTAGGTTCTTCCAAATCAGAGAGTAAGGCAACATTTCCAGCTACATGGTTAGAGCAACCTGAATCAATATAGAACAAATGATCATCATTGATACCAGATTTTGATGTCATGTTCATGATCAACAAGGAATCATCTTGATCCTCTGCATAATTGTTGTAATCCTTCCTATTTCTATATCCACCTTGATAGTTGCCATTGTGATTGTAGTTGTTGTTGTAACTATTGTTGTAGCCATGGTAGCCTTGAGATTGATTGAATCTTCCTCTGCCTTGAGAGTATCCTCCTCTTTGGTGACCTCTTCCTCTTTGGTTCTTGTAATTTTTGTAGCATTCATCTGTAGTGTGGTTAGACAAACCACAAATATTGCATGGAGATTGATTGTAGGGTCTCCCCCTACCTGACTTACCTCCTCTGCCCCTACCTCTAGATGATCTACCTCTCCCTGCATAGTTTGCTTGGGAGGTAGAGCCTTCTTCATCAACCTTCTTGCTTTTACCCTTGTCTTTAGTCTTCTTATCAGTATATAGGGCAGAGGGATTGTTACCTTTTGATTGCTCTCCATTCTTTGTGATCTTTGCTTCATGTGTAAAGAGTTGTCCAATCAGAGTTGTTAGATCAGGTGCTTGGATGTCCATATACAAGTCCATTGCTGTGGTAAAGCTCTCCCATTTGTCATCTGCCTTTAGTCCATTGATCACTTGTCTGACTATCTGCTCTTCCTCAATTTCTTCTCCAACACTTGCAAGTTGATCTGCAATGTCTTTGACTTTGGTGACAAAATCTGAGACACATTGTTTTGATTGCTTCCTAAGAGTTGTAAACTCAATCCATAGCTGATTCTTTCTGGCCCTTGTGCTTGATGAAAAATATGTTGACAAGGTTTCCCAAGTCTCTTGGGAAGTCTTACAATTCCTTATATGAGGTAGAAGGAAATCAGAAATAGAGTTTAGAAGATATGACCTTGCCAAAGCATCTTTTGCACACCATTGGTTGAGCCTCTCATGTTCATCCTTTGTAGGTAGGCCTCTGGTCTTGAATGAGGGCAACTCCTCATCTCCTGATATGTATCCATACAAGCTTCTCCCTTGTAGATAGGTCTTCATTCTCAATGACCAAGCCTGGTAATTATTTCTATCCAATTTGTCAATGAAGGAAGGGAAACCATCACCCATGATTACCTTATTAGCTCTGATACCACTATTGGATGTGATGGCTGGATGCAATCAGAAGATCAAGCTGGTGCTGCAAATCCTGCTTCACACCTGCCCTCCTTTGACTCCAGATATGCTTAGTAAACTCCTTGAGCTTCCAAATGACACCAAAATATGCTATATGTACTTTGGAAATGAGTTGAGTAATGATTGGATCAAAACAGACTAATTGTGATTTCAAGAATCCTGAAAAACTTGCTATATTGGTACTGACACCTACTCAGAGTTATGCTCAGTGTGACCAGCACACTTAAAATTGATCTAATTGCTTTTGGACATATTCAATTAGCTTAACAAGCTTTCATTTGCAATTGAAATGAGAGGAAATGACAAACCACACTCTGAGAAATCAATTTAGCAAACTTAGGTGTACCCCCGACTTTTTAGGAGACTTACAGTCAGAGACCAGTGAGCACCCCGACTAAGATTTCTCTGTGATGGTAGATCCAATTGCCTTGAAAATTAGTAGGAGTATAGTAGACTTTGAGCTGAATCCAATGCACTTTGAATCATCCAATTTGGTTCAGTAGATCTTGAGATATGCTCCTTTGAAGTTGACAGAGTTGGAGGTAGTCACTCAGAGAAAACAGAGACTATGAATATATGTATATTGATTAAATCTAATGATTGTACATTCCCATTGACATGTAATGTGATGCTCAATGGTACTCAGAGGTGTAGGCTATGGTGTAGCTCACACACACTTAATGATTGGCTCAGAATTGCCTCGGGAGGAGTGAAGATGCCCGCGACTTTTGACTTGTAGATTATATAGAGATTGAGTGAGATTTTTGAATTTCAAAATCATGTCAATCTCCTAGAATCTTGTACCTAAAAATGAATGAGATATTCTCTCAATCATTCACCTACTCATTCAATCAAATTTTCCACGACTTTCTCTGTTAGGTGTGATTACATGAGTGGTTAAAGTCACATAGACTTTTACATGAGATAAAAGGTAAGAATCAATAAGACTAGGTTCCTATGGTTATTGATTCTTGTACATATATCCTTCAAGGTCCAAGCTTTATGTAAATTCTTCAAAGTTGATATCCAAGCCAAGTCTTCCAAAGCTTCCAATGTTCCAAGCCAATGTGTGTAGGCTTGTTTTGCACCAACAATGATGGGACATACGTTCGCCATATGGTCACCACCGCAAGTATAGCACTTGTTTACTGGGGCAAACCTTGGGATTTGTTTGCTAGTGACTCCTAGTTTTTGAGCTACTTTCTCCGCAAGTTCCTCAATTGATGTGGATTGCGAGGAAGAGAGGCTAGAGGCACTATCAGAATCTTTGTAGATTTTGGAAAGCTCTAACTCCTCTCCTAGGTTATCCTCGATGTCGATGCACATGCGTACACACTCTTCTATCGTAATAGGGTCCTTCAAGTACACATATGACCTCAATTTGGTACTTAGCAATCCATCCAAGAATAAAGCCACTTGTTTGGCTGGTGTGGGTAACTCAAGAACATGGCATCTCTCAAGATATTGCCTAAATCTTCTTCCTGCAAGTCTCACGGTCTCTTGAGGGGTCTGCTTGAAGCTATGTATCAATGAGGAAGTATTATGCCTTATGCCACTTTTAGAGAATTCAGTGATGAACGCCTCTAAGAGTTGGTCTATGCTCCTAAACTGTCTCTCATTCAATGGTTGAAACCACGTAAGGGTTGTGTTCCTAAGGGTTAGAACAAAGGCATTATACTACGTGAATAGGTCCTCAACTTGCTCAGCTCTCAAGACTTGCCTAAACTCGGCCACATGATCATATGGGTCTCCTGTGCCATCGAAGTAGTTCTTCATGGACTTAACTAGCTGGGTTGGTCTCAAGGTCCTCGTGTGCTCTCTAGGTCTTGGCAGAGGGAATTCATCCGCATTCCTTTGGTTTCTTATGGCTCTAGGTCTATCGGGTTCTGTCTCCGTTCTCATTCTTTCTCTTCCCAAGGGGTTGGCAAAGTTGACTTCTGGCCTATCTCTACTTCTGTCTCTTTGAGTTCCATGAGCTTGGGATGTTCCAGCTCTAGGGTGACCATAAGACACATTAGATCTTGGTTGGGGGAAAACAAATTCACCCTTCCAAGTGTAAGCATGTCTATCGTGTTCTGTAACCACAAAGATCCTCTCTAAAGTGTGATCTAAGTAGGTCACTCTGCCTGGGCTATCCGGATCTTTGAACTCATATATAATGATTGTGCCTACCTCATTTGGCTGATCAGATTTATACCTCCAAAAGGCTTCATCAGTCTCTCGGTTCAGGAGTAGATCTATGCTCTTATTGTCTTGGGGAATCCACTCCGGTGTGATAATCCTCGTGAGAACAAATTTGCCTCGAGAGGTTCTAGGTTCTACACCCATGTTTCCTTGCTCTAGGTCTCCTAAGTCCGTTTCTGGGATCACATTTCCGAACTCCTCTGTCCTATCTGGGTGATTGGTGACTGCATATATGGTTCCCTCTTTGTCCATGTATGCTCCATTTTCAAATTTGACAGCTGGGTGTTCTAGTCCAATGGATTGGTCAGGGTTTTTAATCTGGACCACAGATCTTCCTAGGCCGTCCTCATAGATGCAAGCACCTAATCGGTTGGTCCTAAGGTATTCGAGTTGTGTCTTGTAAGGGCCTTCTACCCTATGTAAATATGGCACTCCTGAACTTCCTGTAGGTCTCTCCATACCGTGGGACATCTCAGACTCGCTAGTCTCAGAGCTAGGGTAGTAGGAATGATGGCTCAACTGTTGGGCCCAAGACCTAGCAGTATGATTGACACTAGCCTCTGAAGATCTAATACTCTGTCTGTCTCTCCCTAGGTGTCGTATTGATCTAAGGTTCATATGCCTATTTTAGCAATCCCAAATTTCACACCAGGTACAACCTCATTGCTGAGTTCTTTTGTATCAGTCACTTGATTCTTTTTTAAGTTGATTATCATGTTTATGATCTTGTCTGATATCACGTCGTCAGGAATACTTGAGTTAATTTCCGCACTTTAAAGTTGATCGTCTCACGTTAGGTTCTTTTCCTTTAAAGTTGTCGGTCACACACAGGTTATCTCTTGACTTGAACTTGATTTCTTAGATAATCTTGACTTTGTCTCATGCCTATCGTCGCCCTGACTTACTTCTAGCACTATCCGTACTTAGCTTAAGCTAGGAATTGACAGAGGGGGTTGAGAGTATTCCAACCTTGCTTGTTGATCCCTTGTCCTTTGGTGCTCAAGAACCCGGTTCTCGAGCTTGCAAAAAGCCCTTGCTTTGGATGCGTTCAAGAGCTCTCAATGGCCCTGTAAAAGTCCCAAAATTAGCTGAAGACTTAAATTCAAATGATAGAACCAATCACTTCCATTCATGTAATTCACATGTCAATTTGCACCGTGACTTTATGGAACACAATTCTAGAGATCCCTGAGCTTTCCAACAAAACAAGAATCACAGCAAACGGATTTCGTATGAGAAAGTTAGGCCAGTTCAGGGTTTTGGGACTAAAACAGGGTTCAAACAGGCTAACAGTTCATAGGATTTTTCTCAAAACACATGTGTAGGGACCTCACAAAATGCCAATTAATAGACAAGTATGCCCAAAATTATCCCCAAATCTTGGAATATAAAACCCTAAAATATTAGCCGAAAAAGCCTGTCAATCGTGATCGACAGGTTTGTCAATCGCGATTGACAGAGGTGTCCGTCGGGGCCTGTCGGTCGTGGGTCCTGTCAATCGCGATCGATGGTGTCAATCGTGATCGACACTTTTTTTGGGATTTTTACCGTAATTTCAATCGATCGGGGTCCTATCAATCGCGAGGGACATGTGTATGCGCGAATCTTTCTGTCAATCGTCAAATTTCAGTCGGTCGCGATCGACGGTGTCAATCGCGACTGACTGAGGTGTCGGTCGTGGCTGTCGATCGCGATCGACGATGTCGGTCGTGATTGACAGGGTCAGTCGGTCGTAGGGTCTGTCGGTCGCAATCGACAGGTCTGTCGGTCTCGATTGAAAGGGTCTGTCAGTCGCAATTGACAGAGAAACACGGAATTTTTTAGTTTTGTTTAGTGATTTGGAATGTGCTCTTCATGTGTATTAAGATGGTGCACTTTGTTTTACCAAAAGGTGAAATTTTCTGTCGATCGCGATCGATAGATGTCTGCGACCCAGAGACAGGACCGAGCGTTTCCGTACCTGTGCAGCGTGCTGGTGGTGATGAAACAGCCAAACCCTGCAAGGAAGCTCAAAAACATGCAAAAACAATGCACACAAATTGCTCTCTCGCTCTCTCTCACACAAGTGGAATGAGGGAAATGGGTGGGAGAAGGTGATATGATCAAAAACTGAAATTTTTCGCGATGATGGAGATGGAGGTGGGAAATGGTGAAGATGATGATGGTGAGAAAAACAAAAGAAAATAGATAAAAGTGGAGAAATTACCTATAACTCCAACGCGTCAACTCTACGTCTTACCATCACACGCTCGTCCTCAAAGCTCGATCCCCGGCAATGGCACCAAAATTTGGTGTAGCTCAGTGATGAGTAGCACCTCCTTTAATGTCAATCCGGGAAGACGTGAGGATGGTATGAAGACCTCGATCAAGTGATGGCACAAGTGTGTGAGTGACAAGCACACTAACATGCACACACATACACACACACGCGCACACACGGCAAGACCAAAGAGAAAGACAATGGAGTTCTTTTAGATTGCTTCAAAAGTGCTCATACAAGTTTAAATCTATTACAAGCTACCCCCAAAAATGAGCTCTCTAGCTCTATTTATAGTTTTTTACTAGGTTTTGGCCTTGTCCAGACCTAGTGTCCGGCCTAGTTAAAAATTAGGTTCTAGGGCCTGTTTGAAAGCTCAAATGGAGTCTAAAAAATATGAAAACTGATAGGTAGCTACTTCTAATGCTCCTCAAGCTCAAGGACTCCTTGGCTTGCACAAAATGGAGCTACAAAAATATGAAATGATATTTACAATGGTTTTTAGTGATGAAAATCACTTATTTTGTAGGGATTTCTTCTAACATTTTGACATACATTTCCTGGAGCTCCCTAGTTGCTCCTTCTTCTTGTGTGCCCACCTCTTTAATGCATGAAAAATTTAGATGGTCTACTTGCCAGATCTTCTTTGACTACTCTGTCTGCTTGTACCTTCTGTTTGCTCCGACTCCCTTCTTTGACTTCCTTGTCTTGTGAGTCCTTCAGTTCCTTGACTGCCAACAACCTACATGCCTCAAATATTCCTAGATGAAGAATTCGAGCCTCATGGTTGGATGGAGATTTTATCCACTCTCGATGTATGTGTAAACGAAGAAGTGATAACCATGAATGAATGCATTGATGAGGAAGGATATGACATTAGTCTATATGTGGTAGTTCTTCAAGAGATTGAAGAAGGAGAAGTAATTGAAAAAGAATGGAAAGAGGATTACGAGAGCATTGAAATGGAGCAAGAGCATATGGAAACAAAAAGTGAAAATCAAGGAGTAAGTGTCATAGCTAATGAAATAAATCAAGAAATGACACAGGAAGAAGAACCTGGATTGGAGAAAGAACAAGAAGACAGAGAAAATAAACCTCAAGATCAATTTGAAGTGCCTGCCCACTTCAAAAAATACGAAGTAGAAGAGAGGAAAATTGCTATTCAAATGCCGAAACGAGAAGCACAGTCAGGAATAGCATATGACAACAAAGAACAAACCAAGAAAATTGTAGTAACCTTGGAGGAAGGAGAAGAAAGATGTACTTTTATAGGACAAGATGTCTCAATGGAGGAAGAACAAGAGTTAATACGACTCATAAGGGAATATAGGGACATCTTTGCTTGGACATATAAGGATTTGAAAGGAGTAGATCCTTCTATATGTGCCCATAGAATCCCTATGACATCTGAAGCTAAACCTTCCAAACAAAGACCATACACATATAACGATGTCTATTCAGCGAAAATTAAGGAAGAGATAGACAAGTTGTTAGATGCTGGATTCATTTATGAGTCGAACACACGGAATGGGTGTCACCTTTGGTGGTTGTACCGAAAAAAAATGGTAAGTTAAGAGTATGCATTAACTTGAAAAAAGTAAATGCTGCCACCATAAGGGATAGTTACCCATTACCCATCACGGATCATCTTTTGGAAAGAGTGGAAGGAAAGGAAGTTTATAGCTTTTTGGACGGCTTTTCAGGGTATAATCAGGTAGCCATCGCCCTTGAGGACCAACATAAAACAGCCTTTGCAACTGAATGGGGAGTATACGCCTTTAGGGTTATGCCTTTTGGTCTAACCAATGCCCCAGCCACTTTCCAAAGATTGATGTGCCATGTATTCAAGGAGTTCTTGAGAAAGAGTATGGAGGTATACGTGGATGACTTATGCACTTATTCTGCTATACGATGAGAACATATCCCTGAACTAGGAAAGATCTTTGCCAAATGTCGGAGTATGCCTTAATCCGGAAAAGTGTGTCTTCATGGTTTGACAAGGAAAGATATTAGGACATATTGTCTCTAAGAATGGAATCTCAACGGATGAAGACAAAATCAAAGTAATTCTGGATTTACCGAGACCAAAGACTGCTAAAGAAGTACAAGCATTTATGGGACATTGCGAATACTACCGAAGATTTATACATATGTATGTCATAATTGCTAGACCTCTTTATGCATTATTGTCTCAGTTTAATTGGATTGAAGAATGTGAAAAGGCCTTTAACGAATTAAAGAGTCGATTAAGTTCAGCCCCAATCCTTCAAGTACCTAATTGGAACAAACCATTTCACATTCACGTAGATGCTTCCAAGTTTGCCATTGGTTGCATCCTAGCTCAACCCGCAGATACAGGAAAGTTAGATCACCCTATAGCCTATGCCAGTAGACAATTGAATCAAGCAGAACGCAATTATACCACGACTGAAAGAGAAGGTCTAGGAATGGTGTACGCAGTAAAGAAGTTTCGACACTACTTATTGGCAAACAAATTCAAATTCTTCATTGATCATCAAGCCCTAATGTACTTAGTCAATAAGCTTTGTAATACGGGACGACTAGTAGATGGTTTCTATTGTTGATGGAATTTGATTTTGAAGTAGTTGTCAAGAAAGGGAATACCCACATTAGGGCAGATCACCTATCAAGAATGACACATGTAGAACCACCCATAGGAGTACCAGATGATCTGCCTGACACATACCTTTTTAATCTCAAAGTATGTCCCCAATGGGTAGAAAAGTTGATCCCAATACTCACATATGGACCTAAACATGGGATTTCTCCAAACCGAAGTCAAGATTTATGGAAGAGCTCATTTTCATCAGAGAGATTAGAGACAGCCATAGCATAGAAATATGATGCAAAAGAAGCACTATGAGAGCCTAAGGGAATGCAATATGACAGAGGTGCATCTAATTTGTTATCACACAAAGTCTGCACCAACGATTTTGGCATAGTTTTTGCCTCCTGAATATTAGCACTCTCATCAACAAGTGCATCAATGGACTATTCAAGAAAAGTGGGAATAATTCATGATTTTGAGAAACTTCTTTTTTCAACTTTTTTGCTTCTCGACTCATTCACACATTACATGTTATTATTGCTTGATTTGAGTACTACATTGACGATTTTGTTACCGTTAGTGTCCATGTGAAAGGCCAAATGGCCACTAGACACTTCTTTGTATATGTTTTTTAATAAAAGATATAGTCGTCTAGTCAATCACAGACTCTAAGTTCAATCACATTTGTAACACCTAAGAAACCTGTGTTCGTGCTCCCTATGTACTGTGTTTTTCTGTGTATTCTAGAGCCTCTGTGCAGAGAACCATGTGCGATCCTAGGAGCTCGGCTTCCTAATCCGAGGAAATCATTGAGGAGCCCTCAAGAACGGGAGCACATTAATGCTTCACTGGCATCAGAGCATTTTGATGCAAAAATTTGTTCCTTTTGTGCGAGCGAAGCGAGCACCCGCCCATCCATCCAAGGCTTTCTCCAAGGTTTATGACTAAGGTGGCGACCAAGGCATAGACCTTGGCATTCCTTATCATCTCACCGAAGTCACCATTGGCACCATTGGCTACGTGTGAGGGAGGACCTTAATGATCAAGGAAGATAGAGGTTCCAAGTACTTCACGGGAGGTCACTCATCCTAGTATTATTCCCCCCAGATATTTCTTAATCGTGGCAATCTTTTGTCACTAAACTACATTCTTGTGGTGTCGGAAGAAGGTGAAAGACTAAGGTTAACATTACCTTGAGCATGTTTTGGTCCCTCAAAGCTTCATTCTTTGCTTTCAAAGCCTGTTTTGAAGCATTTTTGGGGTGTCTTTTGGAGCCATTTTGAAGTACTTTTGCACATAGTTCTCTTCACACAGGTCCAAGCTTAATTCTAGGAAAGTTTTTCTTGGAGTACGTTGATTGGTGGGTTTGTGTTCATCACTCACCCTCGTGGATTGCATAAATTAAAGCATCTGCACATAGTTGCCTGCAGGAATTTTTGCAAATTTTTCATTATGTATGATGGCAAAGTGTTGTAAAAAGCTTAAACACCTCTCGCTCACAAGTGTGATTGAGTATCCGACAAGGGACCGTTCTTGTCAGAGGGAAAAAAAAGACAAAATTGGCCGCTTCTATTTTGTGTACAGAGAAAAAAGGAGAGGAAGGCCCTCAGCCATGCTGTGGCAGGAAGTTTTCTTTTGTCTTTTGTTCTTCGTCTGATGCAACAGGTACTCTTGAAGAGTTGGGGGAAAGATGAAAGGTGTGCAAAGGCATATATCAAGCAAAGATGGGAGGGTAGGGGTCTTCTTCAAGTTTTTTTCACTTCCAGCAACCGCGGGTTTTTTTTTGTCCTCAGTGGGGGCAGCAGCAGAAAAAAAAAGCTTACTATGTAGATCATCTGGGGAGAGCGCCTTTCTTCTTGAAGAGTAGCAGGCCGCTCGCTTTGATACAAAACCGGTACTGGAATTCTCTTGACCGGGACGTCCATTATTTTCAAGTTCAAAACTCTCTATCTAGTTCTGTAAGTCTATCAATCATCAAGCTTACCATATTCCTGTTTGAATGTGGAGAGTTAAATAATACTCTGGGACATAATTCCTTCGAGACAATTCTAGCAAGGTCTATAGTAAATTTTTGAGGATGTGCATTCAAACATGATGCATGTTTCAGCCGAATGATTCGAGGGTTACAGGGTAACATGAATGTGAAGTGTGCTCCCATGGATGATGTCCTGAGTTTTCTTTTGCATTCGTCTATGAACTCGGTCACTGATAAATGACGAGGAGCAACTCTTACTTCTAGCAAAGTAATACTGGGAAGACGGTTATGCCATATCTGCTAATGTTTTTATAATGGATGTTTGCATATGTCCCAACCTCGGTTATGGAAACAAAAAGTGAAAGGAGAGGGGATTGCTAGCTCGCTTTGAAGGGAGAATGAAGTTCTGAGAGGCCGAGAGAAGTGCTGAGATGGCAGCTAGGCGCATGCTTATCTTCCCCTCCCTACAGGAATTGAAGGAATCATCGTCGCTAAGGGAGCCATAAACGTGCATTCCAAAGAAGGGTATAGTGGAGCCTGGGTGGAGGAAATGTCGTCCCCATTTTGTCCTATGTATTATCTTTTGGTCTGCACTCCTCTATTCTTGCTTGCATTCCATGTAGTCTTGCTCCAATAATATACTCTAACAGAGTATCTCCACGAGTCCCTTTTGCGTGATGAGAGGATCAGATTGCAGAATTTCTGTCTTCTCATTCCATGAAGCTCCCTTGAACATATAGGGTAGGAACAGAAGAAATGTTCTGGAAAATTCCAATACATTAAGGGTGAGAAATATATCGAACTATGGTTGTTTCCTGTAAATGATAAGATACTGTTGTGCTGGCTCTATTTAATATATACACTTTTGCTAGCAAAGCAATTTCCCATTTCATGCTGAAGCGTTGTACATGTGAGTTGAATCTTTGCATGAACAATATGAATAGGGAGTACAGTCATTCATGTTTGCTACAGTGACCAAGTGAGGGTATAATGGAGGTCATGTAGCTCCGTTTTGGCTACGATTTCAAGGAACCCAAGCTTTGCGTGCTTCTTGCATGTTTACTCCGTTTTTTTTTTCATGAAACATATACCATGCATGCATATAACTGCTAAGTATGCAATCCAAAAAACAAGCATTACGGGTCTCATGTTGTGGCCATTCTTTGCATAGGGGCTGTAACCATACTTTTGAGTGCTCCTTCATTTTATATGAAGCCTCAATTCCACGGTGATGATCATAGGTGGCAAGTTTCTCATTGCGCAACCTTCTGTGACCCTAACTCCTTAGAGCGACAAGACTTCCCAATTACATTCTCCACCATCCTTGAGAATTAATCATGCATGTGATGTCCTTAGTTCGAACGCAATCCTATGTGGGCAAGTAATTGCATTTACAACTTTGGGCACCGTTAATTTACATGAAAGATTTGTGTCCATGATTTTCATGACTTGCTTGTGATTCACGTGAATGACTTCGTGTAGTATTCTTGTTTGAGTTTGACTGATGTATCACACATAGAAAATAAATGGATGGTAAAGCTTCTAGAATTGGAACCTTGTTCGCAATGTCCAAAAATGGAATAAAGTAGAAATGCTTACATTTTTTGCAAAGAAAAAACACCCAAACGCTGCGTTGCAATTGATTGCCATTCAAGATCTCAATCTTAGAGTGATATGACCATCAATAGATATAATGACCGATGCTTGCACACATCAAATTGCAGTCGATTATCTTATTCCCCCAACAATTTAAGGGGGACGCTCAATAGTCAAGAACTTATAAAAAAGGATATTCAGATCCGTAAAAGAAGTCGAACTCTCTCAATATGTGATTCTAGAGGGATGAGTCGGATATAAGGAAGTGAAGGGAAGTGTGGGAGAATGCAAGTGTGTGAATGTGTGTGAGTGTCCATGTGATAGAGGGAGAGAAAGAAGGCTTGAGAGAGTGCATGAGAAGCGGAGTGTGTGAAGGGGAGTAGGGAAGAAAGGAAGACAACAAGGGAGTAAAAAGAGCAATCTCAAAAAGCAAATCATGAGTCTAGGTTCCCACTCCTTTCTCTTGTCCTAGCTACATTTGGCTATCATTCGGTTACTTGAGAGCAGGACGAGTGATCCAATTTCGCGTGATTTTCATAAATCATAAGCATAAAACTAGTGATTCCCTTGGGTTTAAGGACTCATCATTTTGGTGCGTTTGCCAGGAAAAGCTTGGCATGTCTCTATAAGAGAGTGCCATAGGTTCGCCTAGCACCACATGTTGGCTGAGCTTGCGGACCCCAGATCTAGTAAATGAGCGAGGGGAGCTCATCCTCAGGAGGAACGCAAACGCAAAGAGAAGAGCGCGCTCAGAGAAGAGCCCTTGAAAGAGAAAGGAAGAGGTGGGACTCGCAAGGTAAGTCGACCTCGACTAGCTCAAAGAAATCTACCAAAAATGTGTACTCCCGTAGGAGAGTCGCGAATCAAGTGCAAAAGTTTGAAGGAGGGATCCTGAGGCCGCGTGCACTAAATTTCTGGGATCGAAGTGATATTGACATCACACCTCTGTTCAAAATGGCTCAGCGGATTTCCGTTCATTTGGGGGACTTCACCAAGTTCTCAAGTGCTTGGGACGAGGATCCAGATAGTTTTATCCAACTATTTGAAGTTACTTGCGAGGCCAACGAGGTAGTTGATGGGGGTCAAAGATTGAGGATTTTTCTGGCTACTCTCCATGATGAGGCAGCCAACTGGTATGGGAATTTGACAGCACAAGAGCGTGGACTTATCAGATGCTCAAGGAAGCCTTCTTGGCAAAGTTTCGACGACAAGGCTTCCAAGATAGATTGGCCCAACAGATGGATTATCTGCAACAGGGAGTCAATGAGAGCATTGATAATTACATTCAGAGAATGGAAACCTTGGTAGAAAGATGGGCACGAATGCCCCGAACGATGAGACATTGAAGAGAAGATTCATTGCCGGATTGAGAGATCCTACGGTGCATCAGCATCTCAGCCTGACAAAACTGGCAACTTTAATAGATGCTAAGGAACAAGCAAGGCTTCGTGAGGAAGTACAATTATGTCAACAAAGGAGGATTGAGCTCTTATATGAGCCAATGGGAGGCCCAAGAAACGTACCGATGAAAGATCCCGGCCAAGGAAGTCCCACATTGACGACCCCGGCTTTTGTAGCCGCCACTAGCACGCCAGGCGAGGTGAAGCCTACACTGGCTGAAGAACAAGTATTGGAGTTGGTTACCCAAGCTATAAAAGCTGTCACAATGACCCAGGAAACATACACAGTAAAACCAGAGGTAACTACAAACAGCAATCAAGTGTTTAGATTGAATACATGGTGTGGGAAGTTCCATGGCTATGGCCATCTGGCTTCAGAATGCCCTACAGTCTCGAGAGTATTCATAGATAGATCGCCACCTAAAATGCGTTGCACTTTTTGTGGAAGGAAAAATCACACGGAAGACCAATGTTACAACAAGAGGGCCTATGAAGAGCGGACCATGAAATCGGGAGATACAAGAGAAAGGTCCTATACGGGATTGCCTGCTCAAAGTGTCCCGCCTACATCTCGTTGGGAGAATAGACAAATTTATGGATATGGTGCTCAGGGTCAGGGAGGAGACTACCCAAGAGGAGCCGCAAGGGATCAAAGGAGAGACGGTCCAATTCAGTGTTGGAGATGCCACAGCTTTGGCCATACTCAATCTAGATGTCCAAACGAAAAGAAACCAATTGATTATACCCCGCTATGTAGGTACTATAGTGGAGAGGGCCACTTTGATGAAGACTGTCCAAAACGAAGAGCTACCACTGGCAAGGATAAGGGGCTAGTAGGATCCTCAAATTATGTTGAGACTCAGATGCATTCCACACTGAGAGCTCAAGAGCACGTTCCTATGATCGGAGTGGTGTTTAAGACATTGAATCCTCAAGAAGGCTCTAGCTCATCAATGCACTTTGTGGATGCTTACCAGGCCAAGAAACCGCATAAAGAGCCAACTGTGGCAGTAGTCACAAGGAATAAAGAGTATTCAAAGAAACATCCAGAAGGCAAAAGCAAAAAAGCTAGCCAGGAAAAGATACCCGATCATGGAGAGGTAAACAACCAAGTAGGAAGATCTACTAGCAGCAAGATTTTGAGGATGGGGAAGAAATCGAGATCCTTCCACCAGTGACCAAGGAGTTTGTGCCAGGCATAGCACCCTTCCCTGAAATATTAAGGGCTCCAAAGTGTAGGAAGGAAAGACAAAGTTCGGAAGAAGTTGACATCGTAAAACTGTTGCCTGATACAGAAGTCACGTTGGACATTGGCACATTGCCGAAATGTTCACCCGTATATAGGAAACAATTCTACAACGAATATATAGAGATGCCGAGGAAAGCTCGAGATAAAAAGAGACAAGATAAAGATGTCCAAGGTATGATTCAAAGTATTACGACGCAAATTGATTCGAATGCTCCAGTTGTGACAGTCAAGATTAAAGGATATGCAGTCCCTGGTGCTCAGTTAGATAGTGGAGCTGCAGTCAATCTAATGACTAAATACATGATGAAAACTCTAGGCCGCAACCACATGGAAGAGACTCCAATGTCCTTGAGGATGGCAGATCAAACGCAAGTGATGCCTGCGGATCTTTTGAAGAATGTAAGCACAATTGTGGGGGGTCTAGAATTTAAAGTTGATTATTTGATAGTAAGACCAAGGACCTTAGAGGCCACTTTCTCAATCTTACTCGGACGGCCATGGCTTATGCAAGCCAATTGTGTGCATGACTGGCGCACAAGTTTCATTTCAATAGGGCCAAAGTCTGATTGGATTCAAATCCAAGTATCCCCAAACTCGATCGACAAGAAGAAGACAATAATAGTCGATGAGATGGAAAAGAAAGAGAAGGAGAAAGTAAGGCAAGATATGGCACGAGCTAGGTTTTCTTTGAACACGGATACCTACAAGAATCTGCTTCAAGACGGGTTCAACTTGCAACTCTCCAAGAATCAAGACACGAAGATAGGAGAATATCAAAATCTATTGCTCTATAAAGATGATTCCGATCAAGAATTGCTAGGATGGTTGGCAGGAATAGGTGAGGTTGAGTGCTATACAATGCATATCGACCCGATGGAGAACGAGAAGAAAATGAGCCACGTAGTGGGTCCTCATGCAAGGAGGGAAAACTTTTTGAAGAATGGGAAATGCTCTTTTGGAACTCGTAATCCAGGAGATCATCAAAAGTTGACAAGGAACCAAGAAAGTCAGCTATCGTCTAGCACCAGGAGAGTACATAATGCCATGAGCAAGGGTACATGCAAAGGAGAGCACGAGGGCAAAGGTAGATTCGGGAGAGAAAAGTGGTGTGTGGATCACGACAGTTCTAGTAAGGAATTAGTTGATCGAAAGGAGAACCTCTTGAAAGGAAGAGATAAGGAGAACCAAGATGGTGGTGAAGAGAGGATTCTCAGACATGAAGGATTGGAGAAAGAACATGCATTAGGAAATGCACGAGAAAAGAGTACAGTGAGTAAAGTGCTTCATGCAAAGAAGACATGTAGGAATGGCGACAACCTACAGGAGTTAGGATTGGCTCATGCCGAGCACGCCAGAGTTATTTGAAGGAGGTTTGATGGGATTAGATGTCAGGATAGCGAGTAGAACGTACAAGGATCGATAGGTGAATGTGCATGGATAGGACTCCGAGTGAGCCGTTGGATGATGACACTTTTTTGCATGATTTTGGTGCTCTTACGAGAGATCTGTGTTGGATACGAGAACAAAACAAGAAGGCCTTTCTCTACTTTTTCATGCAATTTACCTTCTGTTTGTAGGAATTGCAGAAACTGGTAAACCGAGTGTGTTACTGTGCAGGATCACTGAGGACTAGGCGACCAATGGCTGATCAAGTATACCAGAGCGCTCTGTTCGACCTTGTCATATATTTTTCAGATCAAGCGTTAGAAAGCATGGAGATATCGGTTGAGAGCTTGCGAACAAACTATGACGTGGAGGAGGTACACTGGCTTGTACGCTTTTGGAATCAAGGTATGGACATTGACTTTCCATTTCCCCAATTCGAGGCGTATCTACTTAGTTGGGCTCGATATGCCAAGGATCGGTACTTCTACTACGACAGCACGATGGAATTGCCTAACAAGGTAAATAATATCTATTGGTCTTGGGCAGATATTTTGATGATAGGAAGCGATGATGGAGGTCCTGAAATTGAGCCGGACTCGCCCTAGGAAGTCGTTGGGATGCGAGTATGAGATGAGGCTATATGAGACATCCAGGAGACCCACATTCTAGATCATCCAAGGATAGGTATATAAGGGACCAGGGTATAGCCGGTTGTATTTACCTAGTGAAAAGTCAAATCGATGATACATATGTAGTGTCTGTAATTGAGAGAGTGGGAGTAAAGAGATGATTGATCTGTCAAAGGCTAGAGTGTATATGTTTGTATGCATGTGTGGGAAAAGTGGGAAACATCCCTTTCTTCCTCTCCCTAATTCTCAGGACTGGGTAACTTAAGTAATTGTTATATATATATATATATATATATATATATATAAAACAACTTTGTGTTGTGTTTCTCCCAACGTGCTATGGTGGGCTAGTAGGTGGGTGGAGTTATCCTAGCAGGGTGGTTAGGACCACGAGCCACAGCTAGTTTTGCCATAGGCTTGGGATGCATATGTTTGTGTCTTAGCTACGCGCCATAACGGGTTGGTAGGTAGGTGGAGCCATCGTGGCCGGGCGATCACGACCACGAGCCGCATCCAGCTTCGTTATGGGCTAGCTTTATATGTTATGTGTTATCATTATATGGTTGTGGGTTGTGCGCTGTGTTGCATTGGTAGATGGGTGGGATCCACCTGGCCGGGTGGTCAGGGCCACGAATCGCATCCAATGTCAACGTAGGCCAATGTGTGAATATAAATAAAATTTACATATGAAATTATTCCCCACTCCTAAGGGGGAGAGAGAGAGAGAGAAGAGAGGGTGATGATCGCCTGGAAGGGCACGTTATTTGCTTGTGTAATTGGTATATGGTAGCTTGCGACAGATCAGCTCACTCTGAATCAACATTCTCAAAGGCACGGATACTGTATATGTACTTATGGATGAGACCTTTAGCGAGGTAATGCAATGGTATTCCTTTATAACTTTTGTGATCTATCCAAGGGTTTTCCAGTGCTTGGGATACTCCAAGGTTCTTCTGTAGGACTTGACTTGTACTCGGGTCTCGATGACTTCTGTAAAAAGATGATGGGGATTCTTAGGGAGTGTCTAGTCATGGAATATCTGTACATAGCGAATAGTAGGTGAAATAAAGGGGTATGCATTTTGGGTATGTTGCATCTCCTATTGGATTCATTTCAGTTGTCGTTGTTTATTTTGGTACTTTCTTTTCTGTTTTCTCGCAATGATACTTGTATGTGTGAGACATGGAAAGGTATGAATGTGTTACTTTGATTGAGACTATTTTGATAGTGGAATGCATGAAAATTTGATGCATGATGGAAATGGAGCTACATATATGTGCGTGTTCATGGATCATTTTGTAAGTGAATGATTTGTATGTATTCATGAGTGTTTTTTAGCACTAATAGCTTCAATGAGTGCAGGTCTAGTCGGAATGATGGCTCGATGAAAAGGTATGTGAACAAATTGTAAACTGACATGATCATGGCTGTTTGGATTATATTGCAGCAAGAGTGGCTCGTCGAGGACGACTTCGCAAATAAGAAGAGGGGAGTATGTTAGCTCATGAAATGGTTGATTTTTATGCACTAATATGCTTCTATTTGGCAGAAAAATACGCTTGATTGCAGGTACTCGATCAGTCTACCAGATGGTTGTCTTCACGGAGCTATGCCCGAGATGCATTTGTGGGTATATTGAGGACTTGTGTCAGGAACAAAGACTTGAGCAAAGGCATTAGAATACATGATGATCTTCAACGACAAGGTTTAGTTGAAAAGTGCTCAGATGCCCTCATTTATATGTACGTAAAGTGTGGTGCTCTAGAGGTAGCAAGATAGCCTATGGCATCATAGGAGCAGCTGACAATGCAGAACATATTCATTCTCAGATTGCAAGGCAGAGTTTCTTGGAAAGTGATGATGGCTTCCTTGCAAAGGCATTTTGTGGATATGTATGCCAAGTGCAATGATCTTACAAAAGCACAACAAGTTCTGCAGTCGCTTTCTCATTGTAATGTTACTTCTTGGAATGCACTTATTGGTGGATATTGCCGAGCGGGTCATATTGAGTAGGCAATCAACCATTTGGAACATATGAAAACTGAGGGTCTCTCTCCAACCTTGTTTGCAACGTCCAAAAATGGAATAAAGTAGAAATGCTTACATTTTTTGCAAAGAAAAAATACCCGAACGCTGTGTTGCAATTGATTGCCATTCAAGATTTCAATCTTAGAGTGATATGACCATCAATAGATATAATGACCGATGCTTGCACACATCAAATTGCAGTCGATTATCTTATTCCCCCAACAATTTAAGGGGGACGCTCAACAATCAAGAACTTATAAAAAAGGATATTCAGATCCGTAAAAGAAGTTGAACTCTTTCAATATGTGATTCTAGAGGGATGAGTCGGATATAAGGAAGTGAAGGGAAGTGTGGGAGAATGCAAGTGTGTGGATGTGTGTGAGTGTCCATGTGATAGAGGGAGAGAAAGAAGGCTTGAGAGAGTGCATGAGAAGCGGAGTGTGTGAATGGGAGTAGGGAAGAAAGGAAGAGAACAAGGGAGTAAAGAGAGCAATCTCGAAAAGCAAATCATGAGTCTGGGTTCCCACTCCTTTCTCTTGTCCTAGCTACATTTGGCTATCATTCCGTTACTTGAGAGCAGGACGAGTGATCCAATTTTGCGTGATTTTCATAAATCATAAGCAGAAAACTAGTGATTCCCTTGGGTTTAAGGACTCATCAACTCCATAGCCTTCACACAACTGAACTGAAGACTAACTAGCAAGGCCACACACTAGTACCTTCCATCACATGGGTCCCTAAGGTGTTCACATGGGTTCCAAGCTTAGGAAATCACATGAAATCACATGGCTTCCAAAAGAAGACTCTCCAAGTTCTCACGTATAAACCAAGTGGCTAGGAGAAGCTTCCAATCAAGCCTAAGGTACTCAACCTTAGAGAATTAGCCCTAAGGTTCAAGACCCATGTAAAAGGGGTAAATAAACAATAAATCACAAGGGGTTCACACCTAGAAACCCAAGGGTTCTACCCCTCAGACCCATGTAATTACACAACATTCCTCCCCCCTTAAAAGCATTTCCGTCCTCGAAAATGAGTGGAGATATATACCTTGGGGTATTCCCCCGTGCTCCATGATCAATCTCAAGCATCATGGCTTTCATCTCTTTAAGTCTGCCTCTTAATTCGAAAGGGGAATTCTACCCCAAATGAATCTAAAAAGAGGAGAATCCATGTATGGTCTAATTCCCTGCCCCAATCATTCAAAGTTTCATCTAGTTTGAATACGAAAAAGAACTAAGTTGAATGCAAAGTATGGAAAGAATGAAAAGGGTGGAAGAGAACATCCCTGCCTATTTCCTTGTTTGCAATTCGCCTCCAATAATTCTAAATAGAGAGGAATTTCATTATATAATCCCTACCTAACCAATAGAATGGTAAAGGTGGATTATATAACATCCTCTTTATCTTCAGAGAGAGCTTACCAAAAAGTGGATGCAATGTTCTTTCAAAACTTTATGTAGTTTTGAGAATCTACTTTTAAGGGACTAGAATCCATAAGGGTTAATCTAACTATTGTAGCCTTTGATTGAAACCTATTTTACTTGTTCTTCCAAAAAGATAAGATCTTTATAACTACGTCCCAAGATGGGAACTCATAGTGTAAAAGATCATGTTATCTTTAAGGTCATAAGTAGAAATAGATTATTCCAATGATTTCTTCAATGTTTAACCTTTACGGATCTTTAATTAGATCTCAAACCTTAAGGGTCTTCTTGATCCTTCTAGAGTTCACTCCCTTATATTCTCAATCTGTTAAAGATGTCCTATGTTGACATGTTTCTTATTCTTCAATTGAATTGAAATATGAAGTATCCAAAAGATGATCTTTCTTAGCTTTCTTTCTTAGCTTTCTTTCAAGCTTGGTCTAAGATCATTTTTATGTTCCTTGAATTTCAAGTCATACTTTGGCATGAAGCTTTTAGAGCTTCATCCTTTGGAGTTTACCTTCAAACTCAAAAAAGTTGATCCTCTCCTTATTTCTAACTCTCTATAAGAGATAGATATTTTCATATCTTGTTGGAAGAATTCTTCTTCCCTTTGAGAGGATAATTGAAGAAGATGCCTATTCCTAGATATTGTCTTCCTGATGTATTCCATTGGATCATGAGTCCCTTTTTCTTTTGGCCATCAAGAAAAGGTACTCAACGGGATTCAGTACCCATTGTCCCATACCAGTGGGTTCCTCATCCAATCCACATAACTTTGTATTCTCACCTTTTCTGTTCTTTTAAATGCCCTTCATACTATCGTACCAAATTATGAGATCAAGGACTAAGGTGCTTAGATACACCACTACTAATCTTACTTTAAATATTTGGTTAACCGTTTAATGTGGTGTGACTCATCATATCAAACTTAAAGTTTGACTTGATCTTTGCCCTATTTGGGTCTTTTGGCTCTCTTTTCTTCTTTAGCCAAAATAAGAGATAAGACTAGGTCTTTCCCAAAATAGATCCCTTCATGTTCAATGTTTTACCCATGGGTTTTACTTGGGGATCTATCTATTATGCTTCATACATGAAACCATATTTCTTAGGTCTATATAACATATGTTATGTTATCCCCATGAAGCATTAAGATATTATTAGGATTATGCTTTATCGCTCATCCAACTTCTTTTCCTAACCCACTTAGGATTCGTACAATCCTTATGTTGTATGAAAGTGTTCTCTTGTATTGAGGTTCTTTGAGAATTCCCAATCGTTGAGAACTTCATTTAGTTGGAATATGTAATGAAAGACATATGAAGTACTAGAATACGAGGAAGTACTTCAACTTTATCTATTTATTGCCTATCTTTTACCTTGCAATACCTTATTTGGTCTTTTCAAGGCATAAGATACAAGTTCTTGAAGATTTTCTCCCCTCCTTAAAATTTGTCGTCCTCAAAAGCTACCTGAGAGTAAATTGAAAATTGTGCTCTTTCAAAAGTATTTGAAAGAGTTTATTTTCAATTTTTTATTGTCCTTCCTGGTTAAAAGAACTATTCAGAGCTTTTTTGCTTTCTCTTCTCCAAGCATATAGAACAAATGTCCCAAGGTTCAAGTTTTGAATTACCTCTAAATTCAATGTCCCATACCAACGAATCAACTTGAGTGGTCATGTAAGCCTAGATGTCCCATACCATCTGACTTACACTTCCACTTAAGTAAAGGTAACTTTAGCTTGAGTTTAGGGATCATATCTTCTTCTAATCAAGTCATCTATTACTTCTTGGACTTGTAAGTGTTATTTCCACTGCAGAGCATATGTATTGCCTATTCTACAATGGAGTTTCAACTTAACAAGTCTCAATTGCAACTTGATAAGACTAGAGTCAAAAAATTGGCTTTTCAATTATTCCTTGATTCAAATATAATCTACAAGATCCCTTTCATGCCACTTGATGATAGAGCTAGTTTATATCTCAACTAGATATCATTTCTTATTACATAATGAGTAATCTGAGAAAGAATAATTGATTTTCCAATCAAATCTCTATGTTGAAGAAGATGGTAATTCCATTTAATATATAGTCCTTTATTTTCTAGGACATTAGAAAAAGGTATTTAGGGTTTATTACCACCCTTGAGTTTTACCTTCTCTTCATGCCTTGCATTTGCTTGGAAGAAAAATGTAAAGCTCCAAATAGTTCTGTAGTTCTTTCAAACAATCAAGAATTTATCATTTATGACAATGATCAACTATCAAGGGAAGAAAATATCATAAAGTGATGGGTACAAGATGGTTGAACCATGCCGTTTTTTTTTTTACATTCATTTATTCCTGTTGGAAAAGATGGATGGATACCTCAAGGAAGTGAGGTGGTACTGCCAAAACTTGCTTTGTATCTGCCCTATTTCACCACGGTTATGTAGTAGGCCCTTTTAGCTTGCAAATGACATCAAATAAGTACATATGTACTTTGGAGTTGATCCTTCAAACCATTGAATCAAGACAGACAACTTCACAAATAGCCACTCACTCAAAACTTACTATTTTTGTCTTGACACCTTCTGGATCTTTTGCTCAATGCTCACAGTACAGTAGCAATTAATAAAATTCCTTTTGGGGGAATCAATTAGCTTAGATAACTAATGATTGCAAGTGGAATCATAAAAAATGATGAAGTATACTCTGAGAAATTAATTTAGCAACCAAAGGCTTATCCCCGACTTTTTAGGGACTGAGCAGAGAATGACCAGAGAGTAATTCGATGGCGGTTTCTCCCCAATGGCTAAACCAAATGCCTTCAAATTTTGAGAGCGTAAAATAGACTTCAAGCAGGTTCCAATAAGCTATAGATCATGCAAAATGGATAAGAACTCACTAAGATATGATCAAGCAAAGATCACTATTCTAAGAAGTCATAGCAGAGAGGTAGACAGAGATAATCAATGATGTAAATGTATTATAAAACATTTTTGTACATGATCATTGGCATAGAAATGATGCCCAATGATAGTGATCTAAGTGAGCTAAGGTGTAAGCCACTTAGCCTCTACAAAAGATCAACAATAAGCTCAGAAAAAGGGGGGGCACAAGGCCACGAGATTACATCGCTCTTTTATAAGAGTCTTCTTTGAAGTTTGAATTTGAATTCAAGTTTTTGGCTCCATTTAAAAGTGACTCCTATGATTGAGGATTCATTCTCTCTTTAAAAGTTGTAACTTATTATTCTCCTAACTCCACGAGATATGTGGATTACAAGATTCTCTCAAGTAAAGCAACTTTTATAATGGTTAATGATAAAAAAATTACAAGCTATGGTTCATATGATCCATCAAATGGATGCACATATCTTCTTCAATGCCTAGCCAAATATGAAGGCTTGGATATTGCACCAACAGCTCCCCCTCAAGCCAAACATCTTGGCCTGTATTGCTTCATTAATCCTCTTGAATATCCTGCAATCCAATCATAGCTTTGAACATGCAAAGTTTAGTACCATCAAGTGCTTTGGTTAACAAATCTGCACATTGCATGTTTGTAGATACATACGCCAATTGAATCTCCTTGCTCAATAGCTTCTCTCTAACATAGTGATAGTGTACTTCTATATGCTTAGTTCTTGCATGATAGATGGGATGGGCGGCAAGATGCAAAGAACTTGTGCTGTCACCAAAAATCATAGGTGAATGAGTGTGAAGTCCCAAATCTGAATATAGCAATGTAATCCATATGGTTTCTTGTGTAGCATTTGCTAATCCCTTGTATTCAGCCTGTGTTGAAGATAGAGCAACAATTGGTTGCTTCTTGGAGGACCATGAGATGGGCATATCACCTACAAAAGAAAGATATCCAGAAGTACTCCTTCTGTCATCCTTACAACCTGCCTAATCTGCATCTGAGTATAGCTTAATGTCCAAATCTGATGTGTATGGGAAGTAAAGACCTTGATTTTGAGTACCCTTGAGATACTTCAAAATCCTTTTAGTAGCTTCCAAGTGAGGTGCTCTAGGTTTATGCATGAATTGACTTAGAACACTTACTTTATAAGATATGTCAATCCTTGTTAAGGTTTCATAGTTTAGACTTCCAACTATGCTTTGATATCCTGCAATGTCTTCAAGTAAATCACCTTCATGAGAACTTAGTTTATGATTTACTTCCATAGGGGTGCTAGCTACCTTTGCATTCTCCAAGTGGAACTTCTTCAACATGTCCTGCACATATTTCCTTTGAGTAATGTAGATTCCAGAATTTGTGTAGACTAACTCAAGTCCAACAAAATACTTCAGAAGTCCTAGGTCACTAATTTTGAACTCCTGCATCATTTGGTTCTTGATTTGTTTGATGCCATTGGCATCGCTACCTGTAAGTATGATGTCATCAACATACACACATAAATATATCATCTTTGAACTACTCCTCTTGACAAACAGAGAAGAATCTGCTTTCATCATGAATCCTTGATCTTGAAGGTAGGTTTTTAACCTATGGTTCCATGCCCTAGGTGCTTGCTTCAAACCATAAAGAGCTTTGTTCAATTTGCACACATAATTTACCTTACTTGGGTCTTCATAACCAGGAGGTTGAGCCATGTAAACCTCCTCTGAAATCCAACCATTTAGAAAAGCATTCTTCACATCTACTTGATACATATTCCAATTCCTAGATGTAGCCACACTTACCAATACTCTGATGGTTGGCATTTTAGCCACAGGTCGAAATGTGTCTTCATAATCAACTCCTTGGGTTTGTGCAAAACCCTTAGCCACGAGTCTAGCTTTATACATGTTTATGGATCCATCTGAGTTCTTTTTTATTTTGTAAATCCATCTAGAACCAATTACCTTCATAGATGCCTTCTTGGGTACTAGTTCCCAAGTATCATTCTCTTGGAGTGCCTCTATCTCTTCATCCATATCTTCCTTCCATTGTGCCTTTGTGCTTGCTTCTTCATATGAAAAAGATTCCATTGACCTTCCTGTTGTGTTCACAAACTTGTAAACATCAAAGTACACAAAGAAACATGATGAGACCTCCCAAGATCGTCAAAACACCAACCAAATATTTCCAAACTTCAAAAACAAACTTTCCACCAAACTTTCAAAAAAATAGAAATATGTCACTGTAGCAAAATGACCAGCAAAAACTCTCTGAACAGAATTTGACAAAACTAATCATATATTCTGAAAGTAGACTCTGAGTAGCATGCTTTAGAAACAAAAAACGTCAAAAAAGGTGGAGTATAGCTCCCAAACAAACAGCCTGAAGTCAAGGTAAGAAGAAGCCTACAATAGCAAGGTATGACTAACTGTCTGAATTGAAAACTGATGTACAGAAGCAATAAAACTTCAAGATCTATGAGAAATTTTGATATGGATAGAAAGTATGAGAGCTAAGGAAACTCCTCCAAGTGAAATCTGTTGGGAAAGATGGATGGATCCTCCAGAAGATTAAGTAGGTGCTGCTAATCCTGCTTTGCACCAGCCCTCAGTGACTACAGATATGATTAGTAGACACCCTTAGCTTCCAAATGATACCAAGAAATGCTATATGTACTTTGGAAAAGGTTTGGGTAATGACTTGATCAAAACAGATGAGTTTGTGAATCACAAAGCTAGAAAACTTTCTAATTTGGTGTTGATACCTGCTCAGTCTTTCACTCGGTATGACCAGTACACTTACAATTGGCAAAATTCCTTCTAGAGGTATTCTATTAGCTTAGTAAGCTACCATTTGCAAGTGGAATCATTCAAAATGATAAACTGTACTAGGAGAAATAACTTTAGCAAATTTATGGACACCCCCGACTTTTTAGGAAGTATGCAGACAAATACCAGTGAGCACTTCGACGGCCATTTCTCGAGATTGGCTGAACCAAGTTGCTTCAAACTTTGTATGCTTGTAGTATGCTTTGAGCTGGATCCACCAAGCTTTGAATCACTTGATTTGGTGAAGTAGGCACTGAGATATGCCTCTTTGAAGTTGGCAGACTTGAAGTGGTACACTCAGATAACACAGAATTGATGTATGTGAATATATCTATTAATTGACATAATTGTACAATCTCATTAGCATGATAACCATAGCTAGATGAGGTAATGAGGTATGGGCTTCAATGTAGCACTCATACACTCTCAGATACAACTGATAGATATCTCGGGAAGTGAGCTAGAATAAGCTAAGCTACGCGCGACTTTTGTCTTGCATCTTTTATAAGGTTGAGTTGAAACTTCAAATTTGAGTTCAAATTCAAACTCCTAGAATCTTTCACCTAAAAGTTAATGAGATATTCTCTCAATCATCCAACAACTTTTTCCACGACTCTAATCAAGTAGGTGTGTACATAAGAAATGCCAAGTCTTTTAGACTTTTACAAGGAGTAAAATGGTAAGAACTTATAAGCATAAGTTCCTATGTTCCTTCCTTCAAGTAGTGTCTTCATGAAGTAATCCAAGCCAAATTGTGAAGGCTTGAATTGCACCAATAGCTCCCCCTCAAGCCAAATACTTTGGCTTAAGTCTTCATCTTCAATCTTTAATCACATCCTGCAATCCAATCATGGATTTGAATCTGCATAATTTGTTTCCATCCAAAGCTTTAGTGAGTAAATCTGCACATTGCATATTAGTAGACACATAGGTCAACTGAATGTCCTTGCTTAGCAACTTCTCTCTCACATAGTGGTAATGAACCTCTATGTGTTTTGTTCTAGCATGATATATTGGATTAGCTGCAAGGTGAAGAGAGCTTGTGTTGTCTCCAAAGATAATTAGGGGCCTAGTGTATAGGCCTAGCTCTGTATACAAAAGCTTTAACCAAATAGCTTCTTGAGTGGCATTAGCTAGCCCTCTATACTCTGCTTCAGTGGATGACAATGCCACTGTTGGTTGTTTCTTGGCTGACCAAGAAATAGGTTTATCACCTGCAAAAGATAAGTATCCTGATGTGCTCCTCCTATCATCCTTGCATCCTGCCCAATCTGCATCTGAATATACTTTAATGTCAATATCTGATGTATAAGGAAAGTACAAACCATGGTTCTGAGTTCCCTTTAGATACTTCAAGATCTTCTTTGCAGCCTCAAGGTGAGGTACCCTTGGTTTGTGCATGAATTGACTTAGCACACTAACTCCATATGCTATGTCAATTCTGGTCAAGGTAGCATAATTCAAACTACCTACCATACTTTGATATCCTGTAATATCTTGGACTTCATCCCCTTCATGAGCACTTAGCTTTAGGTTGACCTCCATTGGAGTACTTGAGACTTTAGCATCCTGCAGGTTAAACTTCTTCAACATGTCTTGAACATATTTTTTCTGAGTGATATATATACCTGAATTAGTATAGACCAATTCAAGTCCTAGAAAGTACTTCAATAATCCAAGATCATTGATCTTGAACTCCTTCATCATCTAGTTTTTTATGCTTCTGATTCCTTGGACATCATTACCTGTAATGATGATGTCATCAACATAAACACAGAGATGGATTACCTCTGAATTGCTCCTTTTGATAAACAATGAAGTATCTGCCTTGCTCATAGTAAACCCTTGGTCTTGGAGGTATGTTGTCAGCCTGTAGTTCCATGCCCTAGGTGCCTGCTTCAATCCATATAGAGCCTTCTTCAATTTACAAACATAATTTACCTTCTTGGGGTCTTCATAGCCAGGTGGTTGTGACATGTAGACTTCTTCAGATATCCATCCATTCAAGAAAGCATTCTTGACATCTAATTGGTACATGTTCCAATTTTTGGATGCAGCTACACTCACCAATAATCTGATTGTTGGCATCTTAGCCACACGAGAAAATGTCTCCTCATAATCAATGCCTTGGGTTTGTGCAAAACCCTTGGCTACCAACCTAGCTTTGTACCTGTTGATTGTACCATCAGAGTTCCTCTTTAGTTTGTAGATCCATCTAGATCCTATCACCTTCATAAAGTCCTTCTTGGGTACCAAGTCCCATGTGTCACTCTCCTTGAGAGCTTCTATTTCTTCATCCATAGCTCCTTTCCATTCTGGTTTGGTGATTGCCTCTTCATATGAACCTGGTTCTTCACTTAACAAGTCCTTTGCAAGATAAATTGAATGCTTAGTAACAAGAGATGTATCATACCCATATCTGATAGGCTTCTTACTTTCTCTCTGAGATCTCCTTATTGCTTGAGTTGAAGATTCTGGTATATCCTCAAGCTTCTTCATCTTCATCTTGCCTCTGGACTTCCATGCCTTGAATTCTTCAAGATTGATTGTGTCATCATCTTCTGAACTTGAGTCTTCCTTTTGGATTGGTTCCTCCTTTGAGAGTTTTGGAAACTCCTCTTCCAAATCATAGGGTAGACTAACCTTCCTGCAATTATTCTCATACCATGAGTCATTCTCATCAAAGATGACATCTCTACTTACCTTGAACCCTTTATTGGTTGGGTTGTAGAATCTGTACCCTTTTTTATTCAAGTCATAACCAATGAAAATACATTTTTCTGCTTTAGGTTCTAGTTTTCCCCTTACCTGTGAGGGAATATGCACATATGCTATACAACCAAAAATTTTGCAATGATCCAATGATGGTCTCTTACCATGCCAAGCTTCATAAGGTGTCATTCCATCAAGTGACTTTGATGGCAACCTGTTTATGAGATAGGTGGCAGTAGATACACTCTCTGCCCAAAGATAATTTGGCAACTTCTTTTCATTAAGCATGGACCTAGCTGTTTCAACAATAAGCCTATTCCTTCTTTCAGCTACCCCATTTTGTTCAGGTGAGTACCTTGTGGTTATCTCCCTTTTGATACCTCTTTCCTGCAAGAAGTCCTCAAACTCATTTGAGAAGTATTCACCTCCTCCATCTGACCTTAGCTTCTTCAAGTTCCTACCTGTTTGATTTTCAACTAGTGCAAGATATCTTTTGAAACAATTAAACACTTCATCCTTGTGCTTCATAAAGTATAACATAGTCCATCTGCTATAATCATCAATGAAAGACACATAGTACCTTGATCCTGAAATGGAGGGATCCTTGCTAGGTCCCCAAACATCTGTGTGTACCAAGTCTAGGTAGTCTTCATGCATAAAACCTTTCCTTGAGTAGGGCAATCTGTGAGAGTTACCAAACTGACAAGCACCACATTTGTAAATCATGTGTTGCTTGGATACATGTTGGTGCATTTCAAGCCTTCACACTTGGCTTGGAACCTTGGAAATTTGGTGTTGAAACCTTGGAAGTTTAATTCCCTTGAAGAAAGGACCATGTGAACTTATGCTTATAAGTTCTTACTTCTTTACCCATTGTAAAAGTCTATATGACTTGACATCTCATGTAATCACACACCTACTTGATTAGTCGTGAAAATTGGATGGTGTAATTGGAGAGAATATCTCCCTACTTTTAGAGGAGAGATTCTAGGGAGCCTAGATTTGAATTTCAAATTCAAATGATCACTCAATTCATATAAAAGTGAAGAACAAAAACTCGCGGGTTAGCTAGTCCAATTGAGCTCACTCCCCGAGGCATTCTACTGTTGTAACTTTGTGTGTGTTAGTGCTACTTCATAGCCTACACCACAACACCTCATTTAGCTATGCTTGTCATGCTAATGAGATTGTACAAACACATCAATCAATAGAAGTATACACATTCATCATATCTGTTTCTCTGAGTTATCATCTCCAAGTCTGTCAACTTCAAAGGGGCATATCTCAGGATCTACTGAACCAAATCAAGTGATTCAAAGCACATTGAAACCAGCTCCAAGCATACTACATGCCTACAAAATTTCAAGGTGAAATGATCAGCGATCTCGGAGAAATCTTGCTCGACGTGACCTCTGGTATTTTTCTGCAGAGCTCCTAAAAAGTCAAGGGTACATATAATTTTGCTAAAGTGATTTCTCAGTGTGTAGTTTATCATTTCTTCTCATTCCACTTCCAAATGGTAGCTTACTAAGCTAATAGAATATCTCTAGAAGGAAGTTTTTCAATTGTAAGTGTGCTGGTCATACTGAGTGAAAGACTGAGCAGGTGTCAATACCAAATTAGCAAGTTTTCTTGGATTTTTGAAGTGCCAAGTTGTCTGTTTTGATTTGATCAATACACATATCATTTGCAAAGTACATATATGCTTTCTTGGTATCATTTGGAAGCTAATCAAGTGTACTAAGCATATCTGAAGCAAAGGAGGGCTGAAGCAAACCAGGTCTAGCAGCTTCAACTCAATCTCTTGAGTGCATCCTACCATCTCTCCCAACAGTGGTATCAGAGCAAATAAGGTAAACATGGGAGATGGTCTTCCTTCATTCATTGACAAATTGGACAGGAACAATTACCAAGCTTGGTCTCTAAGGATGAAGACCTATCTACAAGGAAGAAGCTTATTTGGATACATATCAGGAGATGAGGAATTGCCCTCATTCAAAGCTATAGGACTATCCACCAAGGATGAACAAGAGAGGCTCAACCAATGGTGTGCAAAGGATGTTTTGGCAAGGTCTTACCTTCTTAACTCTATATCTGATTTCCTTTTACCTCATGTAAGGAACTGTAAGACTTCCCAAGAGACTTGGGAAACTCTGTCAACATATTTCTCTTCCAACACAAGGGCCAGGAAGAATCAACTGTGGATTGAATTCACAACCCTAAGGAAGCAGCCCAAGCAATGAGTCTCAGAGTATGTGACCAAGATTAAAGATGTGGCAGACCAATTAGCAAGCATTGGAGAGGAGGTTGAAGAGGAGCAAATAGTCACGCAAGTAACAAATGGACTCAAGGCAGATGATAAGTGGGAAAGTTTCACCACTGCAATGGACCTCTACATGGACATGCATACCCCAGATCTCACAACACTCATGGGCCAACTATTCACACATGAAGCAAAGTTTACAAAGGCAGGAGATCAATCAAAAGGTAACAACCCCTCTGCTCTATATACTGATAAGAAGGTTAAAGATAAAGGTAAAAGTAAGAAGGTTGATGAAGAAGGTTCTACCTCCCAAGCAAACTATGCAGGGAGAGGTAGATCCTCAAAAGGAAGAGGCAGAGGAGGTAAGTCAGGTAGGGGGAGACCCTACAACTCATCACCATGCAACATTTGTGGATTGTCCAATCATACCACAGATGAATGCTACAAGAACTACAAGAATCATAGAGGAAGAGGCTATCAAAGAGGTGGATACTCTCAAGGGAGAGGAAGGTTCAACCAACACCAAGGCTACAATGGATACAACAATCAGTACAACAACAACTACAACCACAATCACAATGGTAACTATCAAGGTGGATTCAGAAATAGAAGGGATTATAACAACTACACAGAGGAGCAAGATGACTCCCTATTGATCATGAATATGACCTCCAAGGCAGGTACAAATGATGATCATTTATTTTATATTGACTCAGGATGTTCTAACCATGTAGCTGGCAATGTGGCACTACTCTCTGATTTGGAAGAACCCAAGGGCAAACATCAGGTACAAACAGGTGATGATACTAAACATTCTGTTGTAAAGATTGGAAATGTAAAGACATGTGATGGTAACCAGAACCTATTGAGCAGGGTACTCTATGTACCAACCATCACCAAGAATCTAATGAGTGTTGGTCAAATTGTGGAGAAAGGTTTGCAGGTCAGATTCACTCAACATGGAGCATATGTGGAGGACCCAAGACATGGTTTCAAAAGAATTGCCAAGGGGGAGAAATCAGGTAGATTGTTTACTTTTGAGCTAGAAGACACCAAGAACATTGCTTTATATAATTACAAGGATCAAACACTTTCAGAGTTAGAAATATGGCACAAAAGGTTAGGTCACATAGGTGAAAGAACCCTAAAGCAAATGTGCAGGGATCAATGTGTGCTTGGGATACCTAATGTATCCAAGCAACACATGATTTACAAGTGTGGAGCATGTCAGTTTGGTAAGTCTCACAGGTTGCCCTATTCAAGAAAAGGTTTCATGCATGAAGACTACCTAGACTTGGTACACACAGATGTTTGGGGTCCTAGCAAGGACCCTTCCATTTCAGGTTCAAGGTATTATGTGTCCTTCATTGATGACTATAGCAGGTGGACTATCTTATACTTTATGAAACATAAAGATGAAGTGTTTAATTGTTTCAAGAGGTATCTTGCACTTGTTGAAAACCAAACAGGAAGAAGCTTGAAGAGGCTAAGGTCAGATGGAGGAGGAGAATACTTCTCAAATGAGTTTGAAGATTTCTTGCAGGAAAGAGGCATCAAGAGGGAGATAACCACAAGGTACTCACCTGAACAAAATGGGGTAGCTGAAAGAAGGAATAGACTTATAGTAGAAACAGCTAGGTCTATGCTTAATGAAAAGAAGCTATCAAATTATCTTTGGGCAGAAGGTGTATCCACTGCCACCTATCTCATAAATAGGTTGCCATCCAAATCACTTGATGGCATGACACCATATGAAGCTTGGCATGGTAAGAGACCTTCTCTGGATCATTGTAAAATCTTTGGTTGTGTAGCATATGTGCATATTCCCTCACAGGTAAGGGGAAATCTAGACCCTAAAGCTGAAAAATGTATCTTCATTGGTTATGATTTGAACCAAAAAGGATACAGATTCTACAACCCAACAAACAAAGGCTTTAAGGTAAGCAGAGATGTCATCTTTGATGAGAATGACTCATGGTATGAGAATGAATACAGGAAGGTTAGTCTACCTTATGACTTGCAAGAAGAGTTCCCAAAGCTAATCAAAGAGGAACCAAGCAATGGAGAAGATCCAAGCTCAGAGGATGATGACACTATCAATCTTGAGGAGTTCAAAGCATGGAAGTCCAAAGGAAAAATGAAGATGAAGCAACTAGAGGATATTCCAGAATCCTCAAATCAATCTGTTAGAAGATCTCAGAGAGAAACCAAAAGACCAATCAGATTTGGGTATGACACATCACTTGTAACTAAACATTCTGTATATCTTGCAAAGGATTTGTTGAATGAAGAACCAGGTACCTATGAAGAAGCAATCACCAAACCAAAATGGAAAGGAGCTATGGATGAAGAAATGGAAGCTCTCAAGGAGAGTGATACTTGGGACTTGGTACCCAAGAAGGACTCTATGAAGGTGATAGGGTCCAGATGGATCTACAAGTTAAAGAGGAATTCAGATGGAACAATAAACAGGTACAAAGCTAGGTTGGTTGCCAAGGGTTTTGCACAAACCCAAGGCATTGATTATGAGGAGACATTTTCTCCTGTGGCTAAGATGCCAACTATCAGAATATTGGTGAGTGTAGTGGCATCCAAGAATTGGAACATGTACCAATTAGATGTCAAGAATGCTTTCTTGAATGGATGGATATCTGAAGAAGTCTACATGTCACAACCACCTGGCTATGAAGATCCCAAGAAGGTAAATTATGTTTGTAAATTGAAGAAGGCTCTATATGGATTGAAGCAAGCACCTAGAGCATGGAATTACAGGTTAACAACATATCTCCAAGACCAAGGATTTGTGATGAGTAAAGCAGACACTTCTCTATTCATAAAGAGGAGTAGTACAGAGGTAATCTACCTGTGTGTTTATGTTGATGACATCATAATTACAGGTAATGATGTCAATGGGATTAGACACATCAAAGGACAGATGATGAAGGAATTCAAGATAAATGATCTTGGATTATTGAAGTACTTCTTAGGTCTTGAGTTAGTCTACACCAACTCAGGTATATATATCACTCAAAAGAAGTATGTACAGGATATGGTCAAGAAGTTTGGCTTGCAGGATGCTAAAGACTCAAGTACTCCAATGGAGGTCAACCTAAAGCTAAGTGCTCATGAAGGGGAAGAATTCCAAGACATCACAGGATATCAAAGTATGGTAGGTAGTTTGAATTATGCTACCTTGACCAGAATTGACATAGCATATGGAGTTAGTGTGCTAAGCCAATTCATGCACAAACCAGGGGTACCTCACCTAGAAGCAGCAAAGAAAATCTTGAAGTACCTCAAAGGAACTCAAAGCCATGGTTTGTACTTTCCTTATACATCAGATATTGATATTAAAGTTTACTCAGATGCAGATTGGGCAAGATGCAAGGATGATAGGAGAAGCACATCTGGTTACATTTGTTTTGCAGGGGATAAACCTATTTCTTGGTCAGCCAAGAAACAACCTACAGTGGCATTGTCATCCACTGAAGCAGAGTATAGAGGGCTTGCCAATGCCACTCAAGAAGCTATCTGGTTGAAGCTCTTGTATACAGAGTTAGGTCTATACACTAGACCTCCAATTATCTTTGGAGATAACACTAGCTCTCTTCACCTTGCAGCTAATCCAATATATCATGCTAGAACCAAACACATAGAGGTTCATTACCACTATGTGAGAGAGAAATTGCTAAGCAAAGAGATTCAGTTGACTTATGTGTCTACTAATATGCAATGTGCAGATTTACTCACTAAATCATTGGATGGAAACAAGCTATGCAGATTCAAATCCATGATTGGATTGTAGGATGTGATTGAAGACTAAAGATGAAGACTTAAGCCAAAGTGCTTGGCTTGAGGGGGAGCTGTTGGTGCATTTCAAGCCTTCACACTTGGCTTGGAACCTTGGAAATTTGGTGTTGAAACCTTGGAAGTTTAATTCCCTTGAAGAAAGGACCATGTGAACTTATGCTTATAAGTTCTTACTTCTTTACCCATTGTAAAAGTCTATATGACTTGACATCTCATGTAATCACACACCTACTTGATTAGTCGTGAAAATTGGATGGTGTAATTGGAGAGAATATCTCCCTACTTTTAGAGGAGAGATTCTAGGGAGCCTAGATTTGAATTTCAAATTCAAATGATCACTCAATTCATATAAAAGTGAAGAACAAAAACTTGCGGGTTAGCTAGTCCAATTGAGCTCACTCCCCGAGGCATTCTACTGTTGTAACTTTGTGTGTGTTAGTGCTACTTCATAGCCTACACCACAACACCTCATTTAGCTATGCTTGTCATGCTAATGAGATTGTACAAACACATCAATCAATAGAAGTATACACATTCATCATATCTGTTTCTCTGAGTTATCATCTCCAAGTCTGTCAACTTCAAAGGGGCATATCTCAAGATCTACTAAACCAAATCAAGTGATTCAAAGCACATTGGAACCAGCTCCAAGCATACTACATGCCTACAAAATTTCAAGGTCAAAGGATCAGATATCTCGGAGAAATCTTGCTCGAAGTAACCTCTGGTATTTTTCTGCAGAGCTCCTAAAAAGTCAGGGGTACATATAATTTTGCTAAAGTGATTTCTCAGTGTGTAGTTTATCATTTCTTCTCATTCCACTTGCAAATGGTATCTTACTAAGCTAATAGAATATCTCTAGAAGGAATTTTGTCAATTGTAAGTGTGCTGGTCATACTGAGTGAAAGACTGAGCAGGTGTCAATACCAAATTAGCAAGTTTTCTTGGATATTTGAAGTGCCAAGTTGTCTGTTTTGATTTGATCATTACACATATCATTTGCAAAGTACATATATGCTTTCTTGGTATCATTTGGAAGCTAATCAAGTGTACTAAGCATATCTGAAGCAAAGGAGGGCTGAAGCAAAGCAGGTCTAGCAGCTTCAACTCAATCTCTTGAGTGCATCCTACCATCTCTCCCAACAATACATTAGGTATCCCAAGCACACATTGGTCCCTGCTCATTTTCTTTAAGGTCCTTTCACCTATATGACCTAATCTCTTGTGCCATATTTCTAATTCTGAAAGTGTTTGATCCTTGTAATTGTATAAAGCAATGTTTTTGGTGTCTTCTAGCTCAAAAGTAAATAATCAACCTGATTTTTCTCCCTTGGCTATCCTTTTGAATACATGTCTTGGGTCCTCTACATATGCTCCATGTTGATTGAACCTGACCTGCAAACCTTTCTCCACAATCTGACCAACACTCATTAAGTTTTTGGTAATGGTTGGTACATAAAGTACCCTGCTCAATAGGTTCTGGTTACCATCACAAGTTTTTACATTTCCAATCTTTACTACAGAATGCTTAGTATCATCACCTGTCTGTACTTGATGTTTGCCCTTTGGTTCCTCAAGATCAGAGAGTAGTGCCACATTGCCAGCTACATGATTAGAACATCCTGAATCAATATAAAACAGATGATCATCATTGATACCTGACTTGGAAGTCATATTCATGATCAATAGGGAGTCATCTTGCTCCTCTGTGTAGTTGTTGTAGTCTTTCCTATTTCTGAATCCTCCTTGGTAGTTACCATTATGGTTGTTATTGTGATTATTGTTGTAGTTATTGTTGTAGCCATTGTAGCCTTGGTGTTGGTTGAACCTTCCTCTACCTTGAGAGTATCCACCTCTTTGATAGCCTCTTCCTCTCTGATTTTTGTAATTTCTATCGCACTCATCTGTGGTGAGGTTAGAGAGTCCACAAATATTACATGGTGGTGAATTGTAGAGTCTCCCCCTACCTTGCTTACCTCCTCTGCCCCTGCCTCTTGAAGATCTACCTCTCCCTGCATAGTTGGCTTGGGAGGTAGACCCTTCATCTTCTTGCTTTTTACCTTTACCTTTGTCTTTAATCTTTTTATCAGTATATAGGGCAGAAGGAGTGTTACCTTTAGATGTATCTCCAACCTTTGTGAACTTTGCTTCATGTGTGAATAGTTGGCCCATCAGAGTTGTGAGATCTGGGGTATGCATATCCATGTAGAGATCCATTGCAGTGGTGAAGCTTTCCCACTTATCATCTGCCTTTAGTCCATTGGTTACTTGCCTTACTATTTGTTCCTCTTCAATCTCCTCTCCTATGCTTGCTAATTGGTCTGCCACATCCTTGATCTTGGTCACAAATTCTGAGACTGATTGCTTTGGTTGCTTCCTAAGGGTTGTGAATTCAATCCACAATTGATTCTTCCTGGCCCTTGTATTAGATGAAAAATATGATGACAAGGTTTCCCAAGTTTCTTGGGAAGTCTTACAATTCCTGATGTGAGGTAAAAGGAAATCAGATATAGAGTTAAGAAGATAAGACCTTGCCAATGCATCTTTTGCACACCATGTATTAAGCCTTTCTTGTTCTTCCTTGGTGGGTAGACCCCTTGCTTTGAATGAGGGCAATTCCTCATCTCCTGAGATGAATCCAAACAGACTTCTTCCTTGTAGATAGGTCTTCATCCTCAGAGACCAAGCTTGGTAATTGTTCCTGTCCAATTTATCAATGAATCAAGGAAAACCATCTGCCATGTTACCTTGTTTGCTCTGATACCATTGTTGGGAAAGATGGATGGATCCTCCAGAAGATTAAGTAGGTGCTGCTAATCCTGCTTTGCACCAGCCCTCAGTGACTCCAGATATGATTAGTAGACACCCTTAGCTTCCAAATGATACCAAGAAATGCTATATGTACTTTGGAAAAGGTTTGGGTAATGACTTGATCAAAACAGATGAGTTTGTGAGTCACAAAGCTAGAAAACTTTCTAATTTGGTGTTGATACCTGCTCAGTCTTTCACTCAGTATGACCAGTACACTTACAATTGGCAAAATTCCTTCTAGAGGTATTCTATTACTTAGTAAGCTACCATTTGCAAGTGGAATCATTCGAAATGATAAACTATACTAGGAGAAATAACTTTAGCAAATTTATGGACACCCCCGACTTTTTAGGAAGTATGCAGACAAATACCAGTGAGCACTTTGACGGCGATTTCTCGAGATTGGCTGAACCAAGATGCTTCAAACTTTGTATGCTTGTAGTATGCTTTGAGCTGGATCCACCAAGCTTTGAATCACTTGATTTGGTGAAGTAGGCACTGAGATATGCCTCTTTGAAGTTGGCAGACTTGAAGTGGTACACTCAAATAACACAGAATTGATGTATGTGAATATATCTATTAATTGACATAATTGTACAATCTCATTAGCATGATAACCATAGCTAGATGAGGTAATGAGGTATGGGCTTCAATGTAGCACTCATAAACTCTCAGATACAACTGATAGATATCTCGGGAAGTGAGCTAGAATAAGCTAAGCTACGCGCAACTTTTGTCTTGCATCTTTTATAAGGTTGAGTTGAAACTTCAAATTTGAGTTCAAATTCAAACTCCTAGAATCTTTCACCTAAAAGGTAATGAGATATTCTCTCAATCATCCAACAACTTTTTCCACGACTCTAATCAAGTAGGTGTGTACATAAGAAATGCCAAGTCTTTTAGACTTTTACAAGGAGTAAAATGGTAAGAACTTATAAGCATAAGTTCCTATGTTCCTTCCTTCAAGTAGTGTCTTCATGAAGTAATCCAAGCCAAATTGTGAAGGCTTGAATTGCACCAACATAATCACTCAAAAGGACCTCATAACGACTGATATATGAAAGTTTGAAGAGAGGTATGTCTCTGATGAGGCACCGAATAGACACAAGAAAGAAGATCTGTAAAAACGCCTAATTGTGTGGAGTTTTCTCATTGTACATTTTACAAAAACTGATCTACCTATATAGTAAAAGTTGTAAGCTTTGCAACGCAACAAGTATACTTACACTAAATGTAATATCCTTCCTTGTTAAAGTTGCATATATAAGAGAACAAATCAAAGACATGTAGATAAGTGGATCTTCTAAAGGTTCACCATCTTCTACACTGTACTTCACATTGGGTACCATCGGATTACTGATACTCTTGCAATGCTCCATGCCATATTTCTTTAACAAATCTGAAATATACTTTCTTTGTAGAAGATATATGCCATCTTCCTTCTTCATAACTTCAATTCCAAGAATGTACGTCAGTTCTCCTAAATCTGAAATTTTAAATTCAGATCCAAGCTCTGCTTTGATCCTGGCTATCTCACCTTCATTGTTTCCTGTGATTATCAAGTCATCCACATAAATTGAGATATAAACAATCAATGATCCTTCAACCTTAACATACAAAGAAGTATCTGCATTTGAACACCTGTATCCCTGCTTTTCAAGAAACTTTACCAATCTAAAATTCCAAGCCCTTGGAGCTTGCTTAAGACCATACAATGCTTTCAAGAGTTTACATACATGAGTAGGCTTCTTGGAATCTTCATAACCTGCTGGTTGCTCCATGTACACATCTTCTTTTAAATCACCATTGAGAAATGCATTTTTTATATCTAATTGATAAAGATTCCATACCTTGCTTGCAGCAACACTTATTAATGTCCTTATTGTTGATATTTGGCAACAGGAGAAAATGTCTCCTCATAATCGATGCCATAACTCTGTGCATAACCTTTACAAACAAGCCTTGCCTTATATCTACTTACTGAACCATCACTGTTTCTCTTTATCCTATACACCCATTTGTTACCAATTACCTTCATGTTAGGTTGCCTTGGAACTAAACTCCATGTATTGTTCTCATACAAAGCTATCATTTCTTCATCCATTGCTTTAACCCATTTCTTTACCTTTGACGCTTCTTTAAAAGTTGTTGGTTCCTGCTCCTCAAGAAGTTTTGCAATATAAACTTCATGAGAAAATCTTTGCGGTTGCCTTCTTTCTCTTACTGGATACCTTGATTGGCTTCTTGTCCTACCATGCTTTTCTTGCCTTCGAGTTTGAGTTCTTCTTGATGTAGAACCTTCACTTTCTTCTTCCTGTGACTCAATTTCCTTTGAAATCAAATCGAGAATTTTCTTCAACTTCTAATTGGGGGGAGTTGCCTCTTCATGTGTAATTTGACTCTCTAGTGAACTTGGCTCTTCTTCGTGACTTCTTGTAGTTTCTTCTTCATCTACCTGCACTTCATGTTTATACCAAGATTTATCTTCATGAAAAATAACATCTCTCGAAATAATTACCTCTCCCGTATCTGGGTTCACACATCTATATCCTGGTTGCCCTTCTGCCATACCAATGAAAACCATCTTTTGTGACCTTGGATCCAACTTTGACCTTAACTGTTGTGGAACATGAACAAAACATATGCTTCCAAAAATTCTACAATTAGCAATATCTGGTTTTGATCCATAAAACAATTCATAAGGTGCTTGTTGTACATGACTTTGAGTAGGTGGTAACATGTTCATCACATAAACTGCCATACTGCATGCCTTAACCCAAAAAATAGGTGGTAAGTCCTTTTCATTTAACATGCACCTACCCATCTCCAAGATAGAACTGTTTCTTCTTTCGGCCACACCATTTTGTTGAGGTGTGTATCTGTTTGTAGTCTCCTTTTTAATTCCTTCTTCCTCCAAAAATGCAAGAAATTGATTAGAAAAATATTCACCTCCTCCATCTGATCTCAACCTTCTTATGCTTTGACCTGTTTGCTTTTCAACCAATGATTTAAACTTTTTGAATATGTCAAACACTTCGGATTTGTATTTCATAAAATAAATGAATGTAAACTTTGAGAAGTCATCAATAAATGTGACAAAGTACTTGCTACCTGCCATGGATTCTTCTTGAGATGGACCCCATACATCAGTATGAATCAAGTCCAAAATACCTCTCCTTTGCAATCCTGCTTTTGAAAAAGGACTTCGTACCTGTTTTCCAAACTGACATGCCTCGCAAACAAAATCCAAATCTTGCTTAGGTAATTGTGGTAAACCTTCAAGCAATGATTTCTTTGCAATATCTTTTAACCTGCCAACACTGATGTGTCCTAATCTTTTATGCCATAAATCCAATTGACTTACTTGAGTCCCATTAACCATTGTATAACCTGCATAATCTAGAACTTCAACTTCATAAGTATATAATCTGTTTACCTTTTGTCCTTTTATAACAAAATTTCCATCCTTCTTCTGATAAGCATGCCACTGATTATTGTCAAAATCGACGTTTACTCCATTGTCCTCCATCTGTCCAACTGAAATCAAATTTCTTGTAATGGTAGGAACAAACAAAACATCTCTAAGAGTGACATGTTCATTAAGTGGAAAATCACCAATGTAAACTACCTCATGCTCAGTACTATCTCCTGTAGCAACTGTGACTCTTGAATCAGGTTTGTGTAAGTTCACAAACATATTCATGTTGTGACTCATGTGGTTTGAGCAACCACTATCTACATACCAAGTTTTGTTGTTTACCTTCCTCTTATGTGTCTCTGTATGCATAGCCATAAGAACGTTTCCTTCTGTTAGCTCATGAACTGGTCGATTTCGATGCACTAACATGCCCATTTTGGAAAGTATTTGTTTGAACATAGGTGTTTTGCAATAAGAATAGATGGCCGGTGTTTTGCTTCAGTGGCTGTATTGAAAGCTTGTGCAAGACTTAAATGTATTGACGGTGGGCAGGAGCTGTATGCAGAAATTGTGAAAATGGGATGCAATGATGATTTGTATGCATGCAACAGTCTATTGGATATGGCATGTCGATCATGGTCACGGTGAGGAAGCTCTTAAGCGTTTCAAGGGATGCAAGATGAGGGTATCCCTGTAGATGTTGTTACCTATACCTCTACCCTGAAAGCATGTGCAAGTATAAAAGCAATAGATAAGGGCCTTGAACTTCATATGAAGATCTCACATAATGGATTATTGGAGAATGATCTTCTGTTGGCAATACTTTATTAGACATGTACATCAAATGTGAAGATTTGGTCAGAGCTCGTGATCTTTTTGATAAATTTTAGTACGTGACGCTGTTTCATGGACTTTCCTCATCGCAGGATATGCTGAAAAAGGTTTGCTAGTAAATGCAAAAGAATTGTTTGACCAGCTTTCATCTTGGAATATTGGTTCTTGGAATGCATTAATAACAGGGTACATTGAGCATGGGTTAAGGGAGAGGTGATCGTCGCTCTGCAGATGTAAGAGGGAGCATTTCCATGGTTTGGTGCAGGACTAATATAGGGATCTCAACATTGAAGGAGTATCATATGAGTATTTTGAGGGTAAAATCACAAGCAATGTAAACTGTCATAGTGACATGGATGTAGGACCTTTGTGTGATTGTGATAGCCGGGTTTGGGGCATTGAATTGCACAGCTTAAGGTTTGGAAACAGAATCGTTGATTCTAAGCAGTTGTGTCATACATATCATCGAATAAATATCATGTAAAGCAGACTACGTTTGAAGCTCATGAGAATGTATTTTCATTATTGGCTTCAATATGACTTTATTGGAACCTTCAGTTTATGAGTTATGGTTTTTGAATATGTTCGTGATTGAACAGATAAGGAATCTTGTTGTCTTTGGGATATTGAAGTTGATATTCAGGCCGCTCAAAGAACAGTTTCCAGGATTTGGTGTTGTGACCATTTCCTTAAAAGAACCTGTTGATTGGTTAAATCGAGAACTCGAGGAAGTTTGGCCCTCATTAAACAAGGCGGCTTCGGGGCTGCTGAAAGTGATTCTCCAGTCAGTGCTGGATCCATACAAGTTCAGCATCATACGTAGCAGCCATAATACCAACACCAGTCGCAAAAACATACAAAATCACCATAAAATCAATTACATTAGGGACAGTTAGTCCACTTTTCAACGGTGTGAAATTTTCTGCTGGTGGTGAAGATGAGGCAATTCTAGAAGTTGCACTTGATTGGCGTCATGGCCAAGATGCTAAAATTGTCATTGAATTGCAAACGACTGGTCCGCTACTAACTGTACAGAAAGGATGTCAATATAGAGCCTGAAATAGCTATAGTGGCTATCCTTATCGTGTGTTGAATGTTTGGCTTTAGCATATTGCTTGCCATGCAGTTGAGGGTTGTTTGTCTTTCCATTTATTCAGGGCCCACCTCAGATGCAATATGAGGCGGCTTCTACAAAAAAGGGGTAGGCCGTTTTTTAGCGGCTCTGACAAAGAAACAGAAAAAGGGGGGTGTTGGGGGCTCGATGTGGCAGTGCGGACCCTCTGGTATCGACATTGGACCCTGGAGCTACGATCTGTACCTACTCTCTTGGCTTGCTTGCTCTTCATGCTTGCTGCGTTATGTGTTGAGGCGGTTGCCGTCCAGTTTGTTACTGCGGTCCTTGGACTCTCATGGCACTGGTCCACACCTCTTCTGCCAGACACCGGTCAATGGTTACTACTTGCACTTAACGAGCATCTTCCAACTCCTGTCGCAGAGTTTTTACGGGCCCATCTTTTCATATTAAATTATTATCTGATGCTTTTCCTCATGTTGGCTGTTGGGGGGGGTTGTGTTGGACATTGTAAAAACCGCCTGGGTTTGGCGGTGGTGATCGGTACATGTTACTATGGGCATTGGAAGATTTGTCAGGGGCCCTTACTTTTGTTGCTACCATTCTTCCCTCAGCACGTCCATGGTGGGCATATGCCAGATTTCGTGTTCCGGAGCATCCGTATCCATGGGCCCAGAAATGCTACACTCCATATGCTAGTGATCCAAATAAGTTCAAGTTTTTGGGAGTTCAGAAAAAAAGATATATGCTCCACCCTGAGAATACAAAAGGGGAGTATGATCCTGACTGGGGGGTTCGAAGGGGTAGTTTTGGGTTGGAAAGTGCTCACGACAGAGGTCAATATTCAGAAGGTGAAGCTGGAGGAAGCAGCGCTACTACCGGCATTGGCTATAATATACGAGGGTGGAGAGATGGTCGACCTGCAATAGCCTCACTAGCACAATCTCCGGGTTTCGCGTTCTTCCCCCCCTTCTTTTCATCAAAATTCTTAAGTGTGAACATTATCACAGCTTGCAAAAGCATTGTATAGTGATCCACATTTGGTTGTTACTTTACAAGTGCATGTCTGGGGCACTTCCCCAAGGGCACTTAAGTTGGTGTTTTACTTTTGAAAGTCGTTGTTGCAGTGGAATCTGCCAAGGGCATCATACTCAGTCGTTTTAAGTTACGGGGTCATTAGGAATATCGTGCCATGGCAGTAAAGTCAGAAGTCTGGCCTCCTGCTGTCAAGTCTGCATAGTAAAATTTGTTCTCTTGGAAGTTAGGGAGTTATAACTTGGACTTGGCGAACTTAGTCTAGCTATGGACAGTGATGTTTTAGAAATGCCCAAATAGGAAGGTTCTAGTCCTGCGCATTGATTTTTCTCTTTGTTGTAACGGTCGAGCAGATTTGGTAAGGTTTTGATTTGTGATGAATGTTCTCAATTTGTTGATGGCTATTCATGAATGTCAAAGGGAATCGGCTCTGAAGAGGTTTTTCGTTTTCCAATGTTTCAAAAATTGTTATTATTCTTCGATTATCATGCAGGACCTCGTCATTAGGTTTGCAAGTTGGTTTTGCTTGGCAAGTTTGATTGGCAAAGTCTAAACTGTTTGAAATTACAAACATCCGGGTTACATGCTTCAAATCATAGGAAACAATGACATCCTGCTTGTAAGTGTTCATAAGCCCACCCAGGTAGGGACCGTGGTAGTGTCATGTAATCGCTCTCTTTTATTTATGGGATGACTTTTCTTCAATGGAATGAGCATCATTGTCAATCTGTGTCCTTGATTTCTTTGGCTATCGATCTCTACTTTGTGGTCTTTTATTAAGGTTGTAGTATATTGGTCATAGTGGTTGCATCAGATCGTGGAGATTAGAGCACGCACAACATGGGAAAATAAGTTGCAGATTAATGCTACAAATCTGAATCACTGCGGCTAGAAATACGTTGCACTCCCCAAATGGTCGCAAGGCAACGGAGGTCCTTATTATGTGTATGGTTTCCTATGTCAGAACACTGGTACATATCCTCTGGGCACTTTCGAGGTTACCTATGTTACTATCCTATGAATTTCTTTTCGGCAATCACTGAGGCGACATGCCTAGCCACAAATCTTCGCTGCTTACGGACGTAGAAGAGGAGCAACGTCTTGTGTCATAATAAGAGAGAAGAATTTTGACACACAAAAAGAGAGGATTTTCTTCGCTCTTGGCACTCAAGGTGTGGCCGCACATGCATTCACGAATTCTGGCAGCTCTGTTTTTGTCACAGTTAACAATGCTCGGCTACTTCGGTGTGAAAGAGTTTGTGTATATTTTGGAAATATTTGTGTAAAACGGATGAGGAAATTAGAGACGCTTGGACTCCAGGATCTTTCAATTATGCTACCTGCATACCTGCTGATATGCTGATATTGACAACCACGAGTTGTTACGCGGTTATAGCTCCTGTAATCTTGACTTTCGCTATCGTTTACTTTGGCCTTGGCTGGTTACCGATGAGAAATCAGGCATTGAAGGTCATGGTTCCTAGCTGAGGAAGTGAAGGGGTGTAAAAGTGTGGTTGTGTGTGCATGCAAGTGTAAGAGAGAGAGAGATAGGCTAAGAGCAAGAGTAAGAAGGAAGAGGGGAATCAGGGATTAAGTAGTACGGAAGTATGTGAGCAAGAAGACACTTGGGCGTACATTCACATACAATCTAGTGATTTGAGGGAAAGCAAGTGAACTGATCTTGGGGAATTAGAGCAAAATAAAGTCTTGTATAATCACTTTTTCCTTGGGCATTAGAACTGTTCATTTTTGTGCGTTTGCCGGGAACATATGAGCTAGTGCATAGACATAGGAAGAATCCATTGTGCGATAATTGTGGGCTCTGGGTAATCCAAGTAGACCGATTCCGAGGGATTTAAACCGAATAAAGTCTCATATAATCATTTTTTCCTGGGGCTTAGGAGCCTAACATTTTGGTGCGTTTGCCGGGAATCCCAAGGTGGATACATTTAAGGATAGTTGTGAAACAAAGTGACATAGTGTAAGAAAATTAGGCGAAATATCATTGAGCGTATGCAAATTCCCTTGGACTAAGAAGCCTATCACCTTCTGTGTTTGAGCCTCCTCTTGTACTATGTTGTTGTTGTGATGCATGTGACCTTGGCCTCTTCCTCTTTGTCTTCCTCTAAAACCACCTCTTCTATTCGGATTGGAGAAACAATCCCTATCATAATGACCAACTTTACCACAATAATGGCAGGTAAAGTTACCTTACTGATTTGGTTGAGTCTGTTAACTTTGTTGTATTGTTCTTCCTCCTCTAGTCGCATTAAAGCTTCCTCTTCCTCTTGCATTGTTGTTGAATCTTCCTCCTCCCCTCCGATTTCCTCTACCTCTTGATCTTTGATGAAGTACAAAGAGCTTGTCCTTGACTAGCTCTTTGCGAATGATAAGAGTTCCCACCTTCTATGTTGATTTCTTCAGTCATCATGAGCGTTTGTAATCTTCAAAGGATGGTAGATTCTCTCGAGTCATGATAGACGTAATGAAAGACTTCCATCTTTCATCTTCTCTCAAGCCATTTAACATGCTATTAAACTTTATATCCTCACTAGGAGATGCATCAATATAGGCTAATGCTTCAATAAGAGATTTTACCTCAAGAACATAATCATTAACTGATTGTCGTGACTTCTTTTTTACTCTTGTCAGCTCACCTATAAGTTGTGTTTGCCTCGCTCCGTTGGTAGTTGCAAATAATCTTTCTAGAGACTCCCAAGCCTCTCTACTAGTACTCAAACCTCTTATATGCCCAAGCATAGTATTGGAAATTGTTTGTGATATAATAAACAGAACTCTTCTGTCTCTTTCGATCCATTCTTGCTCTCTTGCTCGATCTGCTTGTGTAGGAGCTTCTGGTAATACCAGCTTCACTTATGTACCTGTTATCAATCCCCAAAGACCTTTAGACATGAGATAAGATTCCATTCTAAATTGCAACATGGGATAATTTCTCCCATCAGATAACTTCTCAATCGATGCGCTCAAATCTGCCATGTTGAATTGTTGTAAACAAAGAAGATAATTCAACAAGTTGTATGAAAGATTCGATAAAAACACAAAATCTGTGATACCACAATGTTATGTTTACAAACTTGTAAACATCAAAGTACACAACGAAACATGATAAGACCTCCCAAGATCGTCAAAACACCAACCAAATATTTCCAAACTTCAAAAAAAAACTTTCCACCAAACTTTCAAAAAAACAGAAATATATCACTGTAGCAAAATGACCACCAGAAACTCTCTCAGCAGAATTTGACAAAACTAATCATATATTCTGAAAGTACACTCTGAGTAGCATGTTTTAGAAACAAAAAACATCAAACAAAGTGGAGTATAGCTCCCAAACCAACAGCCTGAAGTCAAGGTAAGAAGATGTCTGCAACAGCAAGGTATGACTAACTGTCTGAATTGAAAACTGATGTACAAAAGCAATAAAACTTCAAGATCTATAAGAACTTTTGATATGGATAGGAAGTATGAGAGCTAAGGAAACTCCTCCAAGTGAAATCACTCAAAAACACCTCATAACGGCTGATATATGAAAGTTTGAAGAGAGGTATGTCTCTGATGAGGCACCAGATAGACACAAGAAAGAAGATCTGTAAAAAAGCCTACTTGCGTGGAGTTTTCTCATTGTAAATTGTACAAAAACTGATCCACTTATATAGTACAAGTTGTAATCTTTGTAACACAACAAGAATTACTCAATTTGGACACCTACACTAAGAGAACCACTCTTTTTATTGAGAGGCTATCAATAGAAGCGCCTTCATTGTCTAAAAATAGACACCTCTCCTTTCCTTCTACTTTTATCTACTTTTATCTACTTTTGCTCTAACTTTGGAGATGTGAACGCCTCCACATGTTATTTTTCATAACTAATAAAATCCACAAGCTTTCATACTATTTTTAATAATTAATAAAATCCACAAGACTACTTTAGAGCTTGTTTTTATGTAACACTTCTTGCATTCACTTTCAAACCAAGAGTCATTCTCATCAAACACAACATCTCTACTGACCATAAATCCTTTGTTGGATGGATTATAAAACCTGTATCCTTTCTGATTTAAATCATACCCTATGAAGATGCACTTCTCTGCCTTTGGGTCTAGCTTACCTGTCATTTGAGATGGAACATGCACATAAGCAACACATCCAAATATTCTACAATGATAAGTGATGGGATCATCCCATCAAGTAATTTGGAAGGCAACCTGTAAATAAGATAAGTGCTAGTAGTTACACTTTCTGCCCACAAATAATTAGGTAGCTTCTTTTCATTAAGCATTGATCTAGCTGCTTCCACAATCAACCTGTTTCTCCTCTCTACTACTCCATTTTGCTCAGGGGTAAACCTTGTCGTAATCTCCCTTTTGATAACTTTGTCCTGCGAAAATGCATCAAATTCATTGGAGAAGTACTCACCTCCTCCATCTGACCTTATCCTCTTTAGACTTCTTCCTGTTTGATTTTCCAAAAGTGCAAGATACTTTTTGAAGCAATTGAACACTTCATCTTTATGTTTCATATAATACAAGATAATCCACCTACTAAAAACATCAATGAATGACACATAATACCTTAAGCCTAAAATTGAAGGGTCCTAGCTTGGTCCTCACACATCTGTGTGGACAAGTTCCAAATAATCCTCATGCATGTAGCCTTTCTTTGTAAAGGGTAACCTGTGTGATTTACCAAACTCACAAGCACCACACTTATAGATCGTATGTTGCTTGGATACATTAGGTATCCCAAGCACACATTGATCTCTACATATCCACTTCAAGGCTCTCTCACCAATGTGCCCTAATCTTTTGTGCCAAATCTCAAGCTCAGACAATGTTGGATCCTTGTAATTATAAAGTGCAATGTTTCTAGTGTTCTCAAGCTCAAATGTAAATATTCTACCTGTTATTCCTCCCTTGGAAATTCTCTTGAATCCATGTTGGAGGTCCTCCACAAAAGCTCCATATTTGTTGAACTTGCAAACCCTTTTCCACTATCTGTCCAACACTCATTAGATTCTTGGTGATAGTAGGTACATAAAGAACCTTGCTCAACAGATTTCTATTCCCATCAGAAGTTTTGACATTTCCTACCTTGACCACTGAATGCTTGGTGTCATCCCCTGTTTGCACTTGGTGCTTTCCCTTGGGCTCCTCAAGATCAGAAAGAAGAGCTACATTGCCTGCTACATGCATTCAAAAACCTAAGTCAATATAGAAGAGGTGCTCATCATTCATACCTTGTTTTGAAGTCATATTCATAATGAGAAGAGAATATTCTTGATCCTCTGTGTAATTGTTGAAGTCTTTTCTTGATTTGTATCCTCCTTGATAATTTTTGATGTAGTTGTTGTTGTAGCCATGGTTGAATCTTCCTCTTGATTGTGAGTAGCCACCTCTTTGAAATCCTCTTCCTCTCTGATTCTTGAGGTTCCTATAGCACTCATCTGTTGTGTGATTCAAGAGTCCACATATATTGCATGGGGAAGAGTTGAAAGGTCTCCCCCTACCTTGCTTACCTCCTCTGCCCCTTCCTCTTGAATTCCTACCTCTCCTTGCATAGTTAGCTTGAGAAGTAGTATCTTCATCTTCAACCTTCTTGCTCTTTCCTTTATCTTTGACTTTCCTTTACCTTGGACTTTCCTTTATCTGTATATAGGGCAGAAGAATTGATACCTCTTGATGGTTCTCCATTTTTGTTGAGCTTGGATTCATGGGTAAAGAGTTGTCCCATGAGTGTGGTAAGATCTAGAATTTGCATGTCCATGTAAAGGTCCATAGCGGTTGTGAAAGCTTCCCACTTATCATCTCCCTTGATGCCATTGATTATTTGTCTCACAATTTGCTCTTCTTCAATCTCCTCTTTTATGCTTGCCAATTGATCAACCACATCTTTAACCTTGGTCACATACTCTGAAACATTCTGCTTGGGTTGCTTCCTTTGAGTAGTAAACTCAATCCACAATTGATTTTTTCTAGCTCTTGTATTGGAAGAAAAGTATGAAGACAATGTATCCCAAGTCTTTTGGGAAGTTTTACAATTCCTAATGTGAGGAAGAAGGAAGTCGGAGATAGAGTTAAGTAAATATGACCTTGCTAAAGCATCTTCAGCACACCATGAGTTGAGTCTTTCAAGCTCCTCTCTTGTAGGTTGTTCTTTGCTTCTGAATATGGGCATCTCCTCATATGTATCTATAGAGACTCCTTCCTTGTAGATATGTCTTCATCTGCAAGGACCACGCTAGATAGTTTTTCCTATTCAATTTATCAATAAAAGAAGGGAAACCATCTCCCATTTTACCTCAACTTGCTCTGATACCACAGTTGGAAAAGATGGATGGATACCTCAAGGAAGTGAGGTGGTACTGCCAAAACCTGCTTTGTACCTGCCCTATTCCACTTCAGGGTTATGTAGTAGCCCCTTTTAGCTTGAAAATGACATCAAATAAGTACCTATGTACTTTGGAGTTGATCCTTCTGTAAATTGAATCAAAACAGAAAACTTCACAAATAGCCACTCACTCAAAACTTGCTATTTTTGTCTTGACACCTGCTGGATCTTTTGCTCAGACAGTAGCAATCAATAAAATTCCTTTTGGGGGAATCAAATTAGCTTAAATAGCTAATGATTGCAAGTGGAAACATAAAAAATGATGAACCATACTCTGAGAAATTAATTTAGCAACCAAAGGCTTACCCCCAACTTTTTAGGGACTCAGCAGAGAATGACCAGAGAGCAAATCGATGGCACTTTCTCTCAAATGCCTGAACCAAATGCTTTCAAATTTTTGACAGCATAAAATAGACTTTGAGCTAGTTCCAACAAGCTATAGATGATGCAAAATGGATAAGAACGCACAGAGATATGATCAAGCAAAGATCACTGTTTTGAGAAGTCATAGCAGAGAGGTAGACAAAGATAATCAATGATGTAGATGTATTATAGAACATTGTTGTACATGATCATTGGCATAGAAATGGTCCCCAATGATAGTGATCTAAGTGAGCCAAGGTGTAAGCGACTTAGCCTCTACAAAATATCAACACTAAGCTCAGAAAAAGGAGGGGCATAAGGCCGCGAGATTACATAGCTCTTTTATAAGAGTCTTCTTTTAAGTTAGAATATGAATTCAAGTTTTTGGCTCCAGGTAAAAGTGACTCCTATGATTGAGGAGTCATTCTCTCTTTGAAACTCTTAACTTATTATTCTCCTAACTCCACAAGATATGTGGATTACAAGATTCTCACAAGTAAAATAACTTTTCCAATGGTTAATGATCAAACAATTACAAGTTGTGGTTCATATGATCCATCAAATGGTTGCACATATCTTCTTCAATGCCTAACCAAATGTGAAGGCTTGGATATTGCAGCAACAATTCCCCAATGAGGTTCTCCCTTTTTTAGAAGAAGCATGATCCATTTTGATCTTTGAAAGAGAGTTTCTTAAGGAAAGAGTCATAACTTATAAATGCATATGTGGTGAAGAGGAAGAGTAAAGATACGATAACTACCACTACTCTAGAATATGCATTTAAGAAAGCAACAAATCACCAACATGGTTCAAGATGTAACTATTTGGTTAGTTGAATGCTTGGAACATATGTATTTCCTTTGACATAGATACCTAGCTATGTTAACAGATAATATCTAGTGTGAGAATACTAGCTCTATTATCAATACATAGAAAACATACTTGTTGTTTGCATTTGATGAGAGAAATAAACCAATGAAGATTTAGTCTTTATTAAAGAAAGGAAAAAGTCTTTTCAAGTATAGATTGAAACTTGGTAAGTATAAACCTTACAAGTCTAACCATGCTACTTGATTATTCACAGAGGAACAAAAACTTTTTCTATGAGCAATCCCAAAAGTAAGAGCTAAAGTTGTTTGTAGCAAGGTGAGATTGTAAATTGGATGTTATTGGATGTCTAGGTTTAGACAAAAACTGAAGTGGGCTTTGTGGTATGGGACACTAGATTTACAGATAATAGAAGTTTAAACTCAATGATATTAGACCATTTGTTCAATGATCTTGGAAGAAAAAAGTATGCTTGAGCATAAGTAAAGCTCTGATTGCGTTTATATTTAGGAAATTCGATGATCATGAACTTCCTTAAAGCCTACAACTCTTGAAGATGAAAAATCTTAAAGGGAGGTATCATTAATATGATACTTCTAAGCCAAAAATGCATTCATTGACTCTTCCAAGAAATTTAAGGATTACATTTGATATCAAGTACCTTGTGTTTGAGATTTAAACTAAAAACAAAGTATGAACTTGATATACAAGGATGGAATTCAAGAAAGAATTCCAATTTTGTAGTAACCAAAAGATAAGTTAGTCAAGGAATTGCAGCATATTCATAGTAAAGTACTTGGCAATGGATAAAATTAATCAACCTATTGGAAAGCATGAAATAATGCTTAAGTCAAAAGGATGGCATATAATTGTTAATCCCTAGACAAAGATCAATTAAAGGTTCTAAAAACACCAATAAGATGTTGAGTAATTAAGCAAGATATAAATCATGGATGTATGAATTAAATATCCTAAGTAAATCCTATGGATAAATATTAATAAAGAAGGGATCTAAAGGAGAAAGACTTGGTCTTATCTCAAATAACTTGGCTAAAGGAGTTTGGGAAATCCAAATCACCTAGACAAGTAAAGAGGTTCAAGCCCTTTATGATCCATATATCATGCCAATGAAAGTCTAATGGTCGATCGAAAAAATCTTTGAGATATTAGTTCAATTAGCATGAAAATAAGGCACCTTAATCATTGCTCTCATGTACATGATGCGAGAAAATTCTAAGATGGAATTCCAGATCATAGAGAAGGATCAAAGAGCATTGAGATGAAAAAGAAGGTGGAAAAGTAACGAATGTAGTTCTATGGATTGGAGAAAGAACTCACTGGTATGGGACAATGGGAACTGACTCCCTTTGAGAATATTTTTGATGGCTGGAGAGGAAAGAGACTCAAGTTCAGATAGAAAACATCGGGATAAGCCTTGAAGAAAAGAACACTTAGAGTAAGATCTTATGGACATTAAGAGGCATAGAGATTTGCCTACTTGAAGTAGTTCTATGGATATTATGGATAGAGGTGTGCCTACTTGACATGAAAAAGAAGGTGGAAAAGTAAAGAATGTAGTTCTATGGATTGGAGAAAGAACTCACTAGTATGGGACAATGGGAACTGACTCCCTTTGAGAATATTTTTTATGGTTGGAGAGGAAAGAGACACAAGTTCAGATAGACAACATCGGGATAAGCCTTGAAGAAAAGAACACTTAGAGTAAGATCTTATGGAAGTTAAATACACTTGGTTGTATTTACAAGATGATGAATAGGATAGGGTGAGATTTACCTTATTGAATACTATGCTTTATCCTCTTAAAGAAGATGTATTCTCTTCAGTAGAATACATATTCAACTTTAGATTGTATAGATGATGTTGATACATAAAAGGATAAGAATTCTAGTGAGTTTTCTGATTTAAACTCCAAAAATAAGTAGCTTGTTAAAGGTCAAACCCATCAAAGTATAAAGCCTTGAATGCTAGAATGATCTATAGAGGTATCTTTAAGTCTTGCAAACCTTGGAGTTAAAAGCAACAAAAACTTGAATCATTCAATTTTATATTCATTCAATAGATAAGGAATTCAAGAGGAAGATCTCTTGACTAAGGAAAATGTGTCTTGATGGCTTGATAAGTATTGTTCCTCAACGGATTAAAGGATTTAAAAGAAATGATTAAGTAAGAATGATTTGTCCCTCTTTGCAAAGCATTGGTGACCTTTAAATTTAGTATACTTAACAATATATTATTTATACCAAATTTGGTTTGAGATATAGTTATTGCAAGTGCTCTTTAAAAGAACATACCAAGCTACGATGAACAAAGAACATGGATAGAGACGAATTGATGGAAAGGTAAAAAAGAGTCTTCAACTTATATTGGCCCTCAATGCTCATTTGCACTCAATAACATGATCATAGGCATGCTTTGCAATATTATAGCGAATTCTCATATATTTAATTGCTTGAATTTGCCTAAGACAAGTCACAAATTTTAGAGATCGAGGTATAGGAAATGATGTCCATGCATCTCCTATGTTTGGAAATTGTGGCTCCATTTTTTTCTCTTTATCTTTTTGTAGAAAAACCATAACTTTTTTCTCATCTCCCATGTAATTCAATTGAGAATGTAAATGTCTCCCATGGAATTCAATTGAGAATGTAATTCTTTATCATGTGTGTATTTCATAACTTCACTAGGATAGGAGTACTATTATAGTTGCTTTTTAGAAAGGCCATGGTCTTGTTCAAATTGTCTAAATAGAAAAGAGCTTCTTTAGAAAAGAGCTTGTAAAGAGCTTCTTTTATGGCATATGTTCCTGTAATGCTATGTAGTGTATTATGTCTCTTGTATCGTCCAAGAGACATAATACCAAAATCACTCTCTTAATCACTCAACCCAAGCATACTAGTTTTGCATGCTCTATTTTAGCTAGTCAAACCTTCCGTTAAGGAGTCTTTTCCATATAACTTTCTCATCAAGTACACTTTATTTGATGTTGTTTCTTTTTCATATGTATTGCATAACTTCTTTCAAAGCTCCTCTACATTTTCACAATCCAATATCGTAAAGTTAACATTATCTGCCAGGTGCAATCCAATAGAAGACCTAGCCATTTCATCCAACTCATCCCAATCATCTTCATCCATGTTAGCAAGCTTCTTTAAGATTCCATTTACTATCTTCCATTGCCTCCTCTGAATCAGCACATTTTTCAATTGATTCCTCTATACAACAAAGTTTGTGCCATCAAATTTTTGGATCTCAAAATGGTCTTTGCCCTACAAGTTATAGCTACTCATAGGAAAACCAACACTAGACCTTGATCCACTAGATGTGCCTTAGATCTCTGATGCCATGATGGTAGAAAATTGACTAGAATGATATGGAGATAGAAGAGTCCAAACACCACTAAGACTAAAAAAAGGATGACCAAGTGTTAGATTCTAGGAGAAATTCAGCAGAGTCTCCCCAAAAATTGGATTAATGAAGAGTAATGACCAACCAAGATGATTATGTGAGAATAAATTTTATAACACTAATAAGTACATGAAGGAGTTAATTGACCAGTGTGTAGTTGAGAAAACCAAAAAATTTGGAAAAAAATTGCCAGTCTCCTCTCCAAGACTAGCATATGACCAGTGTCAAAATCTCATAAAACTACAAGTACTGACATGCAAGCTTGCATAGTGAATCACTAACTCCACTGCATATAATCTACTAATCTAAAGAAGCCAACTAGGCTTATCAAGTACCTATGATCAACCTGCATACATCTCCTATGGCGAGGTTGGGCAAGTCTTCCACTTGCATCACCAAAGAGACCATGACATCTAGGTGCCTCCTAGTAAGGAAAACCTCACCATGACTCTCTTTACCAACAACAAAGGCTTTATGCAAGAATGTAACAGCTATATCAACGAACACATGGACATACATAAATTATCTCCAGAGAAGCATACATAGTGTGTATGTGCTTGATACATGCAATAAAATGGCATTGAAAGGCTGAATTCATAGCCCAAACACTAGCCAACAACACCTGCAAGTTTTTGTCAACTATGTTTGTTAGGATCAAAAACCTCCCGAAAGTTGAATATTCATTGTTAAAGAAGTACAAAGAACATTCTTCTTGATGTTCTTGAACTTGTATAAAGAGAAGTATGCAAGAAAGTACTCCAAAATGGCACCAAGAATCATCCCAAAAATACTTCAAAACAAGCTTTGAAAGCAAAGAATGAAGCTTTGAGGGCTCAAAAAATATTCAAGATAATGTGAACCATAGTCTTTTCCCTTCCCCAAGCACCACAAGAGTGTAGCTTAGTGGCAAGAGATTTTTGATTAAGCTAGCTCCGGTGGGACGGCCGCGAGGCAAATTGGGATGGGTAACCTCTCAGGAAGTATTGGGAACCTATGTCTTGCTTGATTGTTGAGGTCCTCCCTTGCTGAACCCAACAATGACTTCGATGACTCAGATGATAAGGTATGCCAAGGTCTATGCATTGGTCCTCGCCTTAGCCATAAGCCCTTGGTAGGCAGTGGGTGCTTGCTTCACTCACACAAAATCAGCAAAGCTTTTGCATCACAAATCTCTAATACCAATGAAACGATGTGATGCACCATGTTGTACTTTCCTTCTCGACAGCTCTACAAAAATACTCTCATAGTAGAAAACTGATCTCCGGTAAATTGATCTCTCTCTTGCCCCATCAACCCATGAATATAGGATACATATTCTTTGGTATACATATATGGTGCATACACAAGAAGTTGAGCCCCTCTTTAAAGCATGCATGAAGCTCAATCTTGGAATTCCATTTTATGCATGAAAGTGCATCCTTTAGATGATTGCAAGTTCCAATCTTGTTCATGCCATGCTATGATAGCCATTCCATGCCCATTTTCTAACAATCTTCATATAATGAGTCAATTTCATGCTAATGAGAAGCCCTTTACTATTCATTTATGCCTTAAATGTAGTTATATGAATAAATTCATGCACCTTTCTATGTTCATATGGACCACCAAAATTATTTGAAATACATTCCTACATGGATCCCTCTAGCATGGCAAAACAAAACACATATGAATGGAAAATTCCTAATTAATACTTACCTCCATCATAGTTGCAGCATCCTTTGATTTCCTTTGGTTACTCCGTCTTTGATGTTGTAGGCTTGGACCATCATGACTCCCCAATCTCCAATGTTATTTGTTAGGTTTCTTCATACTTATTAGTATTCCCAACAATGCATTTAACCCTACAAAACCTTTATAGATGGCTAAATGCATAATTGCATTAATATATGAATTACTTTTATGCTTGTCACATCAAATAGAAGATGAGCTCAATACCTATTAAATAAGTTCCACATTCATGTAATATCCATAAGAAGGAAACAAAATGTATTTTAACTTAAATGGATGGTTCTTGAATCCATAGAAGTACTCCATAACCTATAAAGCATGCCTTCTTTCCATCACATGATATATGAAATGCATGATGAACTCAAAGATAGGCAAACACGAGAAAACAAAAATCACTCAGTTTTAGAAGATATCTCTTGTTGAAGCTGAGAATGACGAAGCTACACTTTGTTCTCAAAGCTCCAAGGCTTCCTCTTTATCCTCAAAAAGTGATTCCTTGCTTACTTGATAGAAAATATACCGTCAAATTTCTCAAGAAGGCAAGAGGGATTAGAAACTTTGTAGCATTCATTCTATAACTCTACTAATGATGAGCACTTCATTGATTGAGATTCTTAGTAGAGAAGTATATGATTCTTAAGTTGCAACATGCCTATTGAAAAGAGAAAAAAGGGAATACTTAATAAAAAAGCTTAGTATGAATCTTTCATCGCCACCTTCTGACTCTCTGAAAGAGCAAGAAATATAGTGAGAATTGTTCTACTCTCGAGTTTATACTCCTTGCATGATCATCTCAATTTGCACAAGTCAAAGGAAAAGTGGATGTCTACTCCTTGTGTGAACATCTCTGAAAACTATGCAATAAGACACATAGGTTGTTGGAAATGATGAGTCAATTGTGCCAATCAGAAACATTTTTAACCCATATATGAGACAAATTCCTCCACAGAAGCATATATATTATGTGCCTCATTTGATTACCTCTTACAAGAAAATAAGAGAGAGAGAGAGAGGGAACACTGCACGATATCAACTCTATCTTCATATTGAGCATGTGTGTATGGCCATTCCCATTGCTAAGATAGACATGTTTATGGTTTTGGGTGGAGTAACCTTGGCTCTCTCCCAATAGGGGAGACTCACACAGTATTCTTTTGCAACCCTAAAAAGAAGGAGATAGATGCCTCCTTGGCGGCTAAACTCTAACAAAGATTAACTTCATAATTATGAGAAGAGGGAGGGCTTTGTTCCTCCATATGAGAGAGAGAGAGAGAGAGAGAGAAAACCTTGTAGACCTAGCTTTGAGTACCAATGTAATGAAATACGGCTCTAAAAATAAATTGTCTAGTATTTCTAGCAAGTCTAACTAGCAAGAGCTCAAACATCTAACATGACACAATTGTAAGTGCAAGCACACATCCAAGCATCCAACTTCACCATCTATATACCTCTAGACCAAGGGGGTGCATGCCCTTGGCCTCAACCAAGTTTCCTCATATGGACACTTTCCCAAGGACCTTCACATGCCTTCTAATTTCCCAAAGGCTATCACAAGTCTTCTAATTATAATGAGGATCATTTTCTCACATACATGCTAATGTGACACTAAAAGAAGCATCTTCCAAGACTCAGGTTCCTGCTCCTTAGGATAAATCAAGCCTAAGGTTCACAACTCTTCAATTCGGAGCTCATATGAACTATAAGTTCGATCGCATTTGTAAAATCTAAGAAATCTATGCTTCGTGCTCCCTATGTGTTGTGTGTTCTTTTGTGCATTCTACAACTCCTATGGGCAGTACTGAGTGCAACAAGGACACAATACTACAAGGATGGAACTCATGAAAGCATTCCAATTTGGCAGATACAAAAGATAAGTTAGTCAAGGACTTGAACCATATCTATTGTTAGGTACTTGGGAAAGGATAAAATTAATCAGCAAAGATTGATTGGAAAGAATGACATTAATTCAAAAGTATGCCACATGGTTGTTAATCCCTAGAAGAACAAATAAAATTTTTAAAACATCAATAAGAGTTTAGTAATTAAGCAAGATATAACTCATGGAGATATGAGTTAGAGATCCCACGTAACTATGATGGGTAAATATCAATAAAGAAGGGATCTAAAGGAATTTGGGAAATCCAAATGACCTAGACAAGTCAAAAGGTTCAAAACCTTTATGAATTGATAAATCATGCCAATGAAAGGCTAACGATCAATCGAACAAATATTTGAGATATTATTTTAATTAGCATGAAAATAAGACATCTTGGTCCTTGCTCTCATGTATATGGTGGGACCGAATTCTAAGATGGAATTCGAGATCATAGAGAAAGATCAAAGAGCATTGAGAGGAAAAAAGGACGAAAGATAAAGGATGTAGTTCTATGGATTGGAGAAAAAACTCACTAGTATGGGACAGTGGGAACTAACTCCCTTTGAGAGTTTGTTTTGATGGCTAGAGAGGAAAGAGACTCAAGATTAGACAGAAAACATGGGCATTAGCCTTGAAGAAAAAAACACTTAGAGTAAGATCTTAGGCTCATTAAGAGGCGTAGACATGTGCCTACTTGAACTATTTAAATACACTTGACTTTAAGTACAAGACAGTGAATGTGATAGGGTGAGATTCACCTTAGGGAAGACAATCCTTTTTACTCTTAAAGAAGATGTATTCTCTTCAGTAGAATGGATATTCAGCTTTAGATTGTATAAAAGATGTTGATAAATAAGAGGATAAGAATTTAAGCAATTTTTATGATTTAAACTATAAAAGTGAGAGCATGTTAAAAGTCAAGCCCATCAAAGTATAAAGCCTTGAATGCTAGAATGATATATAAAAGAGTTCCTAGAAAGGTATGGATATGATGCCAAGGAAGAGGTATCTTTAATTCTTGCAAAACCTCAGAGCCAAAAGCAATGAAAACTCGAATCATTAGCGAGCATTGCATATGCGATGCTTTTATCATTGCATATGCGACATGTTTTAGCATCCTATATGAAACTCTCACATTATCAACACTTGAATTAATGTCGCTAATAGCCTCAAAATAGCATGCATCTTAGCATCGTTTAAATGATGGTGCACACTCTATGCTCAATGCAACAAAATGCACAATCACGAAGCAATAAAGTTGTGTCGTGTGAACCATCGCTACACCCCCGTATTCTTTGTAGTGCTAGAAGATGAGCTCCATTTACCTTTGCCCTTCTCACTAACTCAGAAAGCTTGATCTCCAACACACATAATGGACCTGTGTTGCCTAAACTGATCTTCCTACAATAAAACAAAGACTAAATCCTCCAATATTAAGGCATTTGTATTGTTTTACATCATCAACCGAAGAGTAGAAGCAAAACTCGCATATGAATCACGAAGATCATTAAGAGGTGTCTGTACAAGTGAACTATCTGGCAAAAATTCATCTGCAAAAACCAATTGTTCCTTCAAATCTTTGATCTTTGTCAAAAAAGTGTCCATAGAATATCCTTCATTCATATGCTCACTCTCCAACTGTTTTCAGAGGTAAGCAACATGAGCCTCATTTCTTGCCTGGTATAAATTTGTAAGCGTGTCCTAAGCATCCTTTGTTGTTTTGCAAGAGCAAATGTGAGGGATAATGGCATGTTTGACAGACAAAGCTATCAATGCATATGCATGAGAATCTCTACCATCCCAACGAAGTTGCTTTGTAGCAGATGAAACGAGAACCACAACGCAAACAGGAACCTGAAGATCATCATCTTCAATGCCATCTACATCACCTCCAATAACTATATTCGTAGGTGTAGTGGGGCATTTTTCAATACCTTGCACAATATTCCGCAATCAGATGGTGATATTCTGCAGATTCCTGTTCGTGTTGCAGTTCTTATTGCATCTACTACAAAGCAAATTTGTTGGGATGGCAAAGATTCTCAGGCACATGCATCGATAGCCTTGTGTGTCAAATGTGCCATTATTGCTCACATTCGCTCTTGCAGAAGAGCTAAGGATCAAAGTATTTTAGTCAGTGGCCATAACTTAAAGCAGTAATGTATTCTGTATGTTGATTGTTGAGGATAACTTGGGTTGTACAAATTACCCATTATTGGCTTATATGATCTGTCATGTATTGGTCGCAAAAGGACTATGGAATATTGTGTAGGGTGTTGAAAAACGTCATATTACACCTGCAAATACAGGTCTTGAAGCTCATGCAGATGACGTCAAGATGGTGATATTCTACACATTCTTATTTGTGTTGCAGTTCCTGTTGCACCTACTACAAAGAAAATTTATTGGGATGGCAAAGATGCTCAGGCACATGCATTGATAGCCTTGTGTGTCAAACGTGCCATTATTCCTCACATTCGCTCTTGCAGAAGAGCTAAGGATGTTTAGGATACAGTTACAACATTGTACCAAGCTAGGAATGAGGCTCTTGTTGCTTACCTCTGAAAAGAGTTGGAGAATGTGCATATGAATGAAGGTGATTCTATGGACAATTTTCTAACAAGGATTAAGGATTTGAAGGAGCAATTACTTTTTGCTGATGAATTCTTGCCTAAGAGTTCACTTGTGCATTCTAAATGGTCTTCCTGATTCATATCAAAGTTTTGCTTCTACTCTTCGTTTGATGATGAAAAGCAATCCAAATGCCTTAACATTTTCTAAGGAGACATTTGTTTGCTCCGAAGACATGTATGATACTTTGCTTCCTCTTTTTACAAGTGGACAGTCCAACGATGGTCCTAATGAGAAAACTTCCCAACCTTTACAAGTTTCTTATGATGATGCAGATCATTCCATTTCTGATGCAGAATTTTCTGATGCACTTGTTGATGAGAGAGCTGATTTTGAGGAGGCAAAAACTATGGCAAAATGGCTCGTGTAGACTTTGCGTGACAACAAATTAGATCCACCCTATAATCTCGTTCAGGCTCTCATAGTGCCTCTTTTGCTAGATGGCTATGTTATGGCTTCCTCTAGTCTCTGTGATGAGAATAAGCCTATTTCATTTGAAGAAGCACAAAATTCTGAAAATTAGATGGCTGCTTTGCAATTGGAATATGATGTTATAATGAAGAATGGTACATGGTCTTTGTGTGACTTTCCTCCTCGCAAGAAGGCCATTGGGACTAAGTGGGTATACAAGCTGAAGCGTAGGCCTGATGGAACAGTTGACAAGTATAAGGCTAGGCTTGTTGCAAAGGGTTATGCTCATGAAAGATGCATTGAATTTGATAAGACCTTTGCTCCTACTTGCCGAATGACTACTGATCGTTGCATATGTGCACTTGCAACTCATCATGGTTCGAATGTACATTAGTTGGACATTAAAATTCCATTTCTGAATGGTGATTTGTGTGAAGAAGTGTATGTTTTTCAGCCCCGTGGCTTTGTGGAGAAAGGGCATGAAAACCAGGTGTGTAGATTAAAGAAGGCATTATATGGTTTAAAGCAAGTACCATGTGCTTGGTATGAAAAGTTACATGCCTATCTGATTACACATGGTTTTGAGAACATTCCAATCGAAAGCACCTTATATGTTAAGCGTGCTATAATGATGTGCTTCTAATGATTGTTGTGTATGATGATGACATGCTTCTCACTCGTCCTCATGAGAAGCATATTGCTGATTTAAAGACTGATTTGCATGCCTCATTTGAGATGTCTGATTTGGAGCATCTGCATCACTATTTGGGCACACCCAAGTACTTTGGAAGATGATCCTCAAACCATTGGATCAAAATAGATAAGTTGGAGTTTCAATTTGAACCAAAAACTTGCTATTCTGGCAACTACACTTGCTCAAAGAAATGACAATACTCCTCTGCTAACAATTAAAAAAAAAATCCCTTTGGGCATATCTGATTAACTTGGGTAGATAACTTTAGCAAGTTATTTCACTTGAAATGATAGACCATGCTCAGAGAATGATGCTTAGCAAGTTAGAGATGCATCCCGACATTTTCTGGTAGTAGCAGTATGTAGACCAATGAGTAATGTTTTGCACATTTCTCGAGATTGGTTGAGGCAATGACAATGAAATTTTGTGCCAAGAAATAAGACAGACTATTGAATCTATAACAACTTAAATCACATCAAATGATTAAGTATACACTGAGAAACAAATCATAGAAGTTCAATGTTATGAGTGGTACATGATAGAGTAGAGGATATGAGATATGAGAAGACTTTATG